>CM057228.1:123009481-123501540 GCA_029891385.1 Erythroxylum novogranatense
GTATCACAAAGAAAATGTTAAAAAAAAACATTTTGTTTATGATTTAACAAACAATATGTCTAACAAACATGATTATAAACCATTTAAATAACTATAGCAGAATTTATAAATTAATTTTTCTATTTAACTACACATACCTTACTACTACCTAAGAATGCATCGGAGAATAAGCAAGAGGACCTATAAAATGGGTATACATGCAATGTAACGTAGAAAGGAGAATTTGCTCGATTCAGTTAATAAATAACAACAAATTGAATTTTTACAAAATATTTATTTAACCTAAGCATATATATTTTAGTACTCGAAGAACGCAGCGAGAATAAGAATGGGGCCTTTAAAAATGGAGTATAAATGCAAATGCAATGTAATCTAGAATCGAAGAATTTGATAACTAAAGAAAGAGGGTAGTTGAGAAGTAAAGTTTAGGTGGAGAAATGTTTCAACGGTTGGGGTAGATTTGCTTTAAGGGTTAAGACAGAGAATGTAAGAAGTTAGAATACGAAGGTGTCAAGGTGTCGATTGGAGTGCGCACGTAGAGATCAAATTTCGCTGTAAGTTATTTTGATGCCAAAGGAATGGCCTCGAATGATTGATTGATAAACGGATGCAAAAAGCCAAGCTTCTCGAAGAAGAGGAAATGATTGTAGAAGGTGAACCTCGTGAAGAAGAGTAAAGGTAAACAAAGGTCAACTCAGTCCGAGTAAAGACGTGTATAATAATTTTATCACCTATGAATTGAAACGCCGATCTCTACTCGGGGCCTCTTCTTCCGAATTGCTAATGTTTATTACTTCTTCAATACGCTTTTGGCGTGAATCGACATTATTATACCGCTTAGAAGATTATGCCATACAAAAAAACAGTCCTGAATGTGGTTCATACATTTTGGGGTTAGCGATCTTCCTCGCCAAAAGTAAAAAAATTATGACGCCTCACCTATGAATTAAAACGCCAATCGCTCTAGTGTTTACTGCGAATACGCTATTGGCAAGGTTTGACATTATACCTATTAATTGAACGTCAATCTACCGACAGTAGAAATACATGCGGCTAAAAAGGAGGAGATTGTTAAAAGGAGACGTAAAGCAAACCACGGGTGAATTAAGAATCGTTTGAAAGTTAGTTACAAACTCAATTCAATAACCGGCTCTTTCAAGATTCAAGCAATATCTCGTTCGGTCATCTTCTTCAAAAGCATGTAAAATGATTGTCAAGGTCAACTTGTAGAGTAGCAGTGAAATCTATCACCTATGAATTGAAACGTCGATTCTACTCTCAGTTGTTTTCTTCTCTAATTACATTAATGTTTCTTTACTTCTTCAATACCTTTTGTGAATCGACATTATTATACCGATTAGAAGATTATGCCATACAAGAAAAAAACAGGTCTGAATTTCTAGTTTATACATTTTGGTGATTAGCGTATCTTTCCTCGCCACAAGTAAAAGTTATGACGCCTCACCTATGAATTAAAAATCAATCTCTATTCGTGTTTACTCGCAATCAGAACGCCAATCTACCGACAGAAGAAATGTGTGGTTAAAAGGAGGAGATTGTTAAGTCAAAACGACTTTACATAAATGATTTGATGAAGTACAAACAATGATGAAAAAGGAGAGGATGAAAAGAAGACGGAAGTTGAAAAGCGTATTTAAAATGAAGCGAGATGGAAGCAAAGAGGACGGAAGCAAAAGCGAAAGCAAAAGGCATAAAAGTTCCGCAAAAGTAGAAGGAGTAAAAGCGAGGATGGAAAGGAGACGAAAAGCAAACCACGTGTGAATTAAGAATCAATTTGAGTTAGTTACAAACTCAATTGAATTACGGGTTCTTTCAAGATTCAAGCAATCTCTCGCTCGTCATCTTCTTCGTAAAACAGAAAATGATTGTGAAGGTCAACTGTCGTGAAGAAGAGTAAAGGAAAGCAATGACACTAATTTCCAAAGAAGAGAAAATAATTATGTAAGGTCAACCTATCAGCAGTAGTGTGAGAAATCTATCACCTATGAATTGAAACGTCAATCTGCTCGCCGTCCTCTTCTTCTCTTTGCAGTTCTCATGTTTGGTTACTTCGAATACGCTAACGGATGAATTGAAATGTCAATCTTTGTTCGGTCTACTGCAATACGCTATCGCAAAGGTTTGACATTATTATAGCGACTTGAAGATTGTACCTATTAATTGAAAACTCAATCTACGATGTGATCGCTTATTATCGCTCAATATTAAAATTGATCCTGAACCGTCAATAAAATTTATACCAGGGATTGCAATACAGATGCAACCTCTGGTCGACTCTCAAGGAACCAAAGTACCAACCGATCCTAGACTAGCCTAATGTTTGAATGATCCATGCAATTAAAGCAATAAAATGGGGTTTTGATTTGATTAACTAAAATTAAACTAAGCCAAAGTAAGAATAAATGTTTTGGGATTTTAGAAAACTAAACGATTGAAATTAAACAAGTTTGAAATCAACTTACTAAAACTCTCCTGAAAATGTAGCTCGGTCATCATCGCTCAAAATAATATCGAGGTATGAACCACTAAATTTCAAAGCTAAACCTTAATAACTCGTTAAGTCCAAAAATTAATTAATCAACTCGATTAATTAAAATTCGTTAAAAAACTTGTATGCTATGGAATGATTAATGCAACAAAGTTAATCAAATAAACACAAAATTAATTTAACCAAACACAACTAGGTAGATTAAATCAACTATACAAATCTGCTTAACATACATGAGACTTCATGTATTTGGCACAAACTTCAATAGAAATCGATCCATACCATAGATCATAGTTAACATCCTACTAAACTATAGAAGATTCAATCAGAAATACATTGCAAAAATACCAACTTCGGATCATTGCAAATACAAATCTCAAATCCTAACTATAATCGACACCTCGTTTAGCTCACTAACTCCAACCATGCTACATTTCAGAAGATAGTATACAGCTTAAATGACCATGGTACCGGATGAAATCTTCTGATGAAGGATCACCTTGTTCATGTTTCCAACGCATTTAACGTAACGATGAGAAAGCAGGAAGAGATGAATGAGATCAAGCGTCGTCCGTCAAATGGGCGAATCAAGAAAACAAATGTAAAACGAAAACTATTAGAAGCGAAAGAAGAGAAGAAAACTCAGGCGGCTATCTCGCTTTTGCCCTAAATGGCAAAGTTTTATAGGGATGTGCGGGCCGGTCGAAATAAAGGAACTTTTGCCAAATATAGGCCGGATTATCCGACTTTTGTCTTAATAATCGGCTATTACGTCACGCAATGAACGCTGACGGTCATCATGCCGCGAAAGAATTAATACCATTAATTCGCTTCACGAATGGAGAGTTTGTTCTTCAATAATCTCTTTTTGATGTTGACTTGTTGAATGTTGACTCCTTTGGTCCTACAAAATACAACCCATTCGCAGATCAATTGTCCCAATAAAAATTATGCAAAATTAATGACAAATGACAACAAAATACTAACAATGTGCAATTTATCAAAATCAATGTCGGGACCAAAATAAGCATAAAATCATAAATCAGAGTCAACAAATGCATAATTACTAAAGAAAACGGCCTAATTTATAATATAAATTTGGTCCAATCAATTCCCCACACTTAAACCTCAGACTCCGAACAAAGCTTATAAGAGTCAAAAGGTACAAGAGTAAAAGAAAATTCTGCCCATGCTCAAACAACAACCAAAATTGACTCAATCCACTTTATCGTAATTCTAACGCAAAGAAATTGAAAGAGTGCTAATAAAACAAACATTGAAAGAATTTAAGCACAAGAGATCGAACAACGGAGAATCACTCAGATATGGTGTTTACGCTCGTCCACTTGTATAGTAGTGGATATTTTTCTCTCAATCGCTTAATACATCTCCTACCATAGCTTGTATCATTTTATTTCTCCACTACAAGGACTATCAATTTGAAGATCAAGAGGTCTTTAAGGGTCAGTAATGAGCTAAGGCTAAATGAATGGATGATGTGAAAGAAAGAAAATATGAGCATGCGATAAAGTGAGGAATCGATGTCAACAAAGAAACTAAAACACTACACTAAAATAAATTGAATACACACATTTATGCTAATCCCTTTGGGATGCAACACATTATGATCCCATTTCGGATACACAACACTAACACTTTTCATTTTTCAACACTTTTTTTCAACACCAATAACTAAACACGTATTCACCGATCATCTAAGAATGTATGCAAATGCTCAAAGAAAAGGCTCTGAGGGCTAGCAAGAGGAAAAAGTGTTTAAGGGTTGGTTTGGGGAAAGAGTCAAAGAAAGAACGCCTATCATATCCACAAAAATCTAGTCCATCAAGCTTGAGTAAAAATTGACACAAGTTCTAGAGAAGAATGGACTAAGCAGATGCACACACAAAATATATAAGAAAAATTTGGCTCAATATCCTTCCAACAAGGTTTTTGTCTCAATGATCAATCTCAAGTCTTAAAACTTAAATGCTACCTGTTAGCATGCTCCATTTACTTTGTTTTGAAAACTTCAAAGTTAAATTTTTGCCAAAACCAATTATCGCTCAAGAATGGAGAGCATTTTCAAAACTCAAGTATCGCTTGAAACTTATAAGTGGTTTTATGCATGCAAGCATACAAAGAACAAGTTGCAGAAATGTTTTGATCGAGTCCAAATTTATCAAGAAAGCAACGCCCACAAAATTATGCACAAATTTTAATAGGTGTACAATGCAGAATATAAAGGAAATCGGTTCTACACTTAAACATGGCATTGTCACAATAGCGTATAGCAAGGCACACATTGAAGCATGAAACATGCGAGCTAACAAGAGGGAATCAATTTATTGAAAGTAAATGAAAATCCTACTTAACTCACAATATTCCTCATCGGATGGGTTGCCTCCACACTTAATCAACACATTCATGCAACACAACATTTCAAGTCAAATTAAATAATGTACAAATATATGAAATGCAGGAAAAGAAACACCTGTGCTCTCGGATTGGATCTTGTGAGCTTTCGGGATGGACGTTGCGGTTGATATCCAAGCTCTATGTCAACAATTGGTCCCAGCTCCATGTCCATTCCGTGATCCAATAAGCACCTGACTATCATCAAATAGAACCGCCTCCAAGAGAGATCATTAGTTGGTCAAGTTGAGTTTCGCAAATTGCAACAAGCATCATCAATCACAACATCAGCATATTCACCCCAAGCAAGAGTAATCCTCGTTAGGGTGCTTCATAGCTTCATACATGTTGGAAGCTAACGTGTTGATCACCAACCTCCATGGTGATCTTCCCTTCCTTCATACCGATCATTGTACTTGCCGTCCAGGAAAGGTCGTCCAAGGATTAGAGAAGTGTCCTCGCACCACTTCAAGAGACATATCCAAAGACGTAAAATCCAAGTAGGAACACTAATCCTTTCACATGGACCAGAATGTCCTCAATGCATGTCTGTGGTGCTCAAGGATTTGTCACCCAACTGTAACACTCACCGGCGTAGGTTTTACGCCTAACCCCTGTGGCTTCATAGACAATTTTGGCATCACATTGATTGCCGCCCCAAATCCAAAGAACGCTTCACCAATTGTCACCTTTCCTACATGACAAGGAATTGTGAACGATCCTCGGTCTTGACACTTTATTGAATTTGGGCTTGAATAATGCGGAAACATTCGAGTGACCGGACTCTTTCGTTTCTACCTAAATTTCTTCTTTTGTTGGTGCACAAGTCTTTCGATACTGCATAGGTCGGCACTCTCTTAACCAGTCCAGCAGGTAAGCGCGTTGACTTCAACCTTCCCAAACAGTCAATGATTTCTTTTTCGTGTTCGAGCTCATCGACTCTCTCGCTCATCGAGACGAACAGTTCGGAAAAGGAGGTCCTTGTTGATTTCCTTCAGGTTGCTTCATTTCCGCTTCCTTGCTCCTTTTCAGCTCTTACTTCCAGATTGCTTGATTGTTGTCCTTTCAACTTCTCTTCTTGTCACTCTTTGATCTCATATCTGCTTTTCCTTAATTTGAGGCGCCTCTTCAACCTCGATTTCTTCGCATTCTTCTTATCGAGAATGTTGAATTGCACTTTCCTTCCTCTCCGTAGCTCAATAAAGATTCGTTCTTTCGATTATGACAATCGTTGGAAGGAATTGATCCGCTATTCTGCAACTTCTCACTCAAATTGTTAGACAACCGAGTGACATATGAGTTCAGGTTCTCACTTGGTCTCCCATTGTTCCATCCGCTTCTCCAAGGCACTAAAGCGGGCAAAGATTCTTAGCAGAGTCCTGTTGATAGAGGTTCATGATGGCGTTGAATTGATTTCGCGTGGAAGTTCGTTCCCTCTTTCATCAACGCCATCATACCATGCAGAAACTGATTAGTGTCCTCTTTTGGTGGTCGTGGTTGCACCGCCAACGCTATTGATCGAGAACTGGTTTAGATGGTCCAACCACCTCCACATTGAAAACGGGTTGCTCTTCCTTCATTATTCCTCCAGTGAAGTTAGATGAGATCTCCATCCTTCGTTATATGTGTTGGAGCACGGTCCCACTTAGAATTTTGTACGCCATGTAAACAACCGACACTTCTTCACCTTCCGGACAGACTATTTGAAATGTGCATCACCGATCCACAAGATTCGCAACTAGGTGCCACCTCAGCCTGAAAGGTGACGGCTATGCACATTCAAATTCTTAACTCTGCTGTGATCGAGGATAAGCGGGAAGTTATCCGATGTTCCAAGTGAAACTACTTTCAATTCTGTGCTCTCCATTCTCTTAGCTCGAGCCGTGGCGGTCCTACTTCATTCACATTCCCGAATCGCGGACACTATATCATTGATGATTCAGGGCCATCCTCTTTATCGTGGCCTGCTTCAGTGCGGTGAGGTCAATCAACTAACCTCCGACGCAAAGATCCAACATTCCTTTTCTTGATTCTTTACCCCATCATAAAAATATTGAACCAATTGTTCATCGTGGATTTGATGATGAGGGGCACGAGATACTTGACTTCGAATACATGCTCCAAAATCACATGGACTCGCCATAATCTTGTTCGCGAATATATCTCCTTTCTCATCGACGACGCCCTAAGCTGGAAAATACTTTTTCCGTAAAAGTTTTTGTAAGTTGGCCCAACTGATAGTATTCGCGACATGCCTTGGGAGGCTCATATACCACTCCCGGCCTTTCCTTCTAACGACAAAGTGGAATACCTTCACAAAGACTGTCCAGATGTGCACCATGTGCTTCATACTACTTTGATGATCATCATGAGGGCCTCAAGATGCATATAGGGTCCTCTCCTCCAAACCGTGAAATTTGGGAAGGGAGTTAATCATAAACCTTAACTTCGAGATTTACGTCCGAAGTTAGGGCGGCAGCAGATGAAAGGATCGTGAGTTTACGTCCGAGGTTGTAGCTTCTCGGATGGTTCTTACGTCCGATGTTCGGATTGTTGTCATCTACGCTGCTCCTCTGGTCACCGCTAAGACCATGATCTCCATTTCGGGTGGTTGATCGATATTCTTGGTGTTCACCATCTCAGATTCTAATGATCTAGTGTGTAAGTCTTTCTTGCTCTCTTGTTTTTCTAAGTTGTCAAGGTGTCGCTCAATTTCAAAGTTGAAAATGAACTAGCCTAAGTCTACGGGCATGCACAAGAGAAGTTCACCCAAGATAGCTCACTAAAACGACAAATGATAGCAAGGTTCAATTCACCTTGTTCGCCGCGACGTAAGAACTTGGTCATGCGAACGAGTAAATTGTAACTTTCACGCGGCGAATATATGAACTCGTCAGACGTAACAATGAACTCACCCAAGCAGCATGTATCAAAGAAAGCAAATCTAAATTAACTAAAAATTAACACAATAAACAAAAACAATCGACTAAACACTTAGAACAAAGGTAATGAAATCACAAATGTAATTAACACTAAAACACTTAAATGTAATGTAAATTAAGAATGAAATTATGCAATGCAAATAAAATGCAAACAACAAAAATTAAAATCAAAACAAACACTGCCAACCTAAAGAACCAATTAATTTGATTCCTAAGAACGGCGCCAATTTGATCGCCGACTTATCGCTCAATATTAAAATTGATCCTCGGAAACAGTCAAATAAAATTTATACCAAGGATTGCATCACAGGATGCAACCTCGGTCGACTCTCAAGGAACCAAAATACCAACCATCCAGACTCAGCCTAATGTTTGAATGATGCATGCAATTAAAGCAATAAAAAAGGAGGTTTTGATTTGATTAACTAAAAATTAAACTAAGCCAAAGTAAGAATAAATGTTTTGGGATTTTTAGAAAACTAAACGATTGAAATTAAACAAGTTTGAAATCAACTTACTAAAACTCTCTGAAAATGTAGCTCGGGTCATCATCGCTCAAAATAATATCGAGGTATGAAATCCACTAAATTTCGAAGCTAAACCTTAATAACTCGTTAAGTCCAAAAATTAATTAATCAACTCGATTAATTAAAATTGCTAAAAACCTTAGTGTATGCTATGGAATGATTAATGCAACAAAGTTAATCAAATAAACACAAAATTAATTTAACCAAACACAACTAGGTAGATTAAATCAACTCATGCAAACTGCTTAACATACATGAGACTTCATGTATTTGGCACAAACTTCAATGTAAATCGATCCATACCATATATCATAGTTAACATCCTACTAAACTATAGAAGATTCAATCGTAAATACATTGCAAAAATACCAACTCTGATCATTGCAAATACAAATCAAATCCTAACTATAATCGACACCCCTTGTTTAGCTCACTAACTCCAACCATTGCTACATTTCTTAAGATAGTACACTTGGCCGACCATTACGGTACGGATGAAATCTTCGCTGTGAAGGATCACCTCGGTTCATGTTTCCAACGACAAATGTAACGCAGATGAGAAAGCGAAGGAAGAGATGAATGAGATCAAGGTCCGTCCGGTTGAAGCGTTAATCAAGAAAACAAGCGTAAAACGAAAACTATTAGAAGCGAAGGAAAGAAGAGAAGAAAACTACTGCGGTTGCTCTTTTTGCCCTAAATGGCAAAGTTTTATAGGGATGCGGCAGCCGGTCGAACAAAGGAACTTTTGCCAAATATAGCCGGATTATCCGACTTTTTGTCATGACTATATGGCTTCGTCATTGCAAGTAACATTGAATGGTCACTCACGCACGTAAAGAATTAAATACCATTAATTACTTCGGCGAATGGAGATTTTGGTTCGCTCAAATAATCTCACAAGCGTGTTGACTTGTTGAATGTTGACTCCTTTGGTCCTACAAAATACAACCCATTCGCAGATCAATTGTCCCAATAAAAATTATGCAAAATTAATGACAAATGACAACAAAATACTAACAATGTGCAATTTATCAAAAATCAATGCAAGGGACCAAAATAAGCATAAAAATCATAAATCAGAGTCAACAAATGCATAATTACTAAAGAAAAAAGGCCTAATTTATAATATAAATTTGGTCCAATCAACGTGATGTAAAAAATCAGGCAGCTTAAAAGGACAAGATTGTTAAGTCAAAACGACTCGACATCAATGATTTTGATGAAGTAAAATAATGATGAAAAGCGTATTTATAAAAAATGATGAAGAAAAATGATTTTAACCTATTGAAAAGTATGTTAAGTCAAAATGACTTGAGATATATGATTTTAATGAATAACAGAGGAAGAAAATGTATTAAGTAAAAAACAAACGAAGTAGAAAAATGTGACGAGAATGCAAAAAGCATAAATAATATGTTGACTTCAATTTTATTTATAACCTTCGTGTTCAACTCGCTTTCGCCTACTTGTCACATTTCGCCCGCTTTTCAAGTTCACGAATATCAATTTATTGTCCTAAAATATTAGTCTTTGGTTTTGATTTTATGATATATTTAACCATGTTGAGATTTCGCCTCGATTTTCCTAATCGTTATTCACTTAATGGTTTAACTAAGATGTCCACCCATTGATACTGCTTCAACAAACTCGTATGCTTCCGAAAACACATTAGAAATGCATGACTTAATGGAGGAAATGGGAAAGGAAGTTGTACGTCAAGAATCTAGATATCCCAATACACGAGTAGATTATGGGATGCAAAGATGTTTTTAAAAGTACTGCAGAGGACAAGGTAAAATTAGTCACTTACTTTCTACATGAGATTTTTAAGTTGTGTATTGATATTATGTTAAGAAAAATATATATTGCAAAATTTGAACTTATGGTTTTCAAATAAGGATATTTTGAACATACCTTCAATTATTATAATATCAATTTGAAAATCTTTGAACTTTCTTTTAACTAAAAAGAAATATTTGATTGTTATTTGTTAGGAGCCAAGCAATGGAAAGCATAAGGTTGGATGTGTCCAAAATACGTGAGGTAGATTCAAATGCGTATGGATAAGTGGCCATGGTTGTTCGTTAGGTTGTAGCCTTGTTCAAGTTCAATTTAGATGAACATGGAAGCTGTAAATCCTAAAGTGCGATGTCACTCCATTATATTCCTAATATCGTGATCAATTCTATTAAGCATTCCAGCTTTTCTACTCTAGTGTCCATTATGTTTTATAGCAAATTTGATGTAGTTCGTCACACTCGTTACTTCTCTCACAAGCAAATTGAACTTCCGCTCACCTTTCCGATTCGCCCGCCTTTTGTGCTTCGGCATTTTTTATTTCAGATCGCCCGTCTTAAATGCTTTTTATGTCTTCGCCTCACCTTTGTATTCTCCGTGTATTGTTAACTTCGCTACTTTTTCAACTCCGCTTATATTTTAACTTCACAACTTTTCAACTCCGTCTATATTGATAACTTCGTAAACTTTTTCAACTCCATCTATTTTTAACTTCGTCTACTTTCTCAACTCCGTCTGTTTTTCTCTGCTTTTTGTCTGTCTTTATGTCTTCGTCTGACCTTTGTATTCTCCGTGTGTATTGTTAACTTCGTCTACTTTTTCAACTCCGTTAATATTTTTAACTTCGTCTACTTTTTCAACTCCGTCTATATTGATAACTTCGTTAACTTTTTCAACTCCATCTATTTTTAACTTTGTCTACTTTCTCAACTCCGTTTGTTTTTCTCTTCTTCGTCTATGTTTTCAACTTCGCTCGCCAGGCTTTGGCCCTGCTTTTTGTTCAGATTGCCTTTTCTGCATCTTTATGTCTTCGTCTCACCTTTGTGTTCTCCGTGTGTATTGTTAACTTCGCTTCACTTTTTCAACTCCGCTTATATTTTTAACTTCGATACATTTTTTCAACTTAGCTTCGCTTCACTTTTTCAACTCCGCTTATATTTTTAGCTTCGCTCTACTTTTTCAACTCTCGTCTATATTGATAACTTCGTTAACTTTTTCAACTCCATTTATTTTTAACTTCGCTCACTTTCTCAACTCCGTCTGCTTTTCTCTTCTTCGCCTCGTGTTTTCAACTTCGCCTTTTCAGGCTTCGGCCTGCTTTTGTTCAGATCGCCCGCTTTTCGTCTGCCTTTATGTCTTCGCTCGATCTTTGTATTCTCCGTGTGTATTGTTAACTTCGCTCACTTTTTCAACTCCGCTTATATTTTTAACTTCATTCGCCTTTTTCAACTTAACTCCGCTCACTTTTTCAACTCCGCTTATATTTTTAGCATTTCACTTTTTCAACTCGTTTATATTGATAACTTGTTAACTTTTTCAACTCCATCTATTTTAACTTCGCTTACTTTCTCAACTCGCCTGCTTTTTCTCTTCTTTGTTGTGTTTTCAACTTAAATCGCCTTTTTCGCCTATCTATTTTGTTTTGTTCAGACGCCTCGCTTGCCCGCCTTTATGTCTTTGTTCGACCTTTGTATTCTCCGTGTATTGTTAACTTCACAACTTTTTCAACTCCTTTTATATTTTTAACTTCGCTCACTTTTTCAACTCCGTTTATATTGATAACTTCGTTAACTTTTTCAACTCCATCTATTTGTAACTTCCTCTACTTTCTCAACTCCGTCTGTTTTTCTCTTCTTCGTCTGTCTTTTCAACTTCGTCTGTTATTCATCAAAATCATATATGTGACCAAAATAAGAGGCTGAAAATTAACACGGTTTATATATGCGATTACCATATTATGCTATCTAATATTACAATTTTGAAATGGCAACATGATAAATCGCTTTCATATGATATTCATCTGTATTTAAAGTGATCCAAAAGGAGGGAGGAAAAGCGACGATGCAAAATGATAGAAAAAGTAAATCCTGAAGTGAGACGATAGAAGTGAAACCATCAAAGTCGATATTTAAAAGTGAAAAGCGGTCAAGTAAGACATAAAGCGAAAAAGTTAAAGCAAACAAAAGTAAGACACATAAAAGTTTACAAAGCGATATGTCACATTCTTGAAAAATAGCACGAAGTGATATGCGATTCTATTATATTATTCAAATGCAATACGCCTTCTAAAACTTTATGACTACAAGAAAATCTTGGTCAACACATTTACAATCTTCCTATTGCAGATCACAGTAATGCTATATGGATGAGAGACTAACGATGAATGTGCTCATATCCAAGTCCAGACTACGCCTTCTTTGTTCCGGTATCCTTTTCATATTAAAGTAGATGAACCTCCGCTTTGACGGAGGAGTTCCTTCGACATGAGAAAATATATGTACAAGGAAAAGGATGCGGTGGTGAAAGAGCATTTCTGCAATTTATGATAAATCTCCTCATATCCAAGTCCAGACTCACGCCTTCTTTATTTGACGACTCTTTTTCGAGGATGGCAACAATGAAAGACAGCCCACAACGAAACTCGGAAAACATCTATACACAATAAAACAAAAAGTTTAAAGAAGATTTACAAGTAAAGAACACCTAAAGCAGAGACGATGCGATTCTAACATCCGACGTGCGGTTGGTGAACAACCTTATGCTAAGTTCACGTATAGCTTCAGATTAAAGTAGATGATTCTCGATGAAACCTCTCGCTTTGACAGAGGAGTTCCTTTCCGACATGAGAAAATATATGTACAAGGAAAGAGGATGCGGTGGTGAAGTCGCGACTTTGCAATTTATGATAAATCTCCTCATATCCAAGTCCGCACTAAACTCTGAAAACATCTGTACTCAACAAAACAAAAAAGCTTAAAGAAGATTTACAAGTAAAGAACAATGGAAGCAGAGACAATGCGGTTACAACATCCGACGTCCGGTTGGTGAACAAACTTATGCTAGCATCACGCTAGATTCACCTCAAACCATCGATACTCTCGACACCAACAAAAATGACGACAACCACAAATTGAATGGAAAAAGCGAGAGAAGGCAATGGCGGAGAGGAAAAACAAAGACAGAGAAAGGAGACAACATGAATCTATTTTCGCTTTTTAAGTAGAATAAACGCTACCGACAAATGACTGCGTCGAAGATTGCGCGATATATTTAACAAAATGACAAAATATTTAAGTCAGAAAATTGCGTGTATATTTCAATAAACAGAAGAAAGAGAATATAAGCCTTTAGATTAAATAAACGATTGGGATGAATTACGTGGTCGTCCATCCGGTCGCTCTTAGCATATATACTTAATAAACAATCCTTTTTGGACATCGGTTGGAAGCTTACTCCACCGTTATTGTCACTTTACGCAACTTCGTGACACCTTCATCCACAGGTGTCTCAATTGAGTGACAGCTGAACTGGTTTCGTAATACCACTGCTAGAAAACCATTGGCTTTCCTCATTTTCCGGTGAAACCACCCCTGGTTTTGTCTTAGAAACCACTCGTGTGCTTTTATTTGCTCCACTCTATATAATACCTCTCTCCCATCTTTATCTCCAAAACAAAACACTAAACTACTTTTGATACCTTCTTACAGAATATCCGTTCTATTCCATCCTAAAGTGAGCAAGAAAAAATGAGTTCAACAAGCAGAGCTTGGACGGTGGCAGCAAGCGTAGGAGTGGTGGAGGCATTGAAAGATCAGGGATTGTGTAGATGGAATTATGCACTGAGGTCTATTCAACAACATGCCAAGAACAATATCAGGTCTTATTCACAAGCTAAAGCGTTGTCTGGTCCGGCTTCTTCTTTGGCCAAGAAAGGAGGAGACGAGAAGCTCAGAAAATCGGAGGAGTCATTGAGAACTGTCATGTATTTGAGTTGTTGGGGTCCAAACTAAGAGACCTTTTCGTTTTTGTAAATAGATGACCAGGTTTTGATCAATCATACTGCGTCAATTTAACTCCAATTAGAGTTGCCAATGGAATAAGCATACTATCCGCTTCCATAGTACCATATCCATTAACATTCATAAGCTACTACAGATGTAAATATGAATACAGAATCAGATTGGGCACTAACCTTATCCACGGACTTGTAGGCCATTGTCTTTAAACCGGAAACAGAATGGGAGTTAAGTTGAAATCATCTCCGAAAATGCATTTTCATCTTTTGTCCAACTAATGGTGAACAATTTATTTTATACTATTCCAGTTTTAAATATAAGTAGGTGATATTATTTGAGAATATTGAATAAATTCATAACTTTTACAAAATTAAAATTATGCATATATTGGAAAAGTCTTTGGGAGTTTAAAGGCAAATTGCAATCATTAATAATGACGGGTGGACTGGAGTTAATAGCCTCCTCTTGGGTTTTTAATAGCCTCCTGCATTTGAGGGAATTGATTTATCCTGTTATCGGGCATCGGATTGGGAATGGTCAGGACACATTTTTCTGGTTTGATAATTGGCATGCTCGGAGTCCTCTATGGTCACAAATTGCACTTTTGGGGGTTCGAAATCGAGTTCCCCAAACAGCCTCATTAGCATGGGTTGTAGGCGAGGGCGAACGCCTACTCAGGAGCAGATTCGGTCATACTCTTACTACCTTCCTGAGTGGAACTACTTTGACTAACACCCCGGATATGATGTGTTGGACTGCTACTCCTAATGGCCTCTTCTCAACCTCTTCTGCACGAGGTCTTGGGATGGAGCTGAGGGAGAAAGTGTCTTGGGCTGATCTCGTTTGAGAGAGATGTATTGTGCCCCAAATCTGCTTTCTTCTTGTGGCTTGCTATTAAAAATAGATTAAGAACTAAGGATAGATGGTTTGGTTCGTTTGACCCTACTTGTTTGTTGTGTAAACTTGTGCAAGAAAGTAGAAACCACCTGTTCTTTGAATGTGAGTATTCCAAAGTGGTGTGGAGTCGGATAGTGCACTTGTTAGGCACGTTAACAGCTGTTTATGATTGGAATAATGTCTTGCAAGAGGTTATTCTTCGGTCCAAACCAGGTCAACAGGATGGGTTCATTATTAAGGCCTCGTTACAGCTAACTCTTTACCACCTATGGAGGGAGCGGAACAACCGACTTTATAAGCAAGTCGAGCGAAGTAAGTATGAGCTTGCGGACTACATTGTTAACTTGATTAGAGAGGCCATCATTGTAAGGGAAGCAGACTTTATTTGTCCTGCCACTGAGGAGGCGTTGGTTCCTGTGATTTTTTTAGTAGTTTTTTGCTGCAGGGGGCTGTGTTATGTTCCCTTCTCTCCTTTGCAGGTTGTCATATTTTGTACTTTGTAGCTTTTATCAGACTTTGGTAATATATTCATTATTTAAAATTTCAAAAAAAAAAAAACTGAGTTCTTAAAACGGACCGCGTGGTGGCTTTTGCCACTTGTCTATTATTTAATAATTTGAGCTCCGTAATTGATGAGGTCTATATAATACAATTCGTGAAATTGTCATATTCCGTTCACTTCACTGTCAATGTGACCTAAGCACAATGTTTTTGATTGGTAATCATAAAAACTGTGGGCTATTTCCCAAGCCATGGGCGATGTTGCCTATGCTGCCAAGAAAATCAAGACAACGCCTTTTGTCTACATAATGCAAAAGCATGTAACGGACAACACCTCCAGCTTCTCACCCTCCAGCTCCAAGCCCGTTTGTCAGGGTTGACGAAATATGAGTAGTGCAGCAGCGAACAGGGTTTGGATTGCTGCTGCAAGCATTGGTGCAGTGAAGGGATTGAAAGACCAAGGAATTTGGAGGTGGAATCACACCATAAGGTCACTGGAAGAGCGAGCCATGACCGATATGACAACTTTTGTTCAATATAAGATGATGCCGCCTTCTTCTATCATGCCAAATGATGTTATGTTGAAATCAGAGAATTCCACTAAGAAGATTATGCATTTGGATTGTTGGGGTCCTAGTACAACAAGGTTTTAGTTACCACACAAAGTAACCATCTTTTCACTTTTTAGTTCCTTCCTATCCTTTTTGTTTCCGATGAATCAAAGAAGTTATTTCCAGAAAAAGTATATTGGTAAATGATTGTCCAAGTTTGCGATAAAAAGGAAGAAACAAACTGCAGCAGCTTTGGATTTTTTGCACGCGTAATTACTGTTCTTCGTCCTCCGACTCGTGAAAGCTTTCAAAGGCTTTTCAGTTTTCATTATCCAAAACTGTGCAGTTCAATCCAGTCTACTAATTCAAGCTTCGTTTATATAAAATACATTCTTAATAATTTTATGATAATTTTATTTTCACTACTTATCTCGCAAAACTTTGGGTTGATATTCCGATGAAGGATAAATACCATAATCCCATCATCCACTATGCTATTGCCATTTCCGAATTCTGATTAACAAATACACTCCTATTAAGATAGATGTTCCTAAGGTGTGCTTGTTTGGCGGATACGAGGAGGAGAGGGAAGGGGATCCTCTTTCCCTTCCTCTGGCCCTATTCTGATCCCCTTTTATCTGAGTCATCCACTGGTTTTATTTTGACCCCCTTTTATCTGAGTCATCCACTCAAATGGGACCTACCTAAGTGGATGACTGGATGAAGCTTAGAAATAAGGGGAGTGAAGTGATAGAAGATCAGCCCAAAGGAGAGAGGAATAAATATGGAATGAAAATAAAGTTTAGTAAGAGGTAATAATTATTTTGCTTCTACTTTTATTCCTTATTTTGAGGAATTACTCCATTTCTCTCCGTTACGAGAGGAATGGTAGTCATTCCTAGGTTTGCTTAATGCTTAATACTTTTTTTGTTTAATAAGGTTTGGTATTCTTTAACTAATATTATAATTAATTAATTAATTAAAATATAACTCATTCATTAATTAAAATATTGTAATTAATTAATTAAAATAATACAATTAATTACATTATAATTAATTTAAATATAATCCATTAATTAATTAAAATATTGTAATTAATTAATTACACTATTATAATTAATTAATCATAATATACATTTTATGCAAGAGTCCTTTCTATTTGATAGAATAATTAATTATAATATTATAATTAATTAATTAATTACATTATAATTAATTAAAATATAATTCATTCATTAATTAAAATATTGATTAAAATATTGTAATTAATTAATTAATTACAATATAATTAATTAAAATATTATAATTAATTAATTAAAATATAATTCATTAATTAATTAAAATATTGTAATTAATTAATTAAAATATTGTAATTAATTAATTACAATATAATTAATTTTTATCTCTCAATATTTTTACAAACCAATTACTATCAATGGTCATTTCTTTCTCTTAACCAACCATCACAATTATAATGATAATATCCATTTTCATTCTTTACTATATTCATTTATATTCCTATTCTTATTACCGTTCTCCTATACAAACCAACTACCCTCTTAGTAAGCGAGCCCTTGATGTTCTACGCATAGCTCATTAGGTGCTCGTGACGTAGCAAATGTGCAGTTGTTTTCTTATTTTATTCGATTTATTTATAATAGCTTTTGTTTTTGTTTTTTGTTTTATCTCTATTTTTAATAAAAATTTGTTCAATGATTAATATGAATGTCATTATAATTATATTTTATTATTAATGATTAAATACTAAATAAAATTTAAAGATTAATAAAAATATCAATAAAATGCTAACATATATTTTAATTTTAAAATATAATATACAATTTAATAAAATTATCAATAAAATAATATCTATTTCTTAATTTATATTTCAATTGTCAAAACTATTTTTAAATTTATGTATTTAAAAGATTTTAAATTTAAGTTATATTTATCAAATAATTATTGAATTTTAAATTTTATTTTTTCAAAATAAATTTAAAGTAATTATAAATTTTAAATAAAATAGATTTGATACCTTGAAAACCTTAAAACAACCTAGCGAACCACTTAAACCACCCCTTATTAAACTCCAAGTAAAATTGCGTTCACTTTCAAAGTAATATGATAAAACCAAACCTACCAAAATTTCTAAAACTATTACATAATCCAATATTGCAAATACGTACCATACTTGGTTCTAGTATGCTATGGTGCTAGTACTAATTAATATTGAGTATCATTTCAAATAATTTTATTAAATAGCCCTTCAATTTATTGTGCTACATCATTTTAAATTTTCTTATATAAACAATAACTATAATTAATATAAAATGTCATTTAATTTTCATATATATAATTATGAAATTATCATATTCCGTTCACTTCAATATCAATTAACCTAAGCACAAAGTTTTGGAGTAGCAGTAATAAAAACTGTGGGCTATTTCCCAAGCCATGGGCGACGTTGCCTATGCCGCCAAGAAAACCAAAACAAAGCAATTGTCTATATAATGCAAAAGAGAACGTAATGGCCATGACCTCTAGTTTCTCACCCTCCAAGCACCATTGTCTTTCAGCCCCATACACTATACAGGGTTGACGAAATATGAGTAGTTCAGCAGCGAACAGGGTTTGGATTACGGCTGCAAGTATTGGTACAGTGGAGGGATTGAAAGACCAAGGAAATTGCAGGTGGAATCACACCATAAGGTCACTGGAAGAATATGAGCCATGACTAATATGACAACCTTTTGATAAGAGCTTTAGGAGATTCATATCTTAAAAGCTAATTTATGAGGGTAACGAGTTCAAAGTTTTTATAAATTCTATATCAATTTTGTATTTAATTAATATGGGATTCAAGTTCTATATTTTACAATTAGATCAAACCGTATCAATCGTCTCTTCATAAGGACTAATGTCTTCATTGGTCACAATCATATTTATTATGACTAACACTTTTCAGGTCACCACTCCATGAGTCACCACTCTAAGATCCTTGTTGGTCACGGCCACGTTGATCACGGCTGGTATTTTCAGGCCACCATTTCATGAGTCACCACTTCAAGATCGACTCTGAGATTAATTGATAAGAACTTTAGGAGATCCACACCCCAAAAGCTAACTTATGAGGGTAGAGAGCTCACAGTTCTTATAAATCTAATATCAATTTTGTATTTAATCAATATGGGATTCAAGTCTCATACTTTACAATTAGATCAAACCGTAACACTTTTGCTCATGATGAAATGATGCAACCTTCTTCTATCATGCCAAATGATGACATGTTGAAATCTGAGGATTCCATTAAAAAGATTATGTACTTGGATTGTTGGGGTCCTAAGAAAACAAGGTTTTCGTTACCACAGAAAGTAACCATCTTCTTACTTTTTAGTTCCTTCCCGTACTTTTTGTTTGCAGTGGATCCAAGATATTAGTTCCAAAAAAGTGTATATGTAAATGATTATCCAAGTTTGTGATTAAAAAAAAGGGTTAATTGTTAGAAAAAGTCTAAATTTTTTATTTTTAATTATAATTTGAAATTTGAAATTTAAAATATTCAAATATTTAATTTTTTAATTCTAGCTCAGATTTTAAAATGTGATAATATAATAATTAAATCTTTAGTTTTCTTCAATTTCAATTCCAATATTATCTGTTGTTCTTTTAATGTCCTCATTCATTTGTATCATTTGTTTATATGACGTCCCAACTTATTCTCACATTATAGCGCATTACATCAGTAAAATTATTGGGGTTGTGTAATCTGATTTAGGTTATTTTAAACTTAAATGAAAATACTATTGTCATGTTAGAATTAAAGAAATCGAAAATTTGAGTATTTTATTGCTATTTTTAACATATTTCTTATATATATAATAAATAGAATAAATATAAAATGTAGTTAATTTTCATGTATAAAATTATGTAATATTGTACTTAAAATATTATAATTGATTACATCTAAGCATCATATAATGAGAACAATATATGTCTATAATTATAAGCACAAAAGTTTAGATTGATTTAATATGGTAAAATAAAAGTGAAATATGAAACAAAAACACTCATAATTAAAATAAAGGTTTGAGTTTCAGATTGTAACGCCAAAAATGGTTATAAAAAACTTGCATTATTAGTGCCGATTGTTGGTATCGGCTAATATCATCAATTTTGAGTGATATTGGTCACTTTACAAAATTGAAGGACTCTTTATAAATAAATAAAAAAAGGGCTTACTGTTGAATATTGGCTCAAATGAAAAGTCAGAAATCTCAGCTACTTTTGGTGATCAACAATGGAGGCTTGGAGGCTTTCACACCCAATGGAGGCTTTCACACCTTGGAGGCTTTCACACCCATGAAGATCTCTATAAAAGGGAAGCAAATGAAGGAGGAGATTGAGAGAACAAGAGGAGAGCTTAAGGTTTCGGGAGTGAGAAGAGAGTGTTGTTTAGTGAGAGAGAAAAATCTTTTGTTTCTCTTTTCTGTGAGCTTGGTTTATTTTGGGTCTCTTAAAATTGAGTGACAAACACCATTGTATGATCTCATTGTTATAGTGAAATACTCAGTCGTCTCCAAACTGGACGTAGGCATTGCCGAACCAGTATAAAAATATTTGGTGTTCTTGTTGCTGTTTATTTTTCACTCCGTATTTATTCACGTTTCCGCACAACAAGTGGTATCAGAGCTCCAGGTTTTCGACTGGGGTATTGTAGGAGTGAAAATATATTGGAGCTATGATGCGGTGAACGCGAGTAGATGGTGGTGATAAAGACGAGTTCGTTAAGATGGAGTCGTTATCGCCATCGTCGACACCCACATCTAGTAGACATCCAATCGCTACTACAAGATTAGAGGTTGATAAATTTAATGGCTCTAATAATTTTGGTATGTGGCAGTGTGAAGTTATGGATGTATTGTACCAACAAGAGTTGGATATGGTTCTGAACGATAAACCAGAAGATATGGATGAGAAGCAGTGGAAGCGAATTAATCTCCATACTTGTGCCTCTATTCGATCATTCTTGATAAGGAGCTGAAATATCCTTATATGAAGGAAACGTCAGCTAAGGAGTTATGGACGAAATTGGAGGAAAAGTATATGACCAAGAGCGCAGAAAATCGGCTCTTCTTGAAGAAGCGTCTTTTCCGATTTCAGTATCGTCCAGGTATTTCTATGCATGAGCACCTAAATGATTATAATAAAATACTTGCTGATTTAGCAAACCTTGATGTGAAAATTCCTGACGAGGATAAGGCACTATGTTTGTTAAATTCATTGCCTGATGATTATGATCATTTGACAACTACTTTGTTGTATGAAAAATCTGAGGTGAAACTTGATGAGGTTTCTGCGGCATTGGTGAATCATGAGTTTCGTAAGAAGGAACTAAAGACTCACAATTCACAAACTGAGGCACTCACTGCAAGGGGACGAACAAAGGAAAGAAAACATGGAAAGCGGGAAAATCTCGCTCAAAGTCACGAGGAAGTTTCCGCTAAAGATGAATGTGCCTTTTGTCGTCAAAAGGGTCATGGAAGAAAGATCCCCAATTGAAGAACAAAGAGAAGGAGAAAGTGGGTTCAGAGCAAACGTTGCAAAATCAAGATAATGATTTGAGTTTGTTTGACTAGTTCATTCATCGATGGTCACCCAAAGAGTGGATTTTGGATTCAGTTGCACTTATCATATGTGTCCCATTCGAATGGTTCTCTAGCTTCCAGAGCTAGATGGTGGAGTTGTTTGATGGAAAATAATAATGCCCGCAAAACACAAGGATAGGTAAAATCTGTTTGAAGATGCACGATGGTACAAGAAGAGAATTGAGTGATGTTCTAGTATGTACGGATATGAAGAAAATCTTATCTCAATAGGAGCATTGGAATCCAAGGGTATCAAGATTACCATAGAGGATGGAATTCTCAAAGCTGTGTACGGGGCACTTGTAGTGATGAAAGGTACAAATAACTTGTATTTTTTGCAAGGGAATACAGTTATTAGTGGAGCAGCTATCACTGAAGCTGTTGATGGAGATAGCTCAGACACTACAAAATTATGGCATATGCGTCTTGGGCATGCTGGTGAAAAAGCATTACAAGGCTTATTGAAAGGCGCAAAGACATGTAAGTTGGAATTCTGTGAACATTGTGTATTGGGTAAGCAAACTAGAGTGAAATTTGGTACTGCTATTCACCATACTAAAGGCATTCTAGATTATGTTCATCTCGATGTTTGGGGACCTTCAAGAATGCATCTTGGGAGGTAGCCATTATTTTGTCTCCTTTATTGATGACTTTCTAGGAGAGTATGGGTGTACACCATGAAGCATAAAGATGAAGTCTTAAAGATATTCTGAAGTGAAAAAGATGATTGAAATGCAAACCTATTCGAAAGATCAAGACTCTCGGATCGAGATAATGGTGGTGAATATAAGTCGATCCTTTTTGGAAGTCTCGTCAAGATGAGGGTATTGTGAGGCATTTCACGGTTAGGGAGACACCACAACAGAATGGAGTGGCAGAGCGCATGAACCGTACTTTACTTGAGAAAGTTCGGTGTATGTTGTCTAATGCTGGTTTAGACAAGATGTTTTGGGTTGAGGCAATTACTTATGCAAACCATATTATTAATCGGTTGCCTACTACTGCAAACAATGGTAAAACACCTATGGAGCTATGGTCTGGTAAACCTTGTACTGATTACAAGTATTTACACATATTTGGTTGTCCTGCTTACTATCATGTCAGGGAAAGCAAGTTGGATCCAAGAGCAAAGAGAGCTCTATTTATGGGCTTTAGTACTGGCATGAAGGGATACCGACTTTGGTGTCCAGAGGAGAAGAAATTTGTTGTAAGCAGAGATGTGACTTTTGATGAGACTACTATGGTTAATCAGAACAAGCATGAAGGGGAAATTGAAGCGACCAAGACCATGAGTAGTTCCAAGCAGGTGGAGTTACTGAAGAGCGCAGTTGATCCAGTAAGGTCTGATGTTACAAACACTAGTCCTGCAGTTGATTTTGATGATGAGGACGAGGTTAATGAAGAGGAAATACCTACCCAAGAACCACCACAACAACAAGATTCTATTGCAACCAGAAGATCAAGAAGGAAAATTCGAAAGCCTGCTCGGTTTACTAATATTGTGGCATATGCACTTCCAGTTATTGAAGATGATATTCCATCCACCTACAAAGAAGCTGTCAGGAGTTCGAAGAGCGTGGAGTGGAAGAAATCTATGGATGAAGAGATGAATTCTCTTCATAAAAATAAGACTTGGAAGTCGTTCGATTACAAAAGGAAAGAAGGAAATTGGTTGTAAATGGGTATATGCTAAGAAGATGGAATCTTTGGAAAAAGACAATGTAAGATTCAAAGCCAGATTGGTAGCTAAAGGCTATGCTCAGAAGGAAGGCATTGACTACAATGAGGTATTCTCTCCTGTAGTAAAACATTCTTCTATTCATATTTTATTAGCTTTGGTCAGGCAGTTTGACCTCGAGTTGATCCAACTTGATATCAAGACAACGTTCTTATATGGTGATTTAGAGGAAGATATTTTTATGTCTCACCGGAAGGGTTTACGGTTGTTGGTAAGGAAAATTGGGTTTGTAAATTGCAAAATCATTGTATGATTTAAAGCGGTCTCAAGACAATGGTACAAACGATTTGACAGTTTATGATCGAGCAAAAGTACAAGAAGTCATTATGATCATTGTGTATACTTTTGCAAGCTACAAGATGGAACCTTTATTTATTTGCTTTTATATGTTGATGATATGCTTATAGCATGTAAAAGCACAATGGAAATTGAAAGATTAAAGACTCAATGAGTAATGAATTTGAGATGAAGGACACAGGAGAAGCTCGAAGATACTAGGTATGGAAATTGAAAGAGATAGAGCAAAATGTAAGATTGGTCGTGTCAAAAGCAGATTTGAAGAAGGTACTACAACGTTTTGGGATGAATGAAAATTCAAAACCGGTTAGTACACCTCTTGCTCCTCATTTCAAACTTAGTGCTTCTCTCTCCTAAAATGTAAGAGTAGAGTCATTACATGGCTAAAATTCTATATGCAAGTGTTGTTGGTAGTTTGATGTATGCTATGGTGTGTACTAGGCCTGATATTTCACAAGTTGTTAGTATTGTAAGTAGATATATGCATAATCCAGGAAAAAGGGCATTGGCAAGTTGTGAAATGGATTCTACGGTATATTCTGGGTACTGTAGATGTTGGTTTATCATTTCAGAAAGAAGACGTTAATGGTAAATGTGTTGTTGGATATGTAGATTCTGATTACGCAGGTGATTTGGACAAGCGTAGGTCCACTACAAGTTTTGTATTCACTCTTATTGGAGGTCCATTGAGCTGGAGATCAACTTTGCAATCTACAGTTGCTTTATCAACTACTGAGGCAGAATAAATGGCGAATGAAGCTATTAAAGAAGCCATCGACTTCGAGGTTGCTTGATGACTTAGGGTCCATCAAGACCATGTGGATGTTCATCATGACGGTGAGTGCTATTTATTTAGCAAAGAATCAAGTTCATCATGCACGCATAAAACACATTGATGTGAAGTTCCATTTTGTTCGTGAGATTATTGATGAGGAGATATTCTTCTTGAAGATTGGGACCGTGATAATCCTGGCGATATGTTGACAAAACCAGTTACTCAAGTTTAAGCATTGTTTAGACTTGATTGGTATTTGTAAAATTTGTTGATTGCCCCGTGGGAATTGGGAGACGACTATTGGAAATTTCACTGAGGATTTGAGCCAGGTGGAGATTGTTGAATATTGGTTCAAATGAAAAGTCGAAATCTCGATTACTTTCGATGATCAACAATGGAGGCTGGAGGCTTTCACACCCAATGAAGGCTTTCACACCCAATGGAGGCTTTTACACCCATTGAAGGCTTTCACACCAATCGAGGCTTCACATCCAATGGAGGCTTTCACACTCAATGGAGGCTTTCATACCTTGGAGGCTTTCACACCCATGAAGATCTCTATAAAAGGGAAGCAAATGAAGGAGGAGATTGAGAGAACAAGAGGAGAGCTTAAGGTTTCTGGAGTGAGAAGAGAGTGTTGTTTAGTGAGAGAGAAAAATCTTTTGTTTCTCTTTTTTGTGAGCTTGATTTATTTTGGGTCTCTTAAAATTGGTGACAAACATCATTGTATGCTTCTCATTGTTATAGTGAAATACTCAATCGTCTCCAACCGGACGTAGCATTGCGAACCAAGATAAAAATATTTGGTATTCTTGTTCATTTTATTTTTCACTTCAGTATTTATTCACGCTTCCGCACAACACTTACAAACTCTCTATCTCCTCTCTGTCAATCCAGAATTATCTCTACTCTCTGTCCTCATTGCCACCCACATCAATCTTCATGCACGAAAAGAAAAAATTGCAGATTTAACAAGAACATGTAAGAAAATAGTGAAGCACACAATACCTAGATATCATAAGATAAAAAAGAAAACATACTGGTAACTTCTTGTGGTCAAAGCCTCTTCAAATTAACGATGGCTAAAGGAAGACACAAATATAGTTTATTTTCAAAATGACAAACAAAACAAACAATCTGTCACATTAAAAATGCAAATCAAAAGCAAAAAACCAAAAAAGAAGAAGATGAAAGAATGTGAAAATTGAGACGATGCATTAATTTGGTGGAAGTGAGTTTTAGTTTTATAGAGAAACGGTGGAGTTTTAAAAAATGAGAACTGGCAATCACGTTATGACAGAAATGCATCATAGTGTATATAAAAGAAACACTTACAAGTTACAACAAAGAAAAGACAGTCGATTTAAAAAAAAAGAAAAAGGAAAATGATAGTCAACTTATTTTGAAAAGGAAACACTTCTTATATTTTTCAAATAAGTAATTATAGTTTATTATTTTTATTATATTAGTGGTCAAATCATGTCACTATTATTTCATATATCTTAGAAAGAGCCCAGTGTTTAATGTTGTATGAATTATTTAACTTTACAAATTAGGATTTTCATTTATGACTTATTTTAAATTAAATATAATATATAATTTTTGAAAATATGGTTGATGTAAAATTATAAATTATACAATACATTATATTAAAAGACTATTTTATAATTTTAAAAATTTAAAACTTATTTTATAAATTTAAAATTATCTAAAATTATTTTTATTTTGACAAATACTAATGCCGTACCGTATCAAAATCAAATGTAAGATTTACATCATACTAATCTTTTAGCAAATTTAGTTTATAGGAAATAAAATTTATAAACAAAAATAATTTAAAATATAATTTTGGATAAAAAGTATTGACAGATTATTAACGTAATAAGTTTAATTTACCACAAAAAAACGTAATAAGTTTAAATAATGTTGACAATCAGATTTCCCTCAATTATTGTCACTTTACGCGACTTCGTCACATCTTCTTCCACACGTGTCTCAATTGAGTGACAGCTGAAGTGGTTCCGAATACCACTGCTAGAAAACCATTGGGTTTCCTCATTTTCTGGTGAAACGACCCTGGTTTTGTCTTAGAAACCACTCGTGTGCTTTTGCTTGCCCCACGCTATATAATACCTCTCCCATCTTTTCTCTAAAACAAACCATTAAACTACTTTTGATACCTTCTTACATAATATCCGTTCTATTCCATCCTAAAGTGAGCAAGAAAAAAATGAGTTCAACAAGCAGAGCTTGGACGGTGGCAGCAAGCGTAGGAGTGGTGGAGGCATTGAAAGATCAGGGATTGTGTAGATGGAATTATGCACTGAGGTCTATTCAACAACATGCCAAGAACAATATCAGGTCTTATTCACAAGCTAAAGCTTTGTCTGGTCCGGCTTCTTCTTTGGCCAAGAAAGGAGGAGACGAGAAGCTCAGAAAATCGGAGGAGTCATTGAGAACTGTCATGTATTTGAGTTGTTGGGGTCCAAACTAAGAGACCTTTTCGTTTTTGTAAATAGATGGCCAGGTTTTGATCAATCATACTGCGTCAATTTAACTCCAATTAGAGTTGCCAAATGGAATAAGCGTACTATCCGCTTCCATAGTACCATATCCATTAAATATGAATACAGAATCAGATTGGGCACTAACCTTATCCAAGGACCGGTAAGCCATTGTCTTTTAAACCGGAAACAGAATGGGAGTTAAGTTGAAATCATCTTCCGAAAATGCATTTTCATCTTTTGTCCAACTAATGGTGAACAATTTATTTTATACTATTCTAATTTTAAATATAAGTAGGTGATATTATTTGAGAATATTGAATAAATTTATAACTTTACAAAATTAAAATATACATATGTTGGTAAAGTCTTTGGGAGTTTAAAGGTAAATTGCGATCATTAATAACGACGGATGAACTGGAGTTAAAATAGAAAAAGTAAAATTTAATGATTCAACTGAGTTCTTGAAACGGACCGGTTCATGGCTTTTGCCATTTGTCTATTATTTTATGATTTGTGCTCCGTAATTGATGGTTATATGAATTGCGTAGTTGCTTGTTTGATGAGGTCCATAGTTTAAAGTAAATACGACACTAGAAAACGTGACCTTCTATACAATTCGCGTGAAATTGTCATATTCCATTCACTTCACTGGCAATGTGACCTAAGCACAATGTTTTGGATTGGGAATCATAAAAACTGTGGGCTATTTCCCAAGCCATGGGCGATGTTGCCTATGCTGCCAAGAAGATCAAGACAACGCCTTTTGTCTACATAATGCAAAAGCATGTAACGGCCAACACCTCCAGCTTCTCACCCTCCATCTCCAAGCCCGTTTGTCAGGGTTGACGAAGTATGAGTAGTGCAGCAGCGAACAGGGTTTGGATTGCGGCTGCAAGCATTGGTGCAGTGGAGGGATTGAAAGAACAAGGAATTTGCAGGTGGAACCACACCATAAGGTCACTGGAAGAGCGAGCCATGACCAATATGACAACTTTTGTTCAGGATAAGATGATGCCAAATGATGACATGTTGAAATCAGAGGATTCCATTAAGAAGATTATGCATTTGGATTGTTGGGGTCCTAGTACAACAAGGTTTTAGTTACCACACAAAGTAACCATCTTTTCACCTTTTAGTTCCTTTCTATCCTTTTTGTTTCCGATGAATCCAAGAAAGTATTTCCAGAACACTATATTTGTAAATGACTGTCGAAGTTTGCGATAAAACGGAAGAAACAAACTGCAGCAGCTTTGGATTGTTTGCACGCGTAATTACTGTTCTTCGTGTGCTCCGACTCGTGAAAGCTTTCAAAGGCTTTTCAGTTTTCATTATCCAAAACTGTGCAGTTCAATCCAGTCTACTAATTCAAGTTTCGTTTATATAAAATACATTCTTAATAATTTTATGATAATTTTTATTTTCAGTATTTATCTCGTAAAACTTTGGGTTGATATTCCGATAAAGGATAAATACCATAATCCCATCATCCACTATGTTATTGCCATTTCTGAATTCTGATTAACAAATACCCTACTATTAAGATAGGTGTTCCTTATTTAGTAAGCGAGTCCTTGATGTTCTACGCGTAGCTCCTCGTGACGTAGCAAATGAGTAGTTGTTTTCTTATTTTATTCGATTTATTTATTATAACTTTTATTTTTGTTTTGTCTCTATTTTTAATAAAATGTTGTTCAATAATTAATGTGAATGTCATTATAATTATATTTTATTATTAATGATTAAATACTACATAAAAGTTAAAGATTAGTAAAAATATCAATAAAATACTAACATATATTTTAATTTTAAAAATAATAGACAATTTAATAAAATTTATCAATAAAATAATATCTATTTGTTAATTTATATTTCAATTGTCAAAACTATTTTTAAATTTATGTATTTAAAAGATTTTAAATTTAAGTTATATTTATCAAATAATTATTGAATTTTAAAATGTTTTATTTTTCCAAAAATAAATTTTAAGTTATTACAAAATTTAAATAAAATACATTTGATACCTTGAAAACCTTAAAACAACCCAGCGAAACACTTAAACCACCTCTTATTAAACTCCAAGTAAAATTGCTTTCACTTTCAAAGCAATATGATAAAACCAAACCTACTAAAATTTCTAAAATATTACATAATCCAATATTGCAAATACGTACCATATACTTGGTTCTAGTATGCTATGGTACTAGTACTAATTAATATTGAGTATTATTTCAAACAATTTTATAAAATAGTCCTTCAATTTATTGTGCTACATCATTTTAAATTTTACTTCAAACTTGTCCTAAAAATCATAATAATATATATTTAATATAACAACCATATTTTCTAGATTCATATTGGTATTACTTTTGACATATTTCTTATATAAACAATAACTATAATTAATATAAAATGTCATTTAATTTTCATGTATATAATTATGAAATTATCATATTCCTATCACTTCAATATCAATTGACCTAAGCACAAAGTTTTGGAGTAGCAATCATACAAACCGTGGGCTATTTCCCAAGCCATGGGCGACGTTGCCTATGCCCCCAAGAAAACCAAAACAAAGCAATTGTCTAGTTTCTCACCCTCCAAGCTCCATTGTCTGAGTTTCAGCCCCATACAGAGTTGACGAAATATGAATAGTGCAGCTGCGAACGGGGTTTGGATTGCGGCTGCAAGTATTGGTGCAGTGGCGGGATTGAAAGACCAAGGAATTTGCAGGTGGAATCACACTATAAGGTCAGTGGAAGAACGAGCCATGACCAATATGACAACTTTTGTTCAGGATAAGATGATGCCACCTTCTTCTATCATGCCAAATGATGTTATGTTGAAATCAGAGGATTCCATTAAAAAGATTATGTATTTGTATTGTTGGGTCCTAAGACAACAAGGTTTTAGTTACCACACAAAGTAACCATCTTTTTACTTTTTAGTTCCTTCCTATCCTTTTTGTTTGCGGTGGATCCAAGAAATTAGTTCCAGACAAGTGTATATGTAAATGATTATCGAAGTTTGTGATTAAAAAAGGGTTAATTGTTAGAAAAAGTCTAAATTTGTTATTTTTAATTATAATTTAAAATTTGAAATTTGAAATTTGAAATTTGAAATTTGAAATTTGAAATATTCAAATATTTAATTTTTAAATTCTAGCCCAAATTTTAAAATGTGATAATATAATATTTAAATTTTCAATTTTCTTGAATTTTAATTCAACATTATCTATTATTCTTCCGATGCTCTCAGTCATTTGTTTTCGTTTGTTCATCTAATGCCCCAACTTATTCTCGCATTACAAGTACTATATCAATAAAGTTATCGAGGTTGTGTAATATGATCTAGATCATTTTAAACTTAATGAAAATACTAATGTCACGTTATAATTAAAAAATTGAAAGTTTAAGTATTTTATTGCTATTTTTACATATTTCTTATATATATAATAAATAAAATTAATATAAAATGTACTTAATTTTAATGGAGATAATTGTGTAATATTGTGCTTAAAATATTATAATTGATTTCATATAAGTATCATATAATGAGAACAATATAGGTCCATAATTATAAGAACAAAATTTATACTGACTAACATAGTAAAGTAAGAGTGAAATATGAAACAAAAGTACTTACAACGAAAAGCAAAGGTTTAGGTTTCGTATTGTATCGTCCAAAAATGGTTAAAAAAAAAACTTGCATTATTGGTACTGATTGATGGTTTCGATCAGTATCAATGTATCATAAATTTCGAGTGGTACCGGTCACTTTTGAAAATTGAAGGATTCTTAAAATAAAAAGCTTACAAACTCCCTCTCTCTCTTCTCTGTCTATCCAGATTCATTTCTACTCTCTCTCTTCATTGCCACCTACATCAATCTTCATTTTTGTACATCAAGAAAAGAAAAGATTACAGATTTAGCAAGAACATGTAAGAAAATAGTGAACACACAATACCTAGATATCATAGGACAAAAAAGAAAACATACTGGTAACTTCTTGTGGTCAAAGCCTCTTCAAATGAACGATAGCTTAAGGAAGATACGAACATAGTTTATTTCCAAAACGACAAATAAAACAAACAATTTGTCACACTAAAATGGTAAATTAAAAGCAAAAACCAAAAAATAAAAAGAAGAAGATGATGAAAGAATGTGAAAATTGAAACGATGCATTAATTTAGTGGAAGTGAGTTCTAGTTTTATAGATGAGAGAAATGGTGGAATTTTGAAAAATGAAAACTGAGCAATCACGTTATGACATAAATGCTATGATTATAGAGCTTTAGATCTCCTGTGCCATGTATTATGTGCCATCTGTCTTACAAATCATCTCAACCATTCAATTAAATAGTTTGGATGGCTAGGATGATTTGTGAGACAGAGGGTACAGAGTAAGTGGCACAGGAGATCTGCTCCCTGATTATAGTGTATATAACAAAAAACATCTCCACGTACTCGATGCTTATGGATCAGGATTCTGCCGACTCCACCAGCTTTTGGCAGCTTATCTGGCACTGGGCAGGTCCTTAACGTATCCGTTCTTTCCTCTGACTCTTGGCCCAAGACAAGCTCCTGATCAATCAATAGCGGCAGCGACGGCATCTTCATCCGACGAAGGATTGTCCTCATTGCCAGGTCGAGGAATCCTCTCTCTATGTGATGCAAGATTGTCCCAGAGCTCAATGCTTGTGGCTCGCATTCCCTACCCAGGCCCTTTCCCCCAATTGTTTCACCCTTCGGTCCCATGACTGGCTCTTCAAAAATTTTCACAGTTCTCGTCAACTTTTTGGTCATGACTGGTCCCTTATTTTCGGGACGACCTGCTGGTTCTTGTGGTCGTGGAGGAATAGATCCATTTTTGACTCTCATTTCTCTTGGCCTTCTTCTCCGAGTGTTTTTGACTACATCCACCAGATCCAAATTGCCTTGAGATAGTCCAGCACGCGATGCCGGAGAAGACATCGCGCACATGCAACTCATCGGCTGGAGTCCTCCCGGGTCAGACTAGGTGAAACTCAACACGGATGGGGCCAGTCAGACAGATCTGACATTGGCCTCCGCGGGCAGCCTTATCCGGGACAGCACGAGTTCCTAACTTGGAGGTTTCGTTCAGAACTTGGGCTGGTGTACATCTTTCACCGCCGAGCTTTGGGATGTATTTGTTGGCTTGCATCTAGCATGGGACCTTGGATACCGTCGGGTGCTCTTGGAGTTGGACTCCCAGGTAGTACTGCAATCCATTTCTGGTTCGAACACCCGCCTCACATCTATTAACCCCCTCATGGTCGACATCACAAAACTTCTCAACTGCAATTGGACGGTCTTCTCTCGCTATACATACTGGGAAGGTAATCGCTGCGCAGACTGGTTAGCCTCTGCCGCAACCAATTTTAATTTAGGGGTTACCACTTTTGTACATGCACCCTCCGGGTGCCTTTCGCTCCTCCTAGAGAATATGACGGGGTCTCAATACCCACGTAATATTTTGTAATTGTTTGTTATCCTTTCCCTTTAATACAAAAGAAAATAAACACTTACAATAAAGAAAAGACAATCGAATTTTTCAAAAAAAAAATGATAGTCAATTTTTTCAAATAAGTAATTGTACTTTTGGCCAATTTCAAATAAGTAATTGGCTGTCTATAAAAAGAAACACTTCTTATATTTTTCAAATAAATAATTATAGTGTATTATTTTTTATTATATTAGTGGTCTAGACATGTCACTATTACTTTATATATCTTAGAGAGAGTTTAGTATTTAATCTTGTATGAATTATTTAAATTTATAAATTAGGATTTATATTTATGAGTTATTTTAAATTAATTATAATTTTTGAAAATATGGTTGATGTAAAATTATAAATTATACAGTATATTATATTTAAAATTATTTTATAATTTAAAAAATTAAAATTATTTTATAAATTTAAAATTATCCTAAACTATTTTGACATTGACAAATACTAGTACAATATCGTACCAAACTTAATTTTGGTACTAACGTTATACTGATCTTTTAGCAAATTTAATTTACAAGGAATAAAATTTATAAACAAGAATAATTTAAAGTATACTTTTGGATGAGAAAATATTGATAAGTTATTAACGTACAAGTTTAAATAATGTTGACAATCAGATTTCCCTCAACTATTGTCAGTTTACGGAACTTCGTCGCACCATCATCCACACGTGTCTCAATTGAGTGACAGCTGAACTCGCTCAGGAATACCACTGCTAGAAAACCATTGGCTTTCCTCATTTTCTGGTGAAACCACCCCTGGTTTCGTCTTAGAAACCACTTGTGTTCTTTTACTTGCCCCACCCCCACGCTATATAATTCCGCTCTCCCATCTTCTTCGCCAAAGCAAACCACTGAACTAGCAGCAGGTCTATTTTGATAGCTTCTTATAGAATATCCGTTCTATTCCATCCTAAAGTGAGCAAGAAAAAATGAGTTCAACAAGCAGAGCTTGGACGGTGGCAGCAAGCGTAGGAGTGGTGGAGGCATTGAAAGATCAGGGATTGTGTAGATGGAATTATGCACTGAGGTCTATTCAACAACATGCCAAGAACAATATCAGGTCTTATTCACAAGCTAAAGCGTTGTCTGGTCCGGCTTCTTCTTTGGCCAAGAAAGGAGGAGACGAGAAGCTCAGAAAATCGGAGGAGTCATTGAGAACTGTCATGTATTTGAGTTGTTGGGGTCCAAACTAAGAGACCTTTTCGTTTTTGTAAATAGATGACCAGGTTTTGATCAATCATACTGCGTCAATTTAACTCCAATTAGAGTTGCCAATGGAATAAGCATACTATCCGCTTCCATAGTACCATATCCATTAACATTCATAAGCTACTACAGATGTAAATATGAATAAATTCGTGAAATGTTTACAGAATCAGATTGGGCACTAACCTTATCAAGGACTTGTAATTTGAACGGGAAACAGAATGTGACTTAAAAGGTAAAATTTAGAACTTTGGACTGATTTAACTGAGTTCCTGAAACGGACCAGTTCATGGCTTTTGCCATTTGTCTATTATGTATAATTTGAGCTCCGTAATTGATGGTTTTATAAATTGGGTAGTTAGTTGCTTGTTTAATGAGGTCCATAATTTGTAGTACTATTAAATAAGAAATTAGAAAACGTGACCACCTATACAATTCATGAAATTGTCATATTCCGTTCACTTAAATGTGAATTGACCTGAGCACAAAGTTTGGAGTAGCAATCATAAAAACTGTGGGCTATGAAAGACCATTGTCTGAATTTCAGCCCTGTACAGAGTCGACGGAATATGAGTAGTGCAGCTGCGAACAGGGTTTGGATTGCGGCTGCAAGCATTGTTGCAGTGGAGGGAATGAAAGACCAAGGAATTTGCAGGTGGAATCAGACCATAAGGTCACTGGAAGAGCGAGCCATGACCAATATGACAACTTTTATTCAGGATAAGATGATGCCACCTTCTTCTATCATGCCACATGGTGACATGTTGAAATCAGAGGATTTCATTAAAAAGATTATGCATTTGAATTGTTGGGGTCCTAATACAACAAGGTTTTAGTTACCACACAAAGTAACCATCTTTTTACTTTTTAGTTCCTTCCTATCCTTTTTGATTGCATGGATCCAAGAAATTAGTTCCAAAAAGTGATGTGTAAATGATTATCGAAGTTTGTGATTAGAAAAAATTACGGTTAATTGTAAAAAGGTTTAAATTTTATTTAAAATTTTAATTATAATTTGAACTTTAAAATTAGTAATAAATTGTCCAAAATTTTAATTTTTAATTTTAATACAAATTTTAAAAGTGAGAATAAAATATTTAAACATTCAATTTTCTTGACTTCTAGCTCAACATTATCTGTTATTCTCCTATACTTTCGATCATTTGTTTTCTACTTATTCTTTTAACGTCCCAAATCATTGTCGCATTATAACATATTGCATCAATAAGATTGTCGGGATTATGTAATATGATTTAGGTAATTTTAAAACTTAACGGAAATACAAACATTAAGTTAGAATTTAAAAATAAAAATTCGAGCATTTGTTTTATTACTATTTTTAAAATTTGAGCTATAGTTATAAAATTAACTAAAAGTTGGGCTTTTTTCGTAATTAACCCAGAAAAAGAAAAGAAAAGAACAAACAAACTGCAGAAGCTTTTGATTGTTTGTACGCGTTTCAAGCTCCTAATCGTGATGGCTTTGAAAGGCCTTTTCATGATGTGAAAAAATATCACTTGATCATTAACCGAAGCTATGCAGTTCAATTCCAATCTGCTACATATCTTCAGAAATAATTCTAAGTCGAAATTATTCTATATGACAATCACAAATTACACCTTTAATTGTTAAATCAGAATTTTGCTACAAATCCATCTCTACTGTTTTATTTCTCTTGATCTCTACACATTTATGCATTAGTGGATGATGTAAGGACTTAAACCCTATCTTCAATAAAAAGTTTGGAAAATATTTTAACATATTTGTAAAACATACATCATAGGAAATGCTACTTCATAAATGAATCTCACATTCATTTTAAATTTAAGAGATACTAGTTTAAAAATCTCACATCACTTGCATGAAGTAAATAATTCAAAACACTCTTTAAATTACAAAGAATATTGACCACAGAATCACTCATTTATCTGATTAAGGAATATCTTCATCAAAAATATTAAGGTGATTTTATAAGTTAAAAAGAGTCATCAATTTGGTGGCCTTCGTATATTAATACTCTTCCACAATTATAATTTTGTTATTGATAATAATTAAATATTAAATAAAATTTAGAGATAAATTAATTTTATTAATATATTATATTTTATAATTTAGAATTTATGTATTGTAAAGAAATTTTAAATTTAAATTATATTTATTAGACAGCCATAAAACTATTTTTATTTTAAAATTATTGGTAAATGTTTTACTTTTTAAAAAAATTAAAAATTATTTATATTAGCTTTAATTTTATTAATAATTAACAGTATATTACTAAAGTTTCTAAGTTTCCTAAGTGCTTTGTTCCTAGTTTTGAGCTGCCAGGATTTACTCTGGACATAAGCATCCAATCCCGGTCTAAACTACATTTATTTAAACAACGAACGTAATTAAAATCATGGTGAAACCGTGGTCTGTCTCCCAAATCATTGGGTAAACCGCCTCTGGTTTTCACTTCTCCGCGTCCTAAGTCCTGGCCATCTGTTAATCCTATATATATATTAAGTCGAATTTAGCCCCCAGAATTCGTCTCCGTCTCACCAAGTCCCAGTCTTCACATCTTTCCAGATCACTAAAAATTCGAAAGGAACTGCTCATGAGTGCTGCTGGGAAAGCTTGGATTGTTGCAACCAGCATTGGTGCTGTGGAGGCCTTGAAGGATCAGGGCGTTTGCAGGTGGAATTACACAATGAGGTCAATGATACAACATGCACAGAACAAACTTAGGGCCTATTCTCAATACAATACGTCTTCCACTGCTTCTTCTTCTTCTTCTTCAACTGTTGCTACTTCATCATCAACGGCTTCTAGTGCGAAAGAATCGAGTCATGCTGTTAGTGTTACTAACAAAAGGGAAGAGCGTGTGAGGAAAGTTATGGACATAAGCAGCTGGGGTCCAAGTACTGTCAGATTTTAAGAATGAACATTAAAAAAAAAAAAAAGTCTGGTCTTGTATTTGGATCGACGCAGAGATGCTTAGTTTTGTAGTTTATCAAGTGCTTTCTTTGTCGATTTCTCTGAAGGTAATTGTGATCTTTTAACAAGTATAAACAATTTGAAGAGAAATCAATTTTGTCCATGTTGATCTCTGTTTCACCAGAAGCAGAGCTGGTAAGTTATTTTTCATTTTTCAAAACCATTTCAACAATTGCTACAAATCAAACCTGAAAAGTGCAAACATTAACAGTTTTGAGAGGTGAAGAAAAAACCTAAAAAGTGAGATGACTATGTGCTCCGTCTTCATACGGCCATCAGAAAGAGTAAACTGTAAACAAGTATTTGTTGTTGCTCAGCCCCCAAAATCAGGAGGTTAACAATATAAAACCGCCGCCTTAAACCTGGGAGCTAATGACCTCAGTTTTGCAAAACCACTTGTCCTAGAAAAAGAGGGCCTACAGAGTTTAGAGGTTATGGGTGGTTTTAGTCACGTGGAAGGGCAGTTGATCTTGATCCTACTAAGGTTTTTATTCTATTAGTATTTATTATAACATATTACGTAATAATATCGCAGCATCCGTCAAATAAATGGAAACAAAACTGGTTGTGTCAAAATAATGTATGCTTAGGGCTATTAGTTTCACTTTTCTTTTCTATTATTATTTTTATTTTATATTTTCTTCTTTGAGTTTCTTTTTTTCTTCTAAAAATAAAAATATATTTGATTGAGATTTGTAATATAAAATTAAAATTAAAAATTTGTTTAGTTGAGATTTTTAATAAAAAATTGAAAATAAAAATATGTTTGATTTTATTATTATGTTTTATTTTTTAATATATATCAAATTTAATGTTTAAATTTGTTAATTTTACATCATTTAATGTGGAAAAGATTTTGAAGCTATAGTTTAAGACGTTCTTATAACTTAAAACTATTACGAAGACAATAAATCAGATGAAGATTAGGCTTTATCTTTATTAAAACCTCTATGATAATGTGAAGAAAAGCTTAGATAAAATACTATATTAAGTAGCATAAAATGATGTAAAGACAAAGGTTACCTGATATTATTATTATTATTATTATTATTATTATTATTATTATTATTATTATTATTATTATTATTATTATTATTATTATTATTATTAAGTTATTCTTATTCTTATTAATTTTATTTTATTAACTTATTATTATTATTACTATTATTATTAATTTTAATAAGTTATTCTTATTATTAATAATAATTATTGTTATTATTATTAATTATTGTTATAAATTTTCTATTTATTATTTTTAATATTTTTATTTTATTATTAATTTTATTATACCAAATTAATTACCTTATTATTATTATTATAAAATTTGAACTTTTATTATTATTATTATTATTATTATTATTATTATTATTATTATTCGAGATAGAAACAGAGATTTGTTAGTTTTCTATTGAAAAAATATGTTATCAAAATTGAGAGAAACAATGCTTTTTAGTTTACGTAAAATCATTGTGATTTTTATTTTCAAAATAAAAATGACAACAGAAAAAGTTAAACATGTTTTCCTTACTTGTTTTTCTTCTTATAAAATGACAACAAAAATTAGAAGAAAAAAAACAAACAGCCTCTTAATTTGTAGATATATCCCATAAATCTAAAGATTTTATCAAGTACTTTTTCTTTAAATTTTCCTCTAAACCAATCCACCCAAAAGGTTTAAAGTTGATGAGATATAAGATTATTGACCTACTTCTTTTTTAAATCAGTAAAAAAGTTGTTTGTTTTAATTTTTATTTTAATTTCTTTCAATTTCCAAAAATTATAAAAACTATAAAATGGTTTTGGTTTTTATTCATGATATAATTTACTACCATTAAATATATTATTTAATTATGTAATACATTAATTTTAATAAGAATTTTGAATAATTTAATATAATATTTATATTAAATTAAATTAAATTAATAAGAATTACTAATAGTTAAGATTTTTAATTTTGAAATTAAATTAAATGTAATAATTATTAATAAACATAATTAAATTAAAATATATTCAAAAATATAAAATTTTAAAAATTTGATTTAATATTTAAAATATATTTTAAAATACTAATTTATAAATAAATGTTAAATTTTAAATAATTTATTTAATAAAACAAAATAATAATCTGTTAATAAATATTATATAAGAGATTAAAATAAAATTATTTAATTAAAATATTTTAAAATTTATATAATATATAATTATTATCAGTAAAATTGAAAAATAATTTGGAGGATATAATTAAGGTGTAAGAGAGTTTTATTAAGAAAATGAGACTCAAATTTGTATTCAAGTGTTGATTGGAAAGACATGTATACCTGTCAATGGAGAGACGAAAGACTTTTTGAAACCGGCTAGTAATTTCTATAATAATTATTTACGTACACTAATCTATAACAAATGTTCCCCATCTTTTGTTTTTTAACAAAGGAAAACAAAACCATATTATAATAATCTAACTAGTGCATGGTCTGGCGGTATAACGCGCTAAGCTTGTCCCAATGAATACGGTCCAAAATTGTCAATGGGGGTACCGACAGAATACGTAGTCCTGGATTGACCATGCCTGCAATTGAGGCTAAATGATTCACACTCTGGTTTCCTTTATGATGTACATATTGTAAGCGTACCTCCCAAGCTTGTTGTAGCATTTCTCGAATATTTGTCACTAAAGAAATCTCATAAGATAAAATGTTGATAACTTGAAGAGAATCAATTGCTAAAAGGACCCGTCGATATGTCAGGGTCCACTCTAAGTCGAGATCTCCGTGAACTTCCCATAATTCTGCCGTGCGCGGCGAGCTTCTCGACAGGTGATATAGAAACCTCCACAGTACTGACTCTGCCAATCTCTAATTATCCCTCCAAGAGCGTTCCGCCCTCTTTTTCAGCCCATCTTTTTTCGGCCTATCATTGTGCTGTCCATTTAATACGTCATGCTCGCCGTGTTTGGTTTCGCCTTTGAAGAAAAATGAAATGATCCTTATCTACAACGTCAAACAAAGCCGTCTTCCACTAAATGTGTTTATTAGGTCATATTTCACTTAATATTTACCGAGTTTAAGTCTTAAAACAATAAGTAAAATTACGAGTTATTAAAACAATCTCTTTTAAAATCCTACAATCGCCGTGTGGTAGAGATTAATAACTATGTTTTACGGCATTCCAAAAATGCCGTGCAGGTAAAATCTAAAATATAAGATACGATTAACGTAGTCTAATCACGTAACATATCTTCAGAATTACGTTTTCTGTTTTCATTTTTTAGTAAAATGTTCATGGTTCGCCTAATAATTATTTTCCTATCTCTATCTGTCCAATAACTCAAGCCAGCAAAGAGCAGATAGCCCACACGTGTATGTTTAGTTAACCCCCGCCCAGCCAATGAACCCATTCCTATGTCCTCCCATCATTAACCATGTTATCAGTATCTTTTTTCCCGGAATACCCTCCGTATTGTTGTAAATGGGCGTAAAAGTCCGGACTTCAAAGCTAAGTTCAATTCACCTACGTTGTCGGTTTGAGTTCCGCGGGTCCGACATCTTAAACTTGTGAAGTTGTCACTTTCCAGTTCCAGGTCCAGCTCTTCTTTTTTTTTTTTTTGAAAAAGAGGTCCAGCTCTTCTAATATCCATTCTTTTTATTTCTTTGTGTTATGAAATTAAAAAACAGCTAGAGAGAGAAACTTTAGGGGGGAGAAAAACTAACGGTTACCGCGGCGGATGGCTATTGCTCATGATAAGCAACGGAGGTCTCAAGGTGAGGTTAAGGTCTTTGGGCTGTGTCCCTTCTGGCAAAAGGCCACCAACTCCTCAAAATTGTCGTCTTCCACGCAGAATCATAACAGTAACCGCCACCGGGCAGCTGAGAAGCCCTCGACGGTGTCCTCCGTCGCGAGATCGCTCCTCCCTGCTCGTCGTCGGCTCCGACTTGACCCGCCCAATTACCTTTATTTTCCTTGTATGCTTCGTCGTTACGTAGCGCGTTGACTTTTGCTGGTTTGGTCAACTCGGATGCTTCAATTCTTATGATTTGTTAACGTTTGACGTTTTGAGTGTGTATGTGTTTGTCTTGTGTTGTAGATGAACCTGGAAAACAGGTGAAGAGCGCGATCAGGATAAAAAACACTAGCAGATCACATGCGGCTTTCAAGGTAGTGTCTTTAGTACCTTCAACGTTCTTATGCGTTCAGAATGTGATAGGGGTTATGTTATCGAGTGTTAAATGGAGGTTATTTGTTACATTTCATCAATGTTATGCACACTCTGTTGGATTTTGCCATTAAACACTATGATAGGAATTCTCCAGAAACAGCATAATTCTGTTATACCAGAATTTGTTACTTCTTTCTTTTAGCATCATTCTCTGTCTGTTACCGCAACCCTGTACAAAGCTTGTATATATATTTTCATCTTCTCTGTACAAAACACACATACGAATATAAAATCTTCATACATAAATCTCTTTATGGTATCAGAGCTGAGTCAAGCGTAACTGCTCTAATTCTTCGTTCCTTTTTTTTTCCTCACCCTGCTGATGGCTCCCGAGACGTCCTTTTTGGCCGATGGAAACTCCGGTCTTATCTTCCTCAATATGCAATCCATTTTCAAGTTAACTGGTTCTAACTATCCGGCGTGGCGTGTACAAATCTCCTCTCTTCTCATCGGGTATGACCTTATGGGTTATGTTGATGGTTCCCAACCTTGTCCCGACGAAGACGATGCGTCCTACAAACAGTGGGTGCGACAGGACAAACTTATTCTTCATGCCCTCACTGCCTCCGTCGATGCCACCATCATTAACATGCTAGGCTCCATTACTTCCTCTCAGCAGGCCTGGACATTTCTTGCTCGGATGTTTGCAAATAAATCCCGATCTCGTCTAATGTCTCTCAAAGAGCGACTCATCAATCTCACCAAAGGCGAATCATCCATTACTGACTATCTTCAACGAATTAAAGGGATTGCCGATGAACTAGCCATCATTGGGGGTCCCGTTGATGATATGGACCTTGTTATTCACACTCTCAATGGGCTACCGACCGACTATCGTGATCTGAGTGCTGCTATCAGGGCTCGGGATCAACCCATTTCCTTTGATGACCTATTTGATAAACTCACTGATCATGAATCTTTTCTCTTACGTCAATCGCAGGTATCTGATTCCACCCCTCTCATCACTGCTAATGCTGCTCATCGTGTTTGGAACTCTTTCCGTCCACCTACGCGATTCCAGTCTACCTCTCATCCAGCTCAGTCCCGACCGTCCCCTCCACCAACTTCCAACAACTTCTACCGCAATGTTGTCTGCCAATTTTGTGAGAAACCTGGTCATCTGCTAGGGTTTGCCGAAAACTGCTTCGTCGGCGTTCTGGCCCTCCCAACAGTGGTCCTGCTTATGTCACCTCTCCTGCGGCCCACTTTGCTAGCATTGCAGATCCATGGCCCTCTTCTCCTGGTCATTCCCAATCCGCAAGAGGATCTGGCCCTTTCACCCACTGGGCACCTGGCCCGACCAATTTGCCTTCCACCTCCCCTGACTCCACTAGTCATTCTCAACCTCCCTTAACCCCTCCTTCTTCCTGGATTCTAGACTCGGGTGCCTCTCATCATGTCACCAATAATCTCAACCACCTTCAGCTCCATTCTCCATACTCGGGTACTAATCAACTTCAAATGGGCGACGGGTATAATCTTCCCATTACTCACACTGGTAGTTTTCTCTACCTCCTACTTCCAAACCCTTATTGTTTGACGATGTTCTCCATGTTCCACATATCCACCGTAACCTTGTTTCTATTAAACGCTTTTGCAGCTCTAATAATGTTTCTGTTGAACTGTTTCCTTCTCACTTTCAGGTGAAGGACTTGCGGACCAAGACAGTACTACTCGCGGGGAAGTGTCAAGGTGATCTCTATCATCTCCACCTACCCTCCTCCGTCCCATCTGCTCTTCATGCCACTGTATCCAGTCCGGCCCTACTTCACCATATCTTAGGTCATCCCTCCAATAAAATTTTGTCTCATCTTCAGGCTCGGCATCACTTCCGCTGTCACTCTCCATCATCACCCATGCCGTGTCTACAGCTGTCTACCTTATAAACCGTTTGCCTACTCCCACTCTGGCCATGCGTTCCCCATATGAACTTCTTCACCATAGTCCTCCATTGTACAATCATCTTCATGCGTTCGGCTGTCTCTGCTTTCCCTGGTTACGTCCTTACACTGATCATAAACTACAACCCCGCTCCGTTCCCTGTATCTTTCTAGGTTATTCTCTTCACCAATTTGCCTACTTCTGTTTTGATTCGACAACTAATAAGATTTACACTTCCCGCCATGTCAAGTTCTGTGACTCTGAGTTTCCCTTCCCTTCTCTGTCACCACTACCTCTGTCTTCACCTACACCTACCAACCCACCTTCTCTTTTTCCCACACATCACGTGCTTCCTCTTGGTCCCCTAACCTCGTTCTCCCCTGCGAGTACACTGCCTCAGTCTGTGGATCCTGCACCACTGCCATCATCATCTTCAACCTCAACATCAGATTCATCTTCTTCCTCCGCTGCCTCCCCCCCAACTGCGGTTCCCATTTCCAACCCCCGCACTCATCCCATGGTCACCAGATCCCAAAATAACATTTTTAAACCCAAAATCTACCAGGTTACCAAATACCCATTACCTCCTACAGAGGACCCTCGCACTATCACTGAGGCCTTTCAATACCCCCACTGGCGGGCTTCTGCGTCTGAGGAGTATGATGCCTTAGTTCGCAATGGTACCTGGAATCTAGTTCCAGCCTCGGAGGCCTCTAATGTCGTGGGCTGTATGTGGATCTTTCGAACCAAAAGAAAACCCGATGGCTCCGTCGATCGGTACAAATCCCGTCTCGTCGCGAAAGGTTACAGTCAATGTCCAGGTATTGACTTTGGGGAAACCTTTTCGCCGGTTGCTAAACACCAGACTATCAAGGTTCTCCTTACTGTTGCTCTCACTTATGCTTGGCCCTTGCATCACATGGACGTGAATAATGCCTTTCTTCAAGGCCATCTTCACGAAACTATCTATATGAAGCAACCTCCTGGCTTCATTCATCGGGATCTACCTCTTCATGTATGCAAACTTCGCAAACCCATCTATGGCCTTAAACAAGCCCCGCGGGCTTGGTATCATGAGCTTCGGTTGTTTCTTCACCAATATGGTTTTACAACTAGTGCCAGTGACTCGTCCCTCTTCATTTATAAACTCTACAATGTCACTATGTATTTCCTTGTTTATGTAGATGATTTACTTCTTACAGGCAGCTCAAAATCTCATCTTCAGGCGTTCATTACGGCCATCTCCTCCCGGTTCTCCCTTAAAAATCTTGGTGCACCTCACTATTTTTTGGGTATTGAAATATCTCCTACCATCAATGGGCTGTTCTTATCTCAGCAGCGTTACATTCACGATCTCTTACACCGATTCAATATGCATGCTGCTAAACCATGTGCGACACCGTTAAGCACCTCCACTGTTCTCCGACTTGATGATGGCTCGGCTAAAGTAGATAGCACCTTATACCGCCGCATCCTGGGGGCTCTCCAATATGTCACTATTACCCGTCGACCGACTGAAGCACTGTCAACAAACTGTCTCAATTCATGCACAGTCCATCGGACATCCACTTCACTCAACTCAAACGCACACTCCGGTATTTGAAGCACACCCATGACTTTGGGCTACACCTTCGTCGGCCGCACCATCTTCAACTTATTGCTTATAGCGATGCAGACTGGGGTGGCAACTTCGACTCCAAAACTTCTACCTCTGCTTATGTCATTTATCTCGGAGGGAATCCAATCTCTTGGTCCTCAAAACGCCAACGGACAGTTGCCAGGTCTTCAACTGAGGCTGAGTATCGAGCTGTTGCCAACACTACCGCTGAGGTCCTCTGGCTACGTCATCTACTTGAAGAACTTCACATCACTTCTCCGGGTCCTCCTACGATCCTCTGTGATAATATCGGTGCTACCTATGTCTGTTTCAACCCGGTCTATCATTCTCGGATGAAGCATCTATCGTTGGACTATCACTTTGTCAGGGAACAGGTTCAACTACGTCATCTTCAGATCTCTCATGTTTCAACTCATGACCAGATAGCAGATGCCCTCACTAAACCTCTGGCGCGCACCAAACTTGAAGTCTTCCGAACCAAGATGAATGTCTCACCCAGACAGTTCATCTTGCGGGGGCGTGATAGGAATTCTCCAGAAACAGCATAATTCTGTTATACCAGAATTTGTTACTTCTTTCTGTTAGCATCATTCTCTGTCTGTTACCGCAACCCTGTACAAAGCTTGTATATATATTTTCATCTTCTCTGTACAAAACACACATACGAATACAAAATCTTCATACATAAATCTCTTTACACTATGGTTAGGGGAATTAATGAGTTCTTTTCGTCTGAACTTCTGGATTGTGAGAGTTTTTGTTCTGAATTTACACAATGATCTGCTATATAATGTTTTTGAGTGCATGTCTTTGTTTTAGTTTCAAACAACCGCACCAAAGAGCTGCTACATGCGCCCTCCAGGTGCCGTACTTGCTCCAGGAGAGAGTCTTATTTCTGTTGGTAATATCATTCTTGTTTTTCCTTTTCCACTTTTGAGAATTTATTTGGTGTTATTGGTGTTTTGATTTTCCTTTTATTTGAAATTGGACGACAGTATTCAAATTTGTGGAGCATCCAGAAAGCAGCGAAAAGCACACGGATCAGAAGAGAAAGGTTAAGTTTAAAATCATGAGTTTGAAGGTGAAAGGAGGTATAGAGTATGTACCTGAGCTGGTAAGCAATGTTACATTCAAATTTTATTATGGACTTGATTTATCTTCTTGTTGTATGTTATCGTTTGTGTTTATAATACGTTGTTGTGTGAACTTCTCAAACCTCTGGCATACTGAGGTTTCCACCTGCTAATTACTCGAGAGATTCCTGAAAACTAGATGCAGGTTTTAATTTCAACAAATTAGTAAAATCCTTGAAAGTGTGCTTAATGAAGCAATTTGCAGAGCATATAAGGGTGTCTCATGTGTTTAATGTGCTTGAAAAACAACTCAATTTGTTCAAATGAAGAAGGGGTATTGGCTGAGCTTAAAATTTGTTAGTCCTATTCTTTTGTTCTGCTAAACTTACAGGCTAATATAACTGGCAGCAGAACATTAGTGCCAGAAAAGATTATGTAACAACTGAACTGCATCAGTATCTGAAAAACCTAATTAGTCAAATCGTGAGCATTAGTCATTGGCAAATGGCGGATGGTGTGACTATCTTTCCTTTTTAGTAAACTCGTGTTGCTTCTTTAAGTTATTCTGTTGAGTTAGGTTAAAAATGCTTTTGTCTGAAACCTGTCTTTCCTATTTGGTTTTGATTTCACATACACAAAGGTTCACCTAGTTTATAGGGAAAACAAGATACAGGATTTCTATTTTTGTAATTTGTCTGATTATGCAGTCAAAGTATGACCCTTGTGCTAACAAGAAAGAGCTACCAAGATTTCATTTTGTAGTGTACTGATTTGGGAATTGGCACATTTAGATCATCCTAAAGTCATATATGTTGTTCCTCTACGACAATTACTGATTCCGGTACAAATTTTTCAATGATATAAATCAGGAAAATTGCAATAACAATTATGACTCCTACTTGCTTCTTTGCTGTTGTTCAATTTCCAAATCATTGCACAAGTTGAGAATATGAAGTGGGGTGCTAACCTTGTGATGACCTCGTGCTCTTTCAGTTTGATGAACAAAAGGATCAAGTAACAGTTGAGAAAATATTGCGAGTTGTGTTTTTAGAATCGGAACGTCCTAGCCCTGTAAGTACAGTTCAGGTTACTTGGTTGGCATTAATTTGTAATTATCTCCACAAGCCTGTATTAACCCAATCTATCTCATCAAGGCCCTTGAGAAACTGAAGCATCAGTTGGCTGAAGCTGAGGCAGCTGTTGACTCACGCAAGAAATCTCCGGCAGACACAGGTCCACGTGTTGTTGGCGAAGGTCTTATAATAGATGAATGGGTATGCAATACTCCTGTATCATTTCACTTTAACCTCAATTTTCTAATCTTGTTGCCAGTATATATGGTTCCGTGTAATTTGTTACCATCCATTTTTCAGAAAGAGCGAAGAGAAAAGTACCTCGCTCGACAACAGGTTCAGGCAGTAGACTCGGCATAAAGTTTCTTGCTTGTACTGTTTCTCCTAAAACTAAGATGTTCTGTTTGATGCCTCAATTTGTGGTTTGCGTTTGAGCAAAGTTGGATGCACAAGTGTGAAGCAGTATTCCCTGAAGAGTGCCAATATTTACTGGATGAGCATTACATGGAAGCCGCGGATATGCTAGCTATAGCGGTTGTCTTGTGCCTCTTACTTGTAAAGGATATGATTTTGATTTGTGGTGAAATGATTTTGTATATCCTATCGGTATACTTGTCCTATTACGTGTAAATTTGTGTTGTTGTATATGTAATTCATATTGCGCTACTGGTTTTGAGTATCATGATAATTGTTTATAGGAATATATGCAGTAGTCGTTTGGTGATGTAATTTATCGTTAAGGATTAGATTTGGGTTTTAAATAGCGAAGTTTGTTATTCTTTTCGCTCCCGGTCTTAGGGATGGTGGTGTGATCGATGATCGAATTTCGCACCGCATCGGTTTAGCAACGCAAACGTTCGTTCGGTTAGAATCATGCGATGCGGGGACAAAGATACCGGGCAAAATTCGCCAAGATCTGGCCGTTTTGGTCGGAACCAATTGAACCACGATACCGGAAAATACCGTAGTTAGTAAAATTAAAAAAACTTAGGGACTCATTTGCAAATAACGAAAAAAAAAACCCTAAAAACTACCCGCCGCCCCCCCATCCCCCGGACCTTCGACCGTCGATCGTTGACCCACATCTCCTCTTTCGCCCGTCCGTCCGTCTGTTTCTCGGCTTTCTGAATCTCGCCGGTTGTCCCTCTCACGCCGCGTCGCCGCCCCTCCCTGGTCTGGATCTGGACTCTGGTGTCTGTCGCCCGTCTGTTGCCCTCTGTCTCGTCCCGTCTCTACTGCCCGAATCTCATTGGTTGTCCTCTCATGCGGCGTCACCGCCCTCCCCGGTGCGGATCTCGACTCTGGTGGTTAAGTGACGTAACTCCAACGATGGCAATGAATAGTCGAGATTGAAAAAAGAGAGAGGAGAATGAGATGATCTGTTGAGGCAAAATAATTGAGCGAGGGTTAATAGGATTGTGTAGTTACAGAGAGAGATAGAGATAGTATTAGAGGAAACAAAGATGAGAGAAGATAGAAGATAGAGATAGGAGAAAAGTCAGAAAACAAAAGAGATAAGATCACAAGACTTTTTCTATTCTGATTATTTGAAATTGCAATAATTGAGAATATTAATTTATTATAATTTATAACATGACGGTACAGTGACCTAAAAATCGCTTAGGTTCCACCAAAATGTTACTAATAAGCTTATCTTAACCAGACTAAACTCGTTGAATAAATCAAACAATCATTAATATGAAATGAGATGAGGGTAAGTGAAAAAGAAAGACCTTGTTGAATATGACATAACGTGATAAACTAAGGAAAAACAAAGAACTTTATGCAACTCCAATTTTCTTTCTTTTTTAACCATATTTTCTAATGAATTGGATTGAAAATTAAATTTGGAATTGAAATTGAAATTTTGAATTTGATTGGAAATTAAATTTGGAATTGGAATTGAAATTGGATTGAAAATTAAATTTGGAATTGGAATTGGAATTGGAATTGAAATTTTGAATTGGATTGGAAATTAAATTTTGAATTGGAATTGGATTGTAAATTAAATTTGGGATTGGAATTGGATTTTGGAATTTTGCATTTTGGATTTGGGATTGGAATTGGAATTGAATTTTGAATTGGATTGTAAATTAAATTTGTGATTGAGATTGGAATTGAATTTTGGCATTTTGCATTTTGGAATTGGAAATTGGAAGATAATTAGAAATTAAATTTGATATGGTGATTTATTAATTATTGAATGGTGGAAATTGGCTTGTGATTTATTATTGTATTAATATTGAATTGTTGAATTATTGATGAATGAAATTGAATTTAGAATTGAGCAATTGAATTTGATAATTGAGATTGAGTTTGATAATTTGAAATGTTGAATTGTACATGTATTTTATTTAATGATAATTTGGTGGTTATGGTTAACCTTATATTTTAAATTTAAACTTTAAAGTTAAATTGTTGATGTTGATTAATTGGTTGTTAAAACTTAAAGTTAAATTTGGAAGATAATCTTTTGGACACCAATCGTTACCGGAAAATTCAGCCTTTCCTCGGCTTATAAACTGGTAAGGTCCCGTAACCCTGTCAATGTCTCTCTTCGTCAAGCTTGGAATAAGTTTCGCCACGAAGATCTCTATTTTGTGTGGCCTCTATAATTCCTTCTTCCTTTCCCTAAACATTGAACATGTTGGGTTTCTTTCTAAATCCATCGCAATGTAGTATTTGTTCCTTGGCGTACCGGCGGTGCAAAGACCTTTTTATGAGTGTCCCACGGCCGTAATGGTATGGCGACACTTTGCAGCCCTATTAGATCTTCATTTATCTTTCCCCCTGGCCTATGGCTCTTTATCCGGGAGTGGTCTACTCTTGGCAGGGGGACAACTGCAAGACCTGTGATCATTTCGGTCATACCTTATTTCATCCTCTGGGAGTCAGGAAAATGCGCAACTCGCAGATATGAGGGTAAGTCCACAACAGTCTCCGCCTTGATCTTTTCGATTATGCAACATGTTTCCTCTATGGTGCGAGTTCATAAAATATTTCCAAAGGATAGACAGGAAATGATTACTTTATCCACTTCTTTTAACTGTCATTTTCAATTACCTCGAAAGCCGGTGATTATGACTTTATGTTGGCAGCCCCCGGATGATTGCAACGTTGTCCTTAACACTGATGGCTCATCGCTTGAATGTCCCGGACCTTCAGGTTGGGGATTCGTGGTGCGATATGCCAATAGTTCTTTCTTGTTTGCCGAGTGTCGATACTGTAATTCAAATGTTAGTTTCGCCATGAAAATAGAGGCCATAGCTTGTGGCTTTCGATTTTGTGTTGCCAATGGATACCGGAAAATACAGGTTCAAACAGATAATATGGGTATTGTGCAACTATTGAACCACAATTCAGAATTTTGGCCTTGGAGGTATAAAGCAGCACTTGAAGATATTCGATATATGCTCTCTGACTCGACGTCGTCCATTCTCCACGTTTATCGAGAGGTTAATAGCTTTGCGGATTTTTTAGCAAAGTTAGCTTCGAGTGGTATTTCAACACAATTCGCTACGGCACTTACTCTACCTCTTCATCTTCGGACAATCTTGCGAATGGAACAGAATTTTGTTCCATACATACGATATAAACCATGAGTCTTATTTCTTTTCTTTACAGGTCTTTTGTACTGCACTTTATCTACTCTTGTAGAGCTATGTTTTAATAAAATCCCCCTACTGTAATTCAAATGTTAGTTTTGCCATGGAAATAGAGGCCATAGCTTGTGGCTTTCGGTTTTGTGTTGCCAATGGATACCGAAAAATACAGGTTCAAACAGATAATATGGGTATTGTGCAACTATTGAACCACAATTCAGAATTTTGGCCTTGGAGGTATAAAGCAGCGTTTGAAGATATTCGACATATGCTCTCTGACTCGACGTCGTCCATTCTCCACGTTTATCGAGAGGTTAATAGCTTTGCGGATTTTTTAGCAAAGTTAGCTTCGAGTGGTATTTCAACACAATTCGCTACGGCACTTACTCTACCTCTTCATCTCCGGACAATCTTGTGAATGGAACAGAATTTTGTTCCATACATATGATATAAACCATGAGTCTTATTTCTTTTCTTTACAGGACTTTTGTACTGCACTTTATCTACTCTTGTAGAGCTATGTTTTAATAAAATCTCCCCCCCTCCCATTTCTTAAAAAAAAAATGTTTATGTTAAATTATATGTATGTAATGTAACTGTAATATTTTTGTTTAAGGTTCAACTTCTACTTGATTGCTTATTCGTCATCAACTCTTTTTGCAATATTTATTGTTCTTTTTATCGGATGTTTTGAATCTTTTGATGTCAAATATGTAATATTATTTATTAAAATGATGAAATTATATTATTGTAATATTTTAAATACTTTGTATTATTCTTAATTTTATAATTGTATGATGATGATTGTCTTTGTTTATATTAATTGTGGTTATTATTTATATGTAAAATATTTAAAAATTATTACTATTTCAAATTAATTATCATTATTATTTATTATTAAGATTTTGAAAGCATAGTTGATGTAAACAAGAACTATTAAAGTATACAAGATAACCGTATAATATATCAATATGATTATTTTGCAATTTTTAAAAATTTTGGACTATTTTATAAATTTAAAAATTCTCAAACCTGCACTGCTTGCCTTAGAAATTAATCCAATCAATTTTGCGATGCAGTATTCATAACATTGGGTGTGATACACTGTTTTCTGACGTGAGCTTTAGCCTTTACGTCGTGGGAATAGGTGGAAATGTTAATTCTAGGTTTTGCTGACCGGAACATTAAAAACTATATCATTTTTTTATTAAAAAAAAGATTGGGTTGGGTCAGTCACGCTCATTACGGGGCACCCAGTTCTTGATTTTGGTTGGGCCGGGTCGGAAATGGCCTAAGTTGGCTTAGCTTTTGAGAAAATCACTTAACATATATTTTTAATAACATTTGTGTAAAATATCATGTCCGTTGTAGTTTAGTTGGTTAGGATACTCGACTCTCACCTGAGACCCGGGTTTAAGTCCTGACAATGAAATATTGCTTTTGTACAATTTATATTCCCTCTTTAAGAGGGATGGCATGGGTGCACCATCTCTTACGCTTATCTCCACCAAATCATGCCACGTTTCACTGTCTCATTCATTACTTGGCCATCAGATCTTCTGTCCCACTAATTCTGGCCCTATTCTGTTTCAACATAAAACATTGACGTTTTCGTTGATTTAAACCAACGTCTACGTCTCAGCTTATCTTTAGCCAAGTCGATCTTCCTTTGATTTTGTTTCCCGCGTATATTCTTTCCTTCCCCCTTAATGACATTCATTCTTTTATTCTGTCGCACACCTACCTTCCAAAAGCTTAGGTTAATTTATGGAATGTGTACTGAACAGTTTGAGGTATCCTCTTTGTCATCCACTCGCTCTCCCTCATGGCATCGACACTCATAGTAAAGACCATAAGTGCTAGGATTCAACTTGTTTTCGGGTTTCGCAAATAATCTTCAGCTGGATTCTTGGTTGTCGTCCTCAGGGATTTGCAGGCGTTCATTTTCGTCTTTAGCTGTTAGGTAATTTGGTTTACTCCTTTTCTTTTATCATTTTCTCTTTCTTTGATTTAGGTTTTGTTTTCATTTTTAATTCGTATTTTCATATATTTGTTGGTGGCGCTGGAACTTTCCTCTTCACCACTCTGTCGCACACCTGCCTTCCAAAAGCTTAGGTTAATTCATGGAATGTGTACTGAACGTTTGAGGTATGCTCTTTGCCATCCACTCGCTCTTCCTTATGGAATCGACAGTCATAGGTTTGCTTTCATTTTTAGTTTGTATTCTCATCTATTTGGTGGTGCTGGAACTTTCCTCTTCAAAACAACGTTTTTATCATATCAAACCCAAAGTCAAAATACCTTGTTCTAAAACTCAATTTGGGGTGACTTTTCTTCTTTTTGCGTTAGGCTTGGATTTTTCGACAACAAAGGTTTGCTTGTCTTTTCTCATTGGTTCACATATTTATTTTTATTTGACTGATCTGATGGACATTATCTAAATATTTGGAAAGCAGCTTTGTGTTGTTCGAGCTGTTGCTGTTGTGGAAGGTCGAGTTGTTGCTTTTGTGGGAGGTCTTCTCCAGATTTTCCTGTTTATGTGCTTGTGTGGAACAAAGCATTTATATTATATTTCGATACATATTTAACAGATGAAATTACATCGCTGATAAATTTTACTTTAAAATTTAATCAATGTCTTGCAAAAAAAGGTAACAACTGGTTGCTTCTTCCTAGGCTCTCTACATTGCCATCTGGAATATTATTTGATCATTTCGAACAAATTGAAAAGGTATCTTTTATGTTAATAAAGGAAAGAAAATTAGCTTCTTGTAGATTTGAATTGACCCTTCGCTAACAAATGCTAGTATTCTCCAAGATGAAACTTTTTTGTTAGAGAATTGACCTTTTGCGTTTTCCCCTTTCAAATCTTGCATTTTAAAAGTCAACAATATACTTTCATTACTGAAGAATATTGATTTAGCTGTGACAATTGACCTCTATCCTTGATACAATTCTTGTATCATTCAAATTACATTATCTTGAAGTTTATGTATATGTTCATCTCAGTTATGTGGTGGAAAACCCTCAGAGGGAGTATTTGTTGGTGCTTTCTTGTCTATGTCTTCCACAACAGTAGTAAATATATGCTCACAATGTATTTAAATAACTTCATGTATCTTATTTTTAGATTGTATGTTCGTGGGCCATAATTGGTAAGCTACTACATTAAAGCTTGTGCTTATTGAGTAATTTTCTTATACTACTCATCTTTGATTTGTGTTGGACCCCGATTTCTAAGTGACAGTTAGAATTATTAAATGAAATGAAATAATGTTTTTATGCTATAAGAAAATTGATGTGAAAAGAAATGATTAGTGAAAGTGTGAGAATTGGGAGAAATTTTAAGAAAGTTGACTTTTTGATTTAGGTAAAATTTGAGAAAATAGTCTTACTGAAACTTGTAGCTCCTGTTAAGAGCTTTCTGTTGCCATAAAGTTAGCAATTTTTCGATATCGGGAGTGAAAGTTATGATCAGCCAAAGTTAGGGTTATTTTACTTTGACTTTGAGAATGTTTTTAAGTATAGGATTGTGTATGTTGTGCTTCGAGGTGAATTCTGAGATTGATATGTTTTGAATTGAGTTAAGTGGTCTACATGAAAGTTGTATAGGAAGTTTATAGTTTTTCAATGATGTGTAATATGTTATTTTTGGTTGTGGAAATTAGAAGATTTGAAATTTTAAAGTTTGGATGTGGTATAGGATGACATTTAAGTGGACAGTACCTTTGATTGGAAGTTTGACCCTAACAAAGGCAAAGATTGCCTTTAAGTGCTTCATAAAAACTTTAGATTATGATTTGATCTTTCCACTAGTGTAAAGTATGGAAATTTTGGGCTATGAAGTAGGAAGTTATGATTTTTACAAGTTGCTGTTACTGTCTGGGAAGAGTATTGGTGGATAGAAACTTCGAGTGGATTTTTGACCTCTTTAGAGATGGAAGTGATTTTTAAGTCCTTCATGGAAATTGTAGATTTTTTTTTAATCTTTCCATTGACACCAAGTTTGTGGAATTTAGAGTTCTAGGTCAAAAGTTATGATGTTTACAAGTTTTGGTACTGTTTATGAGGAGCTTGTCGATTGGTCATCTTGGAGTAAACTTTCGACTCCTTTAGAGGCCGAACTTGCTTTTTATTCCTTCTTGAAAATGGTAGATCTGTCTTTTATCTTTCCAACGGTACCAAGTTTGTAAAATTTGGAGTTCAGTGCCAAAAGATATGAAGGTCAAAAGTTAGGAGGTCGGAATCGCGCGGGCGATCGGTCGGGCGCAGGCGCCCGTGCCCACGCGAGCGAACGCCCGACCGAGTGCCCTAGAGCTTGGCCGCTCGCCCAATTGGGCGACCGTACGCTCGCGCGCCCGTGTGGATCTGCCGCGCGTCCCGTGCGGTCGATTTTCAATCAACCGACCTCTCTTCCTTCTTTTGGCCATAACTTTTTCGTCCGACTTCCGATCGACCTAATTTTTGAAGTGTTGGATTCCTAAAACATTTTTCTATCTTTCCATACCAAATCGATCGGTTTTGACATTAGATGGAGAAAGATCGACCAGATTAAAATGAGCTGATCGGTGAAAAAAGTCTAAACATAGTTCTGTATTTTAGAGATATATTGAGCTATAGAGCTCTGATAGATCTGATTATTCTTGCAAATTAAACTAGAGACATGGATCTACAATTTATCTGAAGGAGCCGACTGACAATTTAGCCTCTAAGACTTTTAATTTCTGGATTGAATTTAGGTGTAGTATTCAGTCTCGGTTTTGTATTGGTCTGAACAAACTTTAGTATTTTGGAGATATCTTGAGCTATAGAGCTCCGATCGATCTGATTCTTGAAGCGATGGATTCGTAAGACATAGAAGGACATTTCTATAGAAGAAAGTTTTGTCAAATGGTTTCATTTACCTGATCGAAGTAAGGAGTGAATGTGTCAATTTTTAGGAAGGACATTGTTGGAAGTTTACTTAAGTGTTAAGTTTTAACGGCATACAAGTAAGGGCTTTAGGGTCTTTTATCAATCATTAATGACATGGCAATGAGAGTTGTTGTTTAAGAAGAGTGGAGCACGAACCTTACAAGGAAAAAGGGAAAAAAAATAAAAGAAGAAGAGATGAGAGGAAGAGTGCACTTTCGGATGAGAGAAAATGAAAGAGAAAAAGAGGGAGCAACAAGGGTTTCGAATTGTTGGGTCTTCTAGCTCAATGGTAAGAGGCGTGCAGTTAGAAGAAACAAAATCTTGAGGTCTCGAGTTCGAGTACCAAAGAGGACAATATCGATTAAGGTTATGGTCGCGTGCAAACTTGAGGTACGCGGGGCTTGTTCGCCCCGGTACGCAAAACACGGGCCCAACATTAAAAGACGCAGCTCAATGGTAAGAGGCGTGCAGTTAGAAGCAACAAAACCTTGAAGTTTCGAGTTCGAGTACCAAAGAGGACAATACCGATTAAGGTTGTGATCGCATGCAAATCTTTTAATGTTGGGTCCGTGTTTTGCATACCGGGGCTTAACAGCCCACAGACCTAAGTTTGCACGCGACCACAACCTTAATCGGTATTGTCCTCTTTGGTACTTGAACTCGAGACCTCAAGGTTTTGTTGCTTCTAACTTTCTGTTGTGTTTTCATTTTCTTACATTGACAAGTTCTATAAGTGAGATGTTTAGCTATTTTTTGCTTGTATATAGAATAACATGAGGCACTAAAAAAGAATAGCATTTAAGACACTATTGATTTCTTCCAGATTCTCTTTTGAGCTACTGCTATAGGATGGAGACTCCTTAGCAATACCACCAAACTTTTAACATGGGTTTAAAACGTTCTCTCAAACTTTTAACTATGCACATTTTACATTAAAAGATTAATAATTATACTGCATATTGTATGAACAAGATAACTTGTAAAAATTTGTCCTTAATCTTGCACGTAGCATTAGAAAACATACCTTAAATAATCAATTATTGTATCTATAATTTTATTTTCTTCCCATCCATAATGTATACCATCCTATAAGAAATTTGTTTGACTTTTCTTTAAAACTCCTTTATTTTAATACTCAATTTGTCGGTCAACTTTTTTATTAATTTCATGTTTAGATTTTACCTTTAACTTAAAATTAAGATTCAAAAAGATGAAAAAAGTATTGTTAGATTTCTCCACTAACTTTTAGAGTCATTCTTAAGTTTTAATTTTTAAATATAATTCTAAATAAGTGCCCTCAAGTTTCTTTTAGCGATTTAAGTTTTATATTTAATATATAATTATAGAAATTAAAAATTTTCTTTTAATTTCTATCTCATTAACTCTTTTACTAATTTATCCTAATATTTAAGTGGTTGTTTGGTCATTTGTATACTAGTGCATTTTCTAAAAGTACTATGCACATTTTTGACAAAATTTAGGGAAGATTAATATTTTGAAGACTTTTATGAATTTTTAAATTTAAATTAGGTAGATTTTATCAAGAAATTCGATTTAATTATGTCATGTTTATAACTTAGTAGAAGTGAAAAAAGAATTTATATTAAAATATATGTTAGACCCTAACATTTGATAGTATTAAAAAAGGAATCTAACTCACACGTCCAATTTCAAATTGACAAAATTCCAAACTCTCGCCAAAGTTCCTTCAACTTGAGCTTATATACACGAATACAGCTAACAATGGTGCTATCCCAATAACGAGAAGAAACCACATTTCTCCTCATCTCCTTCCCTTTTCTATGTCAAAATCTCTTATCGTGCGACCTAATTCCTTTGTTTGTTCATTAAAAGAGGTCGAAATTGAAAAGTTAATAAATCTGTTTCAAGATATTTGTATGTACCAAAAGGTTGCGTGACACTTTATCTTGTAAAAATTACAAAGATAAAAATTGTAGATGAATTTCTTATTATGAATTTTAACTTTATTGAACAAGAGTTGTCATTGTTATCATTGCCTTTCCCTTGAAAAAAGAAATGAAGACAAAATTTGAAGAATCTGATACTATTGTTCTCAGGAATAAGGCCAAGTCTTTTGTTGTAAATTTTAGCCATAGATAGAATAAATATCTTAATAGATTGGCAAGTGTCTTACTCTTACCTAACGACTCTTACTTTAACGACTTATGTATATGATCATATACATAAATAAAAATGACAGATTAAGAAAATATGAACTAATTAGTAGACATTTGATATGATGAGGAATTGATTGATAGAAAGTACCAAAAAGAGCGGATCAAGCAAAAACCAAGACGTTGTATTGTCCAAAATAGGTATCGATAGGAAAGCACCGACGGAGGTGCTATGTTTGTGATGCCATCGAAGACATTATTAATCGATGTATCGTCACACTCTTCAAATTGAAGATGCTTGTGAGATAGGCGTGTTAAGTCAAACCGGACTTCACGATTAAATAATTTTGATGACAAACAAAGAGAAATATACAAATGAAAAGTAGATGGACGATAAGAAGTAAAAACAATTGAAGGAGAAAAATCACCAAGTAAAAAACAATTTGAAGGAGAAAATCACCAAGTAAAAACAAATTAAGGAGAAAATTCAGACGAAGTAAAAACAAATTGAAGGAGAAAATCACCAAGTAAGAATCATTTGAAAGGCATTTAAAGCTTTACAAGAGAAAAGGCATTTAAAGCTTTACAAGAGAAAAGGCATTTAAAGCTTTACAAGAGAAAAGGTATTTAAAGCTTTACAAGAAAAAGCGATTTAAAGCTTTACAAGAGAAAAAGCATTTAAAGCTTTACAAGAGAAAAGCGCATTTAAAGCTTTACAAGAGAAAAGTATTTAAAGCTTTACAAGAGAAAAGGCATTTAAAGCTTTACAAGAGAAAAGCACCGATACAAAATATCGACGGAAGAAAGAAACATCATTTGAGTTAGTTACTGAGTCAAACTGAATAACCGCTTTTTTCAAGATTCAAGAAGAGATATTCAAGAAGCAGTTGAAGAACCCGACTATAAATAAGAGTCGAGATTGAAGAAGATATAACTTTATGAAACCTTGAATATTCAACTTTTGATTTTCGATTATCCGAGAGAAAAATTGTGAACGATATTTCGAGTGAAACAGTGTTAAGAGCATTTCTATCAGTAACAAGGTCTTTACTATTCTTTCAATTAGAAAGTGTTACGAGATAGCCCCAAGAGGCTAAGAGTAAAGAATACTTCTTTGTAAAGAGACCTGAGAGGCTCAATCGAAAGAATACTTGTAAACAGTTCAGAAATAGTGAAATCTCAGAAGGATATCTGAGGACTGGACGTAGCCCACGGTTTGGGGTGAACCAGGATAAATTGCTGTGTTTCTTTCTACTCTCATATTACTTATATCGTAGTTTTCAAAATTAACAAAGTTTTCTTTTAAACTAGTTACGAATTGATTTATGATAAGTTTTTGAAAGAACAAGTAACTTCTAAAGGGATTAACGAAAAGTTTATCACAATTCAACCCCCCCTTCTTGTGTATCTTGATCATATTATTGTTCAATATATTAATGTGTGATTTACTTCAATTGGTATCAGAGCCTGGTGTTCAAGAATCACTTTAATAAAGTGTGAATTAAAGAAAATGGTGGAATCACACATGTATATTGCCGAAGGAGCTTCAGTCACTAGACCTCCAGCATTCAATGGTGAAGACTACCACTATTGGAAGGACCGGATGAGATTGTTTATCGAATCTACTCACATCGACCTTTAGGACATCATCGAGAACGGACCATACACACCTGAAGATGATGATAAAAATCCAATTCCACGAGAAAGATGGACAATGGCGTAAAGCAAGATTTCAACTAAACTCCAAGTGAAATTTTTCTTGAGTTGTGCGTTGAAGCGTAGCGAGTATGACAAAGTTCATGGATGCGACATCGCCAAAGAAATGTGGGATACATTATCAATTTCACATGAAGGAACAAATCAAGTCAAGGAGTCTAAGATAAGCATTCGGTGCATCGAGACGAGTTGTTCAAAATGAAAGAAGAAGAGACCATTGATCAAATGTTTGAAAGATTTCAAACAATTGTTAATGGGCTAAAAGCTCTTGGAAGAACGCATAAATACCAAGACCATGTTCGAAAGATTTTGAGGAGTCGCCAAAAGATGGAGACCCAAAGTACCTTGCATGCAAGAAGCCAAAGACTTAAGCGTACTAAAGCGATGAATTGCTTGGATCATTGAAGATACACGAAGTAGAGCTTGATGCGAAGATAAGCCCAAGAAAGAGAAGTCCATAGCGCCAAAGCGGTCAAAAGAATCACAAAATCCAGAAGAAGAAGACAAAGAGGAATACATCCAAGGCATTAAAGATTGAAGAATCAAAGGATGATGATTCCAGCAAGTCAGAATCTGAATCAAGTGATGAAGACGATGAGCTATCTTTCATTTCAAGAAAGATAAGAAGAATGTGGAAAAAGAAGTCCAAAGGAAATTCAACATTCAGAAGGAACAGCAGCAAAGACGATGGAAAAGTCGAGAAAGCATCTATTACATGTTATGAATGCAATAAGCCAGGACATTACAAGTCCGAGTGTCCAATGTTGAAAAGACAACCCAAAAAGAGTAGGGATAACAAGAAAAGCATGATGGCAACGTGGGAGGATCTGGATTCATCGTAATCGATACAAGCTCGAAGCGTCGTAACATGCTAACATATGTCCGTAGTCAAGAAGAAAGTGATGAAGAGGTAACTTCTAGCTATAATAATATACAAGATGCATACTTAGAATTGTTAGAGGATTCTCATGCTATTCTGAAATAGTACAAGCTGTTGAAGAAGAAATATGTAGAAAACCTCAAACATACTCATGAGATAGAGTGAGAATATAAGTCCGAGAAAGCAAGTTGAGGAACTCGAATAACAACAAAATTATAGATAGATCCAAAGAGATTAAGCAGTTGAAGCGAGAATCAATAATCTCTCGATTGATCTAGCTAAATTTACTGAGATAAGTACAAAAAGATGAATGAAATGCTAGGAAAATGCGTATATCCGAAAGTGATAAAGCGGATTAGGTTTACTAAAATAAGTCCCATCATTACGTGAAATCAATTGTTCAAAAGATAAGAAAAGATATCAATCGGGTTTTCAAAAGGTCATCAACGTTTTCATTCTACTTCTTATTATCATTCATTACACCATACTAACCCTAAAGGACCCAAGAGAATCAGGTACCTAAAAACAAGATAATATCTCCTCTGAAATCCTTCTTTGGAAGAACCAAGAAGCACCATTGGTATTTGGACGGTGGATGCTCGCGTCACATAATGAAAAAAGGTCTATGTTTCTAGATCTTGAGACAAGAAAGGAGGTTCGGTAACTTTTGGAGACAACAAGGCGGCAAGATAATCGGGATTGGTAAGATTGGTAAGAATTCCCATGCATGCATTAACAACGTACTGCTAGTTGATGGTCTAAAGCATAACTTGATAAGTATTAGTCAATTATGTGATTCTGGTTTTGAAGTTACATTCAACCAAAACTTTTGTGAAGTCGAAACAAAGATGGTTCTACCTTCTTTTCGGTAGAAAAGACGAAACAATCTTTACAAAATTGATTTAGACGATTTTCAGTCTCAAAATATTTCATGTTTTTTATCTACTGAAGAAGAAAGAATGATCTGGCATAAAAAACTAGGTCATGTCAGTTTTAAACATATTTCAAAACTTTTGAAACATGATTTGGTAAAAGGTTTACCACAAATTTGTTTTGACAAAGATTTCTTTTGTGAAAGTTTTCAGAAAGGGAAACAAGTTAAAACCTCTTTCTCTTCAAAACATTTCGTAACTTCATCTAGACCACTAGTATCGTAACTTCATCTTGGTGGAAAGAAGTATGGACTTGTCATTGTTGATGATTTTACAAGGTTTTGTTGGATACTTTTTCTGGCACATAAAGATGAGTCTTTCAAGTGCTTTAGAAACCTTTCCATGAGGTTACAGAATGAAAAAGGAGTGTTTATAGCCAGTATGAGGAGTGATCATGGTGGAGAATTCGAGAATGAGAAATTTAGAGTATTCTGCGAAGAAAATGGAATTTTCCATAACTTCTCTCGCCCAAGGACTCGCAGCAGAATGGAGTTGTTGAAAGGAAGAATAGGACGATTCAAGAGATGGCAAGAACAATGTCGTATGAGATGAATCTTCCTAAATATTTCAAGAAAGTCATCAATACAAGATGCTATATTGAGAATAGAGTGTTCTGCGACCAATATCAAGAAAACTCCCTATGAGTTGTGGAATGGAAGGAAACCAAACATTTCTTATTTCCATCCTTTCGGTTGCAAGTGCACTATTCTCGAACACAAAGGAAGTTCGGACAAGTTTGATGCAAAGACACTTTCAGAATATTTCTAGGTTATTCTCTCACCTCAAAGGCATTTAGAGTCTACAATCTCACCTCAAAGATCATTGAAGAAAATATTCATGTCAAGTTCGATGATAGCTCTCAACCCAATAAGGAAGAGGAATCGATAATGATCTTTATTATGTGCCTTTGATTGAGTACAAAGAAGTATCTTCATCGAAACACTATATGACTAAAAGAAAGACATTTGAAGAATTTGGAGTTAAAGAAAGATTGGAGATACAAAAGTTCTCATCCTAAAGAGTCAATTATCGAGAAACCTCGGAAGGTGTTCGAACAAGGTCCAAGTTCGTAAGAGAAGCCAACGTGGCATTTATATCCAAGTAGAACCTAAGAAGATTGATGAAGCTCTAAAAGATGAAGCATGGATACTAGCTATGCAAGAGGAGTTGAATCAATTTTGTAGAAATAAAGTCCGTCCTTAGTTCCTAAACCGAAAAGAAATCCATTATTGGTACTAGATGGGTATTCAAGAATAAACTAGACGAATAAGGAAAAGTAAGTCGAATAAGGCAAGATTAGTAGCACAAGGCTATAATCAACAAGAAGGAATAGACTACAATGAGACATATGCTCCAAGAGAAGACTTGAAGCAATAAGGATCTGCTTGCATATGCGGTTTGCCATGACATAAAGCTTTTAGATGGATGTAAAAGTGCATTTCGAATGGTTTTATAGATGAAGAAGTCTATGTTAAGCAACCTCCGGATTTGAGGACATAAAGTATCCAGATCATGTCTCTGACTTCATAAAGCCTTATATGGATCAAACAAGCCCCTAGAGCATGGTATGATCGTCTGAAGTTCATTTCTTATAAAAATGGATTTACTAGAGGTAAAGTAGACAAGACTCTTTTACGAAGAACTTGAGTAATGATTTCATTATTGTACAAATTTATGTTGATGATATTATTTTGGTGCAACTTTAAGAAGGTTATGCATGAGTTTTGAAAATCGATGAAAATGAATTTGAGATGAGCATGATGGGTGAGTTAAAATTCTTTCTTGGATTGCAAGTAAAGCAAAGCGAGGATAAGATTTTATCCATCAACAAAAATATCTTAAAGAATTGTTGTCTAAGTTTGATATGTGCGATGTTAAATATATGTCTACTCCGATGCATCATTCAAACTTGTTGTCAAAAGACGAAAGTCGAAGAAGGTGGATCAAACCCTATTTAGTAGGATGATTGGTTCTTTGCTTTATCTTCTGTTAGTAGACCGACATTCTATTCAAGTATGCTTGTGTGCAAGGTTTCAGCCGATCCTGAGAATCTCATTATATTCTTTGTAAAACGAATTTTGAGGTATCTCGCAGTACTACCGATCTTTGCTTAATGTATGAGAAAGGTAAAAATTTCAGGTTGAATGGATATTGCGATGCGGACTATGCGGTGATAGGATCGAAAGGAAGAGCACGATGGTGGTCGTCACTTTCTTCGACCAAACTCGTGTCATGGTCAAGCAAGAGACAAAGCTCGATTGCATTATCAAGCTGCGAAGTCGAATATATGTTCCGCCGAAGTTGTTGTTCACAAATATTGTGGATCAAGTATCAATTAGAGGACTACTCAATACAAGAGGAAGAGATTCCAATATATCGCGACAACACCGGCGCCATCCACTTGTCAAAGAATCCAATTCAACATTCAAGTGGTAAAGCACATAGAAGTCGACATCATTTCTTGAAAGGTTACGCTCGTAAGAAAGTCGTCACCACAATCAGAGAAACGAAATATCAAGATGGCGGATATCTTCACAAAACCACTAAGTGAAGTTCGCTTTAAAGAAATCGACGCAACCTCAATATGGTGATGGTTACGGACCATTCATCCGGGTTTTCATAAAGACAAGACAGACTGACGGAGGAGTTAACATACCATTCATCTGGTTTTTCATAAAGACAAGACAGACAGACGGAGGAGTTAACGGACCATTCATCTGGTTTTTCATAAAGACAAGACAGACAGACGGAGGAGTTAACGGACCATTCATCTGGTTTTTCATAAAGACAAGACAGACAGACGGAGGAGTTAACGGACCATTCATCTGGTTTTTTATAAAGACAAGACAATGGAACGGTGGAGTTAACGGTGTTAGACGGTTTCAGATATAAAACTTCTTTCACAAGAAAAAGTTTTAGAGGGAAAAAACTGTCGAGATCATCGAAGTACAATAGTTCTAAAATTCGTTATAAATTCCTAAAAGCCGACTTTTGGGATTTCTACCGAATTGAAATTGCTAGTTCTCTTAAATCTCTCGAAATTTCTTCAAGCAAGTTCCTACTCAATCATAATCAAGAAGATGAATGTCAAGCCCATTTTGCGAGTTGATCCAGATCGAGTTGGGGAAGATTGGTAAACTTCAAGAACTAAGAAAAGAACAGATGGATATAAATAGGAGATAATAGCGGCGAGGTTGGAGAAACTTCTTTCAAGTACGAGATGAAGTCTATCTCCAAGAAGTTTATGAGTTCGGAAGAATACTAAGTCGAAGAGACGATACAATAGTGTCGTATGTAGACACACACTCTGTTATAATAAGAACGGGAGTTCTTGAAGAAAGTCACGAATGTCCGATGGATGGAGTTCAACTCACTAATATGGCGAAATGGATGACTAAGCTTAAGATGAACGAAGATGAAGTTAGTCGTCAACTTTATGGACAAAATAACCTAACCGAAAGGAGAGCCTCTTGCATTTGGTACCAAAGGCAAGAGGTATTGTTCGCAGCTTCTATGTGACTATGTTTTACCAAGAATAGGTTCACGACATCAGTCACTACCTGGATGAACAATGTATTCTTCATCTTCTGAATCATCACCTAATAGATTTACCGTATTTGATTTATCAGTACATGGTAAAATCAATAAAGGATACAAACACTTGTCCTTATGGTATGTTGTTGACAAGAGTGTTCAGAGAATCTGGCATCAGATTGGATTGGGAAATTAGACAGAAGATATCTGTTAAAAGCTATATAGATTCAACATCTATTGCTAAAATGGGTCCGAGATTTTCGGACAAAAAGGAGCGTAATCGCTAAGGAAAGCAACAATTGAGGGGAGCGATATCTTGAAGAAGTCTTCTATGAAGGAAACAAGATCACATTCTCGGGAATCAAAGTCGAGAAGTGTTCGATTTTTTGAATCGGTGACTTGAAGCGTAAAGGGAACCACCTTCTTGAGTGACATTCCAAAGCAAGCAAGAAGGTCACCAGAGCTAAAACCATGCAATGAAAGAAGCCTATCAATCCAGAGAATCAAGCCAATCAAAGCATTACGAATCGCAAAGATCAAAGCTACAAAGTCGTTGACATTAATCCTTGAAAAGATTGAAACTCGATCTCAAGGAAGTGGAGGAAAAGGAAAGAAGAACACGAAAAGAAAAACGCAACCTAAAAAGTCACGAGGGAAAGAAAATGAGTGCGACAAAAGAAGGAAGTCCAACAATGAAACAAAGTCTAAGAAGGTAAGGCGAAAAAGCCGTTGTTGATCGGTTGATATTCTTGAAGTTAATATGGAAGTTATTCTTGGTAGCCTTAAGGATACTCACAATGTCCTCGATAATCCAATTTTGAAGAAGTAGTTTCTACTACTTTTCGTCTTCACTTATTCGCAAGCAAATTGCTATACATGTTATGGGACAAAGGTTACTCAAAAGTCTTGAGTGTGATGACTAATGTTCCATCCAAATATTTAACTTTTCAAAGAGAAAGTTAGGAACACTGATTGGTTGTCACAGAGGAGAAGAAAACCAAATCTGTCATCATCCGAGACAAACCAAAGAGATTTGTGAAAGCCTTCTTCAAATCAGTTGAATTTGATATGACAAAGATTCTACATCATTGGATAGGGGTTACAAAAATTTCTATGATCAATCGAAGAGAGTTGAAGAGAACCATATCCACCGAGCCATTTGGAGAGTGTCTTACTTTTTATCCAATCTTGGATAGTACGATAATCAAGGTGGTACCGATTTACAACCACCAAATTTTGTTGAACGCAAGTGTGAAGAGAAGCTGAAAGTCGAAAGTTCAGCAGAACCGATTTTGGATGACATGACTTCGATCGATTGCGAAGCGGTGAAATTGATTGATGAAGCATGTGAAGAGAAAAGAAGTGGAAGTTCTATCCGCATTTATCAAGATCCAGAACAAGTCAAACTAAGGCTACGAGATGATCCAGAGGAGGCACTATCGAAAGGGTGAGATCGTTCTCTTTTGATTGGCAACTTAAAATGTTTTATAGTATTTACGTAAAATTCGCAAAATCGACCTCGTGGGAGATCAACTCGATTCTTGAAGCTATGCCTTGGCTTGAAGCACATTTCAACGTATACTTGATTCCTATGATCTTGATATTCCGATCGTCATGTATATGTTCCTTCGCCTCTCCTACAAGTTATTGAACCACATGTCTCAAGCGTGGAAGCTTATACAACAACGATTGCATTGTTGTGATGACAAGTTGTTGAGACAGAATCCTCATTGCAATTTGAATCATTGACTTTAAAGAAACAAGTTCGAAACTTGATAAGGATATGAAGAAGATTAAGAAGATCTTTGAACAAGTTGGTGAAACAGTTTGGGAAATAATTTTGATTAATAACAAATAGGGGAGAAGGAAGGCGAGAAGGAGAATCATTTGAAAGGAAAAGCGAGAAGAAATTTTGAAAGCGAAGTTATTTTGATTTATTCATACTTACATATATTTGATACCTTTCATATTTCTCTATTTCACAATATTTGTTATCATCAAAGGGAGAATGTTAAGTCAAACCGGACTTCACGTATTAAATAATTTGATGACAAACAAAGAGAAATATACAAATGAAAAGTAGATGGACGATAAGTAAAAACAGTGAAGGAGAAAATCAGCCAATTAAAAAACAAATGAAGGAGAAAATCAACAAGTAAAAAGCATTTGAAGGAGAAAATTGATCAAGTAAAAAACAGTGAAGGAGAAAAATCACCAAGTAAGAATCAAGCTCAAGTAAAAAAGCATTTAAAGCTTTACAAGAGAAAAGCGGCGAAAGCTTTACATGAGAAAAGCGATTTAAAGCTTTTCAAGAAAAAAGCGATTTAAACCTTTACAAGAGAAAAGCGAAAGCTTTACAAGAGAAAAGCAACCGATACAAAATATCGACGGAAGAAAGAAACATCAGTTTGAGTTAATTACTGAGTCAAATCGAATAACCGCTTTTTTCAAGATTCAAGAAGATATTCAAGAAGCAGTTGAAGAACCCCACTATAAATAAGAGTCGAGATTGAAGAAGATATAACTTTATGAGACCTTGAATATTCAACTTTTGATTTTCAGATTATCGAGAGAAAATTGTGAACGATATTTCGAGTGAGCAGTGTTAAGAGCATTTCTATTGTAACAAGGTCTTTACTATTCTTTCAATTAGAAAGTGTTACAGATAGCTGAAGAGGCTAAGAGTAAAGAATACTTCTTGAAAGAGACTTGGAGGCTCATCGAAAGAATACTTGTAAAGCAGTTGAAATAGTGAAATCTCGAAGGATATCGAGGATTTGGGCGTAATACGGTTTGGGGTGAACCAGATAAATTGTCGTGTTTCTTTCTACTCATATTACTTATATCGTAGTTTTCAAAATTAACAAAGTTTTCTTTTAAACTAGTTACTGAATTGATTCTGATAAGTTTTTGAAAGAACAAGTAACTTCTAAAGGGATTAACGAAAAGTTTATCACAATTAAACCCCCCTTCTTGTGTATCTTGATCATATTATTGTTCAATATATTAACGTGTGATTTACTTCAAGACGACCATGTTTTTTAGAGTTCCTGTAGTCCCAAGTTTCTCAAAGGTCTCATTTCCTGTCACAAAATTTATTAGATATTAACTCAAAAGAACAAGGAGGCAACCATGTGTTAATAAATATAGACCGTACGAAGGATGAATGGCAAGGATTTGATTCCTCGGTATTTGATGGCTGTCTTATCAGCCAATGGCACCTCTACCTCCTTGCTTTCCATGGATGTTCAAATGGAATGTTTTATGGTCAAAAGAAGGAAGAGAGGTCGGTCGGCTGGAAATCTACCCCGCGGGCCGATAGACCAACGCCCGAGCGGGCGTTAGCTGTCGAGCGATTGCTCGCTGCCGAGCAATCGATCGCGCGATCCGACCTATCAGACTTCAAACCTTCATAATTTTTGATCCAGAACTCCAAATTTGACAAACTTAGTGTCTATAGAAAGGTAAAAGAACCCTCTACAACTTTTATGAAGGCCTTAAGAATCAGATCGACCTCTAAATGGGTCAAAAACTTCACACAAAACTAACTGGTCGATCAGCTTCACACTTAAACAGCATCAGAACTTCTAAAAATCATACCTTTCTACTCTCTTGTCCAAAATTTTCATGCCTTATATCAATGGAAAGATAAAACAAGCTCTACAATGTTCATGAAGAACTCCAAAACAACTTCAACCTCTATCTAAGTCAATGTTTCAATCAAAGTTTCTGCTTACGATAGCAATTACCTAAGCAATATCCAAATTTCACATTATCATATCTTTCAACCTCCACAACCAAGAATCGATATTATACATCATTTTAAAGCTATTCAAATTCTCTATAACTTTCATGTAGACCATTTACTCCAATTCAAACCACATCAAGTCAGAAATTGCCTCAAAACACAACATATACAATCCTACACTTAGAGCATTTTCCAAAACCAAAGTAAAATACACTTAACTTTCAAAGATCATAACTTTCAATCCCGATATCGAAAAATAGCAAATTTTATGGCTACGAAAAGCTCTCAACATAATCTACAAATTTCATGAAGATCATTTACTCAAAATTTGCCTAAATCAAAAGTCAACTCTTTACTCCAAAGGTCAAATTTCTTAATTCTCCAAAATATAACACTTTCACCAATCATTTCTTGCTTTTCAACTTCCATTTCAATCAACTAGTTCATTTTGACTTTCATAACTCATACAACTCTACTCGAATTTCAAAGTCATCAAAACCAATCACTTCATTTCTCATCAATCTCCTTTAAGCACAATAACATCTATAACACAATTCATATCCGAAAACACTCATTTAATTCCATTTAATATTTCAAATTTTTACCGAAAGTTCGGGGTCCAATAATTCTCCCCCCTCTTAAAAGAATTTCGCCCTCGAAATTCCTACTAAGACATTATCAAGTAACACAATCTCTTAACTAATTTCTTTTGAAAAGAGCTTAATCAATCACTTTTCTTATCTAATATCCTCATAATACATATTCTCAATCTCTTCACAATTTCTTAATTCTTAAGTCACATAGCACCCATACCATATCAATACATATATTCCTATCATCAAGCTCATCTTTCAAGTATTCTGCTATTGCATCTCCTATATATTCGAAGTCAAATCATCCAAACTCATTATGAATTTCTAATCTTAAGTTCCATACACACAATCTTAAAATCAATCGTACTCTTGACACTTAAATCAAATAGTCACTGTAATTCGTCGAATAATTCATGAACACTTATTCACATCAATATCACACTCTCACTAATTCAATCATATAACTCATCACCTCAATCATACAATCATTTAGATTCGTCAAATAATTCATGAAAGACAAACACATCATGCTCACATGCCCACAAGATCAATCTTATCCTCACAAACTCTTATCCATTTCTTACTCATACACATATGCCCAAGTAAGATCATATTACTGGACTCTGATACCATAAATGTTGATGACCGATCCCAACTACTTAAACTTAACACTATCACTCTTGCTTTGATACCACAACTGTTGGGACCCAAACCCGGAGACCGGCATCCCAACCCGAAAACGGAAGCGAAAATGAAACAAATCACAAAGAGGCGGAACGAATAAAACGATTGATCACAAAGCAAAACAAATAATTAACAAATCGAAAGCAAACTTGGAAGCAAAGCATCCAAATAAAGTCAAATCGAATTGGCTCGAAGACAACCAAAAAAATGATCCAATCGAATTGAAACACAAATTTCGACATCCGCACAATATCTTAGAAAAGCGTCAAAATGGTCGCGTTGGAAACCTTAGACTTAAACTGTCCAAAATCCAATATAAATTTTTCCTTTTCTTTTCTCTCTTTTCTCATTCCTCAATCCAAATACATTCACATACAATTGCACAATCCAATGTCCAATGCCCGCTCATTCACATTTTTCCATATACAAATCATGCTTATATCTCAGTTGAACATACAAAAGTTATATAACATATCCATGTGCAATAACATAACTCAATAGCCTCATCCAAATCTCATAGTTCCATTACAATTTATACACCCTTTCATAAACTAAAGTTTTATACATTACCCATACCCTAAACCAAAGTACACAATACACAACAATTCTAGCCCTCTCAGCAACCATCTAACTTAACAATAATACAATATAACACATGCAAACAGAAATCTTCAATTTTCTTCACCCGATCTTCTTCTCATCACCTGTGGATGGGAATGAAGGGGGGGTGAGCTTATAGCTCGTGGGTAACAGTTTATAACAAATAAATAAGCAAAATCCTTGAAATTCTTTTTCTTTTGGTCTTAGAAAACATTTCTTTGAAATCATAAAAGCACATTTTCTAAAAGTTCCGCTTTCTTCGTAGTCAAATCACAATTGCAAAACGTATGATTTTTAGGCTTTCAGCCATAAATCCATAGGTTGCAAAACATGAATTCATCAACTTGACAATTCATAAATGCAATGACAAATCACATATGCAATGCACACAATTGGCTCGAGAGTTCCATAAACACGACGGAAACCGATGTTTACCATAAACACGACGAGGTCATTTTTCAGATCTCGTAAGCCTCAAGCAGGCGACCGGGAGAAGGCTAAGGGGGTCAACGTGCACGTGACTTAACGAAATAGGTTCTCTCTCGCCCAATCACAATCACATAATCATGCTTAAATCAATTTATCGAATGCTCTTTTCCAAATACACAAAATGCCATGAAATCTTTCGAGGTATAAGGCAATGTATTTTGCAATTCATCAAAAGTTCATGTATTGAATCAATAATGATTTTTCAAATCATTCATACAATGATGCAACATTTATGATGCAATTGAAATCAGAAAATCTTTTTGTTTAAGGAAAGCAGTAGTAGCTTATAAATTCTATTATAAACAGGTTCCCACCTCGAATCGATGCTAGGAGCTTGTCCTTAGCTTCAATTTGACCATTTCTTATTTTATTCTCCCAATTGAAAATTTCCTCCACCAATGTCACACAAATTTGACCTCATAAATAACATAATCCTTAATATTGAAATTAGAAAACACTAATTTCACACATAATCAAGCCATCTAAATCACCAATTTTCAAAAACCCCAATTCATAAAATTGGGCATAACCCCAATTAATTTCCATCCAAAATTAAACCTATAATACGTAGCAATCACCAAAATTGACTTCATAATACACAAACCCATATCATTTTCCATGATTCTAAACCAACAATCTTCCAAGATTCACAAATCAAAATTTCGGGTCTTACCTCATTCTTCACAAATTTTCGGATTTCTTAGCTCATGTTGGAGCTCTCGTCATCCTCCACGTTTTTCCTTCATGAAGAAACATCAAAATTATACTTAAAACCCAGCAAAATCGTGACCTAGCTTCTTCTTCTTCTCCCATCCGAAACACTTTTCTTCTCTCTTCTCTTTTCTCTTCTTTATTTATTCTTTTCTCGCTTTGCTCTTTTGTAGACAGGCTTTAACAAGGGAAGAACGACAGCCCACTTGCTTTTATAGTGCCATGTCATTTAATGAATGAGGAATGACCCATATACCCCTCCATTTAACCCTATAAACTTAACCCTTTAAGTAAACTTCCAAAATTGCCCCTTACTTTTTGCCTTAAAAACTTTAGAGAAATGCCCCTCTATGTCTTACGAATCCATCGCTTCAAGAATCAGGTTGATCGGATGTCGGACGAAGAAATTATGGTCAAAAGAAGGAAGAGAGGTCGGTCGGCTGGAAATCCACCCCGCGGGCCGATCGACCAACTGCTGAGCGGGCGCTCGCCGCTGAGCGATCGGTCGCGCGATCCGACCTATCAAACTTCAAACCTTCATAACTTTTGATCCAGAACTCCAAATTTGACAAATTTAGTGTCTATAGAAAGGTAAAAGAACCCTCTACAACTTTTATTAAGGCCTTAAGAATCAGATCGACCTCTAAATGGGTCAAAAACTCCACACAAAACTGACTGGTCGATTAGCTTCACACTTAACAAAGATCATCGAACTTCTAAAAATCATACCTTTCTACTCTCTTGTCCAAAATTTTCATGCCTTATATCAATGGAAAGATAAAAACAAGCTCTACAATGTTCATGAAGAACTCCAAAACAACTTCAACCTCTATCTAAGTCAATGTTTCAATCAAAGTTTTTGCCCTGATAGCAATTACCTAAGCAATATCCAAATTTCACATTATCATATCTTTCAACCTCCACAACCAAGAATCGCATATTATACATCATTTTAAAGCTATTCAAATTCTCTATAACTTTCATGTAGACCATTTACTCCAATTCAAACCACATCAGTACGGAAATCGCCTCAAAACACAACATATACAATCCTACACTTAGAGCATTTTCCAAAACCAAAGCAAAATACACTTAACTTTCAAAGATCATAACTTTCAATCCCGATATCAAAAAATAGCAGATTTTATGGCTACAAAAAGCTCTCAACATAATCTACAAATTTTATGAAGATCATTTCCTCAAAATTTGCCTAAATCAAAAGTCAACTCTTTACTCCAAAGGCCAAATTTCTTAATTCTCCAAAATATAACACTTTCACCAATCATTTCTTGCCTTTCAACTTCCATTTCAATCAACTAGTTCATTTTGACTTTCATAACTCATACAACTCTACTCGAATTTCAAAGTCATCAAAACCAATCACTTCATTTCTCATCAATCTCCTTTAAGCACAATAACATCTATAACACAATTCATATCCGAAAACACTCATTTAATTCCATTTAATATTTCAAATTTCTACCGAAAGTTCGGGGTCCAATAGTAAGCATAACAATTGTTATATTGGTGATACCATTTGAATAGTGTAATGGGTCTTACAGCTAAAAAGGAATCGTTCACCCCTACATTAAAGTGATCAGGACCTTAAAATAGTTAAAGGCCATGTTTGAGTTGAGATAATAATGATAAGTGAAATGAATCTGTAATAGGAGTTAAGAAATCCAAGTTATTGATAATAAGTCGAGTTGATTATTATCGAGGTTATTGTTAACCCTAAAGAGATGTAATCTGATAAGCGATAAATGAAATACTTCGAAGTGTATCACTTCAGCCTAGATGCACTGAGATGAGGATAAATGTGTAAATCGGAGAATTAAATTTGTTATAAGTGGCCTCTATGTGATTGGGGTGTGATTAGATTGATAAGTCAGTCTAAACCCTAAAAGATGATTCTGATTCATAAAGTGTTATATGGACAAGATTAGAAAATATTGTTATGATATGATATATGTGTTATTGATACCGAAAGTGAAAAATTACGCGTAATCATGAGGGAACAGTTAAGACAGTGTAGAGTTTGATAAAGGAAAAAGAAATTGGTCAAGTAATGAAATAAGTAGAAAATAGAAAATAATGAACGAAGCAATTCCCTTGCCTTCCTGATCAATCCTATATGAAATTTCGAGGACGAAATTTTTATTAGGAGGGGAGAATTGTAACATCCCATCCCTGATGGGAAGGTTATATTGATAAATTGGGACAGGCTAGTTGATTGCATTGCATATTTTGATGTGAACATTTATTTGACCTCTAATTTTAGAGGAATGAGTCTTTTTGCACATGCTCATAGGTACATGCATTTATGACATTTTTCGGTATTTAATTATGAATATGATATGTTCTGGTAAGTCTGAGACAATTGTGTTTGAAATTGAATTGGGAAAAGCTTAGGAGGGATTTTTAGTTATTAGTGTGAGCCTTAGAAATTTTCTGGAAATTTTGGGAGAAAAGGGTTGGACCGGAAAATTTTCCAAATAACAGACTGGTTGACTGTATGGTACTGAAATAACTGTCCAATGGTAATGGGAAATTTAGATTATGAGTTTAGGAATAAAAATTTTAAGCCATTGGAAATTTAGAGACTGAATTTAAAAGAATTTGAGGACTTATGCCTTATGAGCCCTAGGCTGAAAATCAACCTTTAAATGCCTTAGGTTTTGATTTTAGCAGTAAACTCATTTCTCCATTTAGGGCATACCTTTTCTTCTCCCTTTGACGATTTTCGATCCTCCTTACCCTTGCTTAATCCTTGATTTGTTGCTTGGTTCTTCTTCCTTGTGCAAAGGCTAACCCTAATCCTTGAAAAGATGAAGTTGTGTATGGCTTTGGGTGAGAATCGTGGGTGTGAGGACTTGGAGAAGATTTTCGGGTATTTGAAGATTTGAGGCTTGATTGGTAAGTAAAATGACTTTAATGTTGTTTTATTGTTGTTGAAATGCATTAATGGGTTTAAATATTAAAGATTGTGGTAGTTGAGTGGAGTTATTACTAGTTTTAGAGAGAGAAATGGCGAAAAATCGATCGAAGAAGACGATCTGCGACTCGCACGTCGCGGCGAGGATTTATGTCCTCACCGCGGTGAGCGTAGAGAAGGACGTTGCAGTGAGCCCGAAAGGCTACGTCACGGCAAGCCCCCTTCGACGTCATGGCGAGCAGGAGTTTTACGTCATGACAAGCCTTTACGTGCGTCATGGGAGCCAATAAAGTGACGCCATGGTGAGGGTTACGAGGCCTGATGAGGACCTATTTTCTGAATGGAAGTAGTTTAGTTTGAGTCATAACTAATGGTGTAGACCTCCAATTAAGGTGATTCTTGATTCGTTATGAACTAGAAAAAGAGGTCTATAATTGATGTAAAGAAAGGAAGTATTGAATGAAAATTTGAGAATAGGTTCTATTTCAACCCAGGGGTTGTTTTATGATAATTGGGATATAATTGTGAGATTTCTGAATTTAAGGAAATGCTATTGGGGTTTTAAAAACTGAGCCTAATGGGTGAATTTTGATCTAGAGAATAGTGACACTAGTTTTGGGGTCTTTCTTGAGAACATCCTAGTGGGTATGACTTGGTAAATTGACTGAATGTTAGAAATGAAATTGGTGGAGTTCCATGTCATGTTAATGAATTGAAATGAGTCATTATTGAGCAATTGAGTGAAAAGTTAATTTTGACAAAAGAAAGTGGAAAACTGGGAAATAGCATCGAGAAGGTCATGAATAGGCATAGTACATCTTTTATTTAAGACATGTGCATCATTGAATTTTTCTGATTGTGCATTTAGTAATGGGAAATGATTTGACCGTTATAGAGGCACCGATGGAACGATATTCCACAGATATTGCTGGGACTTCCAGGCAGTAGCTCGGAAGTTACAGGTGATTAACCTAGTTGGTTCCTCAATCTATATGTGTTTAATATTATGCACTTATACCGTGTAGAGATGAATGGAGGATTATGTGTGTTTGCCTTTGATCGACTTCGGACCATAGGTGTCCGAAGTATTGGGAACTTGATATCGAAGTGTTATTTGTGTGTACTGTTTGTGAATGTTTCAATGAAATAAATTGTGAAAACTGTTATGACTGAAATATCGGATTGAAGGTCCGAAGGAATGGGAATTGGACATTGAAATGTAAACTGGCTGTAAATGTAAATTGGGATAGATGCATTCATGCATAAAGGCATGTTCAGATAATGATAGTTGTGACCTGAGTCGTCACTGATACTGAAAAGAGCCTCGAGCTCGAAGGGAGTTAGTGCATACCCAGAGGGCTCTCCTACTCCCTAGACGCATCATTGAACAACTTTGTACCTTTGTTTAAGCGCTCGGTCACAACACCGTAATAAAATGGGAAGTGTCACATGTGCATTGCATATACATATGATTGAACATGGATTGGGTGAAAAGAGAAACGCCTTATATTTGTGAAATGTTAAACCATGTGACATTTCTGACCAGAATACTATGCGATATTCTGTAAATTGTCTGTATATGGATGAATTGAGTGAACCATCAATGATGGTTTCTCATTGAGTTCGCAAACTCATCCAACATTGCATATATTTTTTAGGAATTGAAGAGTACCTCGTTAGACAAACGGGAGTATGCCTGCTGCAAGCAAGTCAGAGTTTGAAGTTGGGATCAGTTCACGTCTGCATTAGTGTCTTTCTGATTCATGTGTAAATTTGTATTTCTGCAATTTCTGCGAGAATAATCTGATATTGTAGAGGGTCAATTAGTTAATGTTGTATTGTAATGTGATTCTTGAAAGCATTCGAAATGACATTGGGCTGATATGGGGTATGGATTTGATACGAAATGGTTACTTCTTGTTGAGTGTCTTATGATAGAAATTGTTTTATGATTGAAAACGTTTTCGTATTAAAGCGGGCCCAAATTGTTTACTGATTTCCGCGCATGTGATTGTTTTTAAAAATAAAAATGTCTTATTGAGTTTTTGAACTGCTTTGACTGTTCTAACATACCGCCCTCGTGAGGCACGGGCTCGGACATCACCCTCGATGTCGAGTTTGGGTCTTGCGGGAGTGAGATGCTACATCCATAGTGAACATGATACTTCTCATACCTGAACCATTAAAATTTACATTCATAAAAAATTCAACATTGATCACCTAAGAGATAACGAGGTTGTTGATCCTGATCACAATTTGCAGGCATTTCCTTTAAAAGAAAGAAAAAATAAATGAAAAAGTTAAACAAACTGAAAAAGAAAAGAAGTCTTTTTGGGAAAAATGAAATTTAAAGAACGATGAAACACCCAAGAAAAAGGTATGTCAGCACTGTTGCTCAATGTTTAATACATATCCTACCCATTATTCACAACACTCGTTCGTTAAAGAAGATGATGCAAATCATGAACTGTACATTTCTTTTGTCATGACATTTACTCGAATTTTGTTCTATTTTTGTGAGAGAATAATAGACAGGTGCGAAAAAGTCAAAATGACCAAAATTGCTGTCTAGCATCGTGATTATGGTGGGTCCATATTAGTACTATTACTAGGACCAAGTTGTGATCTAATCTAATGGTCCCTTCTATAACAGCTACCAATCAGGATTCCCTTTCAACTGGCCCTCTACATTGCCGAGCATTTAAAAAAATATCGCATTCGCAACGAATATGGATGTGGGGTTAATTTTTTATTATACAAGTATGATAGATCCGATCCTGCATCACATGCACAAAGGATGATAAATCTGACAACGTGTGACTTGCGGTGGGAATCTTTGTACAGTAATCAGTAATAATTATGTTAAGGACATTCTCTTTTAAAAAATAGAAAATAAAATGCATGAAATTTCGATTCATTATCTCTAACCAAAGGCTGCGACGGCAAGCAACTTCATTCATTTTTCATATAAGTTTGTTGGACCAATGGTGGTTGACAAATTAATTCCACTTATGTTTTGATAATAATAAAATGTATAGAATTGGTTAAGAAATTGTTTCAGGTATTTTGGGATTGATATTCAATGAAAGAATTGTAGAAATCAAGATGGGTAAGTGTTTAATCATTGAAGAATCAAGATGGAAGTTTCCTATAAGTGAAAGAGGCTTAAATAATGAAGATTATAGAAGATTTGAGTGGATATTATCGTTGAAGCTTACATAAGTCGACTAGAACATCATATGTCAACTAATATATGAAGATATATCAACTGAAGTCGACTAACGACATACAAGTCGACTTATCGTGGACCCACAAGTCGACTTACACATCACAAGTCGACTTATAGAAGAAGCGGAGATGCAAGTTTACGTAAAATGTTGTCACAAGTCGACTTATACAACTCGACAAGTCGACTTATGGTCACAAGTCGACTTATACAACTCGACAAGTCGACTTATGCGTACATCAAATAAATTCCAACGGTCCAATTAGCCAAAAATGGAAGGGAGATTGTTAAGGAACAGTCATAACAATTATGCAACTGCTATATGGGTTCCCAACAGCTATATTTCTTCTTATATAAAGGGTGGATGATTGATGAAGAGTACACATAAGTTCTAGAAGCCAAAATACTCTTATCTTGCTCCAAATTGCTCATCATTGTTCTTACTTTGTTTACATTTGTAATGAGCACTTGTTCTTAGATCTTTATCCTATTTCTTTTACAAATTGAGTGACTAGTGAAAGGTCACGTGTGAGGTAGCTTGAGCCGGAAATCAAGTATTGTTGGTAAGATTTGTGCCGAAAGACAAATCATCTGTAAAGGTTGCTTGAGATGGAAATCAAGCGGTATTGGTAGGATTTGTGCCGGAAGACAAATCAGTGTAAAGGTAACAGGCGAAAATCAAGCGGGATTGTAAAGTTCACACTGAACTACAAAGTGTATAATAAAGTGGTTTCCAAAATCCTAAGTGGGAGTTTAGGTAGAGGACGAGGTCTTAGCAGAACCTCTATAAAAGCAGTGTTTGATCTTCTTCCCTACTCTTTGTATTTAAATTTGTTTAAATTACTATTGTGTGAATTAACTTCTGATTTTATTGTAGAAAATACGAAAAGATTTAAAGATCTATTCAACCCCTTTCTAGATAAACACAATTGGTATCGAGCGAAGTATCCGGGATGGCACACAATAACTTAGCGGAAGAAGGTAATACTAATAATCGCCCTCCTTTATTTAATGGTACTAATTATTCTTCTTGAAAAAATCTATGAAGTACCACATCATTAGTGAGGAGTAGAATATTGGAAGATAATTATCTTGGTCCACAACCACCGTTAAAAGAAAATGGTGAGTTAAAAGCGAATGGAATACGATGACAATATTTGGAGGCAAGCCTACATCAACGCTAAGCGATGAAGCTAATCTATTACGCTCTCACAGATTGAGGAAAAAAACCGAGTTAACTTTCGTGTACCAGCCTTGAAAGAAATGTGGAAAGACTCGCATCACCCGTGAAGGAACCAACCAAGTCCGGAAACAAAGATTAACATGCTTCTCCATTACTATGAAATGTTTGTCATGAAAGAAGGTGAGTCTATTTCCAATATGCTTGATCGTTTTGCAGAAATTATCAATGAATTAGGAAATCTTGGAAAGCACATGACGGATAGCGAGAAGGTGAAGAAGATCCTTCACTCTCTACCGAAAGAATGGGATTCATAAGTCACCGCTATTATGGAGTCCAAGGATCTTAATCACTTGGAATTCAACGCCTTGGTGGGATCACTCATCAACTATGAGATCATTCTCAAATCAAGAGGAGGTAGAGGTAAGTCACAAAAATCAATTGCTTTTAAAGCTAACACTTCTTTTGTTGATGAAAGTGATGAGGAAATAGGTGAAGACGAGGAAGACGAAGAAATAGCAATGTACGCCAGAAATTTGAGAAAATTCAAAGGACTTCTCAAAAATCGGAGGAAGGAATTAAATGGTGGAAGAAATGGAGAAAGGAAGAAATTTTCCATGGAAAGAAGCTCCAAGGGTTATGACAAAAAAAAATCTCATTCTCAAATTCAAATCTCCAGAAAAATGACAAAGGGAAAAAGAAAGCTAGCCTTATAGCCACGTGGAGTGATGATGAGGAAGCATTTCAAAGCAATGATGAAAACAACCTAGCACTTATGGCAAATAGCTTCTCAACAAGTGATGATGAAGATGAGGTACATTTCATTGATCAAGATCTTATAGATTCTTTTAACGCTTTACAAATTGATTTTGAAGAAGCTATTGAGATCAATAAAAAATTGAGAAAGAAAATAAGGGAACTAGTTGCTGAAAATAATGCCTTTACATGAGACGATTGATGATTTAGACTGTCCTAAGGAAGTCATTATGCATGTCTTGCTGAAAAAGAAAGTCTTACTTGTGAGCTTGATAGACTTAGAAAGGAATTTTCTTATGTGATTGGAAAATTTGCTGGTGCAAATGCAAAGTTTAAAGAGATGTTATCTTTACAAAGATATTATATTTCTAAACATGGTTTGGGATATGATCCTTATAATAGAGATTGTTCTTTAATTTCCAAATTTACCAAGGATGGAAAAGTTGCTCAATGTGCTAGATGCTTGGAAGATGGTCATATAGAAATTGCATGTAAAAGTATTAAGAGATGTGTTAAGGTTAAGAAAATCTGGGTGGTAAAAGGTACAACACCTTCTAATGTGGTTTATATGACTAACCAAAATGGACCCAAGATGGCTTGGGTACCAATGAGAAGAAAGGATGTTTCAGTTGTAGGTACAAGCAAGGAATGAAAATCAACCAAGCACATGGTACATTGATAACATATATTCAAGGCATATAAGTGGAGACAACAACAAAGTCGACTTATGTGGGTCAATAAGTCGACCTATGATATACACAACCTTTGGGAATGAAGAAATTTCAGGATAAGTGGGAGCTTATGGAGGTAAACAAGTCGACTTATGTCTACACGGATTCTTATGCTATTTCAAGTGTGTGGTGCTTCTTATGACTTTCTGATATTTGTATTAATTGTTGGATTGTTATGTTATGACTCTGCATTTTCTTTGTGTTTGCTTATAGTCGAATATAAGTTATCTGGGTCTTCTTCAAAAATTCTCTTTTTCCTAAAATCTCCGAAAACATATTCTCTTCTACTTTTGAGATTTATTCATGATGACGTTTCTCCACCATGATGATTTTTGTATCTAGCCAAGACCAACATTTCATATCATTTGTATTTGCTTGCTACTTGAGACTATTTGTATTTGATGACTTGTTTCTCTATTTAATGTGATTGCCATATTTCATCTATTGTTGGTTTGTATTAGTTGTTTTGATTATGACAAAAAGGGGGAGAAAAATGAGAAATTGGATATTCATTAGTTATTTGATTAAGGGGGAGTTTGTTAAAATTTTGATTAATTTTTCAAGGTTATTAAAATTCAATGATTTATATGATTGAGGGGGAGACTTCTAACCAAAATGACAAGGTATAAAACCTTGATCAATGTTTTTTGTTTTCATTTCTTAAACAATTTCTAAGCATTTTGTCATTATCAAAAAGGGAGATTGTTGGACAATGGTGGTTGACAAATTAATTCCACTTATGTTTTGATAATAATAAAATGTATAGAATTGGTTAAGAAATTGTTTAAGGTATTTTGGGATTGATATTCAATGAAAGAATTGTACAAATCAAGATGGGCAAGTGTTTAATCATTGAAGAATCAAGATGGAAGTTTCTATAAGTGAAAGAGGCTTAAATAATGAAGATTATAGAAGATTTGAGTGGATATTACCGTTGAAGCTTACATAAGTCGACTAGAACATCATATGTCAACTAATATATGAAGATATGTCAACACAAGTCGACTAACAAACATACAAGTCGACTTATCATGGACCCAAGTCGACTTACACATCACAAGTCGACTTATAGAAGAGCGAGATGCAAGTTCGTAAAATGTTGTCACAAGTTGACTTATACAACTCGACAAAGTCGACTTATGGTCCAAGTCGACTTATACAACTCGACAAGTCGACTTATGCGTCTGAAAAAATAAATTCCAACGGTCCAATTAGCCAAAAATGGAAGGGAGATTGTCAAGGAACGGTCATAACAATCATGCAACGACTATATGGGTTCCCAACAGCTATATTTCTTCTTATATAAAGGGTGGATGATTGATGAAGAGTACACACAAGTTCTAAAAGCCAAAATACTCTTATCTGAAGTGAATCACAAGTCAATACAGCACTTAGAAAACAATAATAGAATGCACGAGAAGGGGGGGTTGAATTGTGTATTCCCCTCTTTATAAGTCTTTTCGAATTACTTGTTAGGAATAAAATCTTTACTGTAATTTTTATTTATTCCGATTGATCAAACTTCTCAATACTATGTATATGAGCATGTAGTAATGATAAACTTTGTGTAATTTTTCTAAAATCAATGACTTTTCGGTTTCGACTTGACTTGAATTTATAGCCTTCGTCTCTAGCGCTTGATTCTTGAATCTTGAATCTTTAAAAAAGCAGTTAATCGGTTGAGTTACATAACTAACTTTCGAGGCGACTCTTGCGTCTGTTTCTTTCTTTGCTCGCATCGCTATATATTCGTCTGCGTCGCTTTGTTTCTTGTCTGATCTGCTGCTTTGCTTTTAGCATCTGCGTCGCTTTGCATTTGCGTCTGCGTCTGCGTCTGCGTCTGCTTTGCATTTGCGTCTGCGTCTGCGTCTGCTTTGCATTTGCGTCTGCGTCTGCTTTGCATTTGCATCTGCGTCTGCTTTGTATTTGCGTCTGCGTCTGCTTTGCATTTGCATCTACATCTGCTTTGCATTTGTGTGCATGTGCCTTTGCTTTTGCCCGTCTGCGTCGCTTTGTATTTCGTCTGCGTCTGCTTTGCATTTCGTCTGCGTCACTTTGCATTGCGTCTGCGTCGCTTTATATTTGCGTGCATACGCTTTGCATTTGCACTGAGTCTGCTTTGCATTTAAATGCATATTCGCCTTTGCTTTTATGGCGTCTGCGTCGCTTTGCATTTCGTCTGCGTCGCTTTGTTTTTCTTGTATATGATCTCTCTTTGTTTGTTATACATCAAAATCATTTTTATGTAAAGTCATTTTGACTTAACAATCTCCCCTTTTGAATATAACAAATTACATACTGAAAAGAAAAGCAGAACAAAGTAAATTCTGATTTTGCAAAGTAGAATAGAAAACTTATCTTCTTCCTTTCTTAAATACATTGTGGTCACACCTTTTTTTTATGAACATCCTCTCCTTTTTGTTGATTATCTTCTTTTCCTGCTCTCCCCTATTTGTTATAATAAAAATGATTAACGATTACGCTCTTCACAATTACGCTATCATCTTTCTCGGATCATTCACCGTCTCCTTCATGTCGTTGAGTTCACCACGAATCGCTAACTTCATCGGTGGATCAACCGACGAAGAGGCTTGATCAACTTCTGGCGATGGAGGGCGAAAGGAATTGAGGTAGTGTAAGCATCGAGGATGGGATGTAGTCTTCATTGATCTCAAAGGTAGGTGGGCGAATAAGCGTTTGACAGGAAGATCTAAATCAAAAGGAGCAAAGACATCAAGAATCTGTCTTCCTTGCGAGGGTAGAGCTTGTGCTTCAATAGACAATGTATTAGACAAAGGGCTATCTGAAGAAGCTGTCTGAACGAGGAACTCGATAAATGTTCTGTTCTTATTCTTCCCCTCTTTGGGCTGTCTTCGACTATTAGTATGGCTGCGGCTCGCTTTATCGACTTTTATGCAGGCGTGCATGCTTCATCAATTTTTTGCACCTCTTCTGCAATTTGATCTGCAGACAGATCATCACTAGCATCATCTTCAAGATATAATTTTGATTTCCTCTGGTAAAATCTTTTGGGAATCTTGGCTGTATATCGGTGCAAGCATTATCTACGTATTTTAGTGATTGGAAAAATAGTACATGGATGGCGAGGACGTTTTGTAGGATATGGCATAGTAGCGGACAAATCCCAAAGTATCATAGAAGATCTTTTCGTCTTCTTTGAGTAACTCCATGTGTTATGATTAATCACCATAGGTTGTACCACGACTACTATCTTCTTCTTTGGTTGAACACGATTGCAATAGCGGTCTTACATGCGGTAACTACTTCCACCATTTTGATCTTCAACTTCTGTTTCTCAAAACTTGTGGTAGTTGTATACCATTAGACACGGTTTATCATCCTCCGAATCTGATACTGCTGTTGCTTCTTGATGTGCTTCATTAGATTCATCTCAACAGGGCTTTCATCTATGGCTCCTCTGTTGAGCAACAGGTGTTTCCTGAATCGTGCTTTCTTTAGCTGGTTCTTCTTCTTGTTGAACAATAGGGGTATCCTGAACTGTAAACTGCTCAATTTCTGTTTCTACTTGAACAGTATCAATAGTTTCTTTCTGTTGACTAACTTCCTCAGCAGTTGAAATGATCTTCTTTCGACTAACCTTCTTAGTCTTTTTCTCTCGCTTGATTAGTTTCTTGATTTCTTCGTTGGAGATTTTCTTTTCTCAGATGTTGCTTTTCTCTTCCTCTCAGTCTCTTTGGATTTTCTGGCCGTATCTTCTTCCAGAATAGAGACTAAGGATCTTGTGGCTCTGGGTGCACAAGATTTAGAAGTTTCTTCTTGACTCTGTTCTCTGGCAATCTTTTCTTCCTGTTGCCTCAGAGTCCTAATTCTTGGTGATCTCTTTGCTTTCTTCACAACTTCGTTCAAAAGACTTTCTCCTTGTCTCTTTGGCGCACTTTGTTTTGTCCTCGAGATTGGCTTTCTTTGAAAGAGGACTCGCCATTTTCATGAGAGGTCTACTAGCACTCTCCTTAGTTCGTGATAAGTGATTTGATACTTCTTGGAGGCGAGAACTTGAGACAGAGTCTTCTTCAATACGCTCCCCTCGGTTCTTGACTTCCTTGAAGAGTCGGCTTGGTCTTTGTCTCATGTGTTCGGACCCATTCGCCATATCGTGTGTGCATCGATCTTGCTCTTCACAGAGCGGTTTATCGATACTGTAGTGCGAGGCGAATCTTTGAATTCATAAAAATCCTCGTCAAAATCATACCATAAGGATAACTGGTAGTTTCCTTTAACCCCTTAACCATATAGTGAAAGATTAAGAAGGGTAAATCTATGGGATTTCGATTCAGAAGGTAGAACAGACATTGTTCATCCAGAGTGGTCACTAAATGTCTTGAACCGACTCTGGGTAGAATGCAATTAAACAAAATTGCGTGAAGCACCCTAGCCTTCGGAATCAAATTTGATGTCTTCCTCTCCCTTGAGTTATTTGTACCGTATAGTTGCCTCTTGATATCTTATTCTTTCATTCCGACTGAGGTCATCCATCCGGCCTTGGTAGACAATTTCTCACCAACTGATGGACAGTCGGTCACCTTCTTTATCAAATCCTTTGTGACAAGAACATATATTCTCTCTACAGAGGATACAATAGTGTTATCTATCGACGGCGTTCTTCCGAACTCATATACTTCATTCAGTATAGGTGGTTCTTGTATCTCGAAAGAAGTTCTTCCAACCAGCTCTTATGATTTACGGTTCTACATCCATGCCGTCTCTTCTTAGTGATTCAAAGTCCACAAGTCTTCCATAAACCATGGTCGCTTCCATTGTATAGAGTGAAAATATCTTCGGAGAACTTTTGAAGCGAAATGTTTTGAGAGAATTGGTAAGCGTAAATGAATCGACGAGGAGATGATGAAAAGACCGCTATAATTTCATCTTGATCTACATATAGGGTTATGGTCCGGTGGGTTCTAAATTATTAAGAACCTCGAGATTATCGATTTTTCCTCAAAATCTTTCTTGTGAGAGAAGTTACCATTTGTAACTCAATGTAACTAACGCCGTTAGTTTCCACGTTACTAGCTTTGTTGCTCATTTAACATCACCATGTTAAGATCGCGTCTTATCTTTCGAAACCGTTATTCACTTAGTGGTTTAGTGAAGATGTCCGCCCCATGAAGTTACTGTTTCAACAAGCGTAGAAGCACCACTTTCCTCTGAACATAATCTCTCGTGAAATGATGTCGACTTCTATATGCTTCACTCTGGAATCTTTGAATTGGATTCTTTGATAGATTTATTCTTATTTGGTGTTGTCGCAATAAATTGGAGTCTCCTCCTCTTTAACTGAATAGTCTTCAAGCTGATACTTGATCCACAACGTCTGTGAGCATGTTGGACCCTGAACCTTGAGTGACAATTTGACTTAGTAATATGAGTGATAAAGTGGATGAGTTGATTGAAATTGAGTTGAAAATCATGACTAAAAAGAGAAAGAGTGAAAATATGAAAACTTGTGAAATAGTTGACTTTTTGGCCTTAGAACATTGACTTTTGATACAGGCAAAATTTGATAAAATGATCTACTGAAAACTTGTAGATTATGTTAAGAGCTTTCTGTGGACATAAAGTTTGTAATTTTTCGATATCGGGAGTGAAAGTTATGATCAGTCAAAGTTTATGTTTGATATGGTTGACTTTTGACTTTAAGTATGACTTTGACTGAGAAATTAACCTAGTTAGAGGTTAATTGAGCTTTGATGTTCATCATGAAAATTGAAGGGTTTGTTTTGATCTTTATTTCGATATAAAGTGTGCAATTTTTCGATCTCGGAATAATAAGTTATGATTTTTACAAGTTTATATTGTGGTTTTAACATGATTATTAGAGGATAGTATCCTTGATCAGAAAATGGACTCTCTTAGGAGTCGAATTGATTTTTATGTCCTTCATGGAATATGTGGAGCTTCCTTCAAGCTTTCTATAGAGACTAAGCTTGTCAAAATTGGAGTTCGGGATTGAGAATTATGAATTTTGGAAGTTTAGATGAAAAAAAAAGAGGAAAATGATTTATCCCGTCACTAGGGTTTACGGCAGATCGCCATAGCAATGGCGGCGTCTAGCGCCGTCGCTTCTGACGGCAGTGTCGCCATAGCGATGGCTTAACGATCGGTACCAAATCGCTATTTACGACGCGCATCGCCATAGCGATGATGAGCATTCGGCTCGCGTCGCTAGAGGCGACAGTTGTTGCGAGGCTGTTTTCGTCTTCGCCCCAAAAGCAGGCGTTTGCTTGGAATGACACCGTTTTGTTTCTCAATACGGTAGCTGCTTTTGATTCCTTTGTTAGTTTCCTTTCTCAAATTCGACCTTTGTTCACTATTTTGTTTATATCTTTTCGTCCGACATCCGATTGAGTTGATTCTTGCGGCGTTGGATTCCTAAGACAATTATCTACATCCTCACAGAAATTTGTGAAATTTTGAGATGAAATTAATGATGATTAATTTAATCAAAGTGAGTCGGGAAATTTTCCGAGCATAGTTCAGTATTTTGTGAAATTCGGGATTTGTAGAAATTTGATTGAAGCGATTCTTAAGGCGAAATAAAGATAAGACAAGGGGCTACAAATTATATGAAGACATGAAATGTCAATTTTGCCCCTAAGACTTTTAATTTCTGAATTTAAGTTCGGATTAGGGTGAAATTTTTGGATTAGGAACACCTGAGAGTATTTTGAGCATAACTTTTGATCTGGGAATCGAAATGAGGCGATTCTTGTTTTGAATTAAATTAGAGACATAAGGCTACAATTGTTATGAAGACATTGAGTTTCAATTCTGGGATTAAGAATGTGAAATTTTGGACGGAAATAATCGTTCATGGAAAATGTGTTAGAATATGGATATACCCGAACTGTTTTACGTATAACTTTTGGTGTAGTGATTCGAATTGAGCGCGGTTGGTGGCGTTGGATTTGTATGATCGAGAGGAACATTTCTCTAGAAGGAAGTTTTGACAAATTCTTTCAAATTGATAGTGCGAATTAACCCGCAAGTAAGCATGACTTTAAGCTTTGAATGAAGGGCAAAATGGTCATTTATCTATCATTTAATGAAACGCACATGAGGGATGTCGTTTTGAGCAATTAAAAGCCACGAAAGTGGCTGGGATTTTCATAAGAAAAGAAGAGAAAATAAGAAGAAGAAGAAAGAAGTAGAAGTTTCGGTTATGGGGAGATAAGAGAGAGAAAGTTTATTTTCAAATTTTTTACTTGTTTCTTAAGGATTTTAGGGTGGTTCCAGGAGAGAAAAAGGTAGAGGAGCATAAGAGCTTCCTTCCAAGCTAAAAAAATTCGAATTTGGTGGAGAAAGAGGTAAGAGAAAATTTTCGACTTTAAGTTTTTGATGAATTTTTGATTTAGAAGTATGGAAAAAGGTTTGGGTTTGTGCTTTATGAAGTTGATTTTGAGAAATATGCTTTAGGTTGGGTTTAATTTTGGATGGAAATTTGTTTAAAGTTTAGGCAAAATTTTATGATTAAGAATTTTGTGAAATTTTGGTGTAGAATTATAGATAATGTTATGGGTTTGTGGAATGTGAGGTTAATTTTGAAGAATTTGTGAATTGTGATAGTGATTTTGGATAAATTGGTTAAGGCCAATTTTAAGATTTGAGGAATTTTGAAATTGAGGATTTAAATATTTTGGAATTAGTGTGAATTGATGAATTGTGAAGTTAGTTTTGAAAATTAAGTTATTTATGAGATTGAATTTGGGTGTATTGGTTTAGGCCAATTTTGAAAATTGGGGATTTTCAAAATTGGAGATTGAAATAGCTTGGAAATATGTCAATTATGAATTTCCGATAGTTAATTTTGAGAATTATGCAAATTTATGATGTGAATTTGGGTGATTATGGCTTAGGTCATTTTTAATTGAAAGAAGGAAAGAAGCAAGGATCAAATTGGAGCTTGGAACAAGTTTATAGCATCATTTCGAGGTGGGTAGCATATTTATATTTTGATTTGTGAGCAATATGCAATTTTTGAAAAATTAAAGAAAGCAATTTTCAAAAATTAAAGAAAGCAAAATTTTGGATTTTGATACATTATTGTTTTAGTAAGTGTTTGAAAAGAAAAGTTGGTTAATGTTTGAAATTGTGATTTCCAAAGGATTTCTGAAAAGTTATTACAAGCTGAATTATGTTTGAAAAGAAAATAGAAATTTCTGAAAGTTCATTTTGTTATGTATGCATTGCTAAATTATGTAAAATGCTGAAATTATTGATTGATTGATTGAGTGATTTAATTATATGTATTATGTGAATATATGAAAAATCAAGATTTTGAAAAGTGCCTTGGCATTCAATTCTGTTTTCGCTTATGTGTTATGTGGGTTTGGTAGGTCCTTTGGTGAGTCGTTGTTGTCTATGTGTATAGCCTTCGCCTTGCTGCTCATTAGTGACACGGAGCTCGATTCGGACTCCTTCACGGCTACACTTTGGACATTATGAGAAAAGTGTAATGCGTTACATTCACGACGCAGGACCGCTATGCGGATTTGCAAGACGCTCGCTTGGACTAGCTGCACCATTATGATATGTTATGTGTTTTCAAATTTGTTTCTGTATGTTTCATTCATATTTATGAAAATTCGAGCATCTTTGAAAAAAAATAAGAAAAAGTGAGATGACTATGAAAAGTTTGAAAGATATGAAAAAAAGGGGTTTGAGGAAATTGTTTGAAAAAAATTATAAAGTTTGAAAAATTAGCCCTTTTGGCGAAAAGATTATTAAAAAATGATTTCAGCTTATTTATCAATTTATAAATGTGTTATCCACTTGATTTGTGTAGCTAATTTTACTTTCATCCCCATCTCCGTGTTTCGAAAGGTGAGATCGGATGAAAGTATGTCAAGACGTTTGGTTTGATTTTGTATCATTTGGATTAGTGAGTTGATATGTATCTGAGTTAGATAAGTTTGGATAAGTATATTTGCGTAGAAAGATGAGTATGGTGTATGTACATAAATGATTGGATGGTGTTTAGATTGAATTAAAGCATTGTATCGGTATAAGAATAAATGTGAATGAGTTTTGGATATTAAATTGCATTATGAATGTACATTGAGATTTATGGAAGTGTTAGATTTAGGTTTGCGTTTTCTTTGGTGTTTGGATTCGGACGGAGTGTCCGATGATTACGAGATTTGTTTGGGATTATAGAAGTGGTTATTTACCTCGCAGGTTTGGGTTAGGATATGGTTGATTATCTTTGAAATTTCGATAAAATTAGTATGAATATGATTTTGGGATTAATATCAATGTGTAAGAATGTGGTTAAGTTTTGAGTTTTCGCATGAGAAAGAATTTCCAAAGAAAAAGGATATAAGATTTCTTTGTATGAGTTTGATAAATGGGTATTAGAAGAAAAAAAAATTATACCAGATTTTGGAACGTCTTAGGGTTTCCAACGCGATTGTGTTCTTTCTTGTTCTCGGATGTCGGACATTTGTTAAGTATCGATTCCGCTTTGTTTCGTTTTGCTTCGGTACATTTGTTATGCTTTCCGTTTTGCTTCAGTTTCGATTCTGTATTCGATTCGCATTTGCTTTGCTTCCGCTTGCTTTGTGATTCCGCTTTGTACTCCGTTTCCATTCGATTCCGTTTCATCCGTTCTTTCGCTTTCCGGTTGGGATCCGGTTCCCGGATCGGGTTCCAACATTTATGGTATCAGAGCAAGTGTGGAAGTGTTCAGTTTAAGTAGTTGGGTCTCGGATCCAACTGAACAGCAACTTGCGGCAGACATATATTCTGCTTCAACGGTTGATAGAGCAATTGAGCTTTGTCTCTTGCTTGACCAGGAGACTAGATTTCCTCCGAGAAAATGACATCCTCCACTTGTGCTTTTTCTTTCAATTCTATCTCCGGCATAGTCCGCATCGTAATATCCAATTAACCTGAAATCTTTACCTTTCTCAAACATTAAGTAAAGATCAGTAGTACCTGCGAGATATCTCAAAATTCTTTTAACAAAGAATAAAATGAGACTCTCAGGATCGGCTTGAAATCTTGCACAAGCATACACCTGAACATAATATCAGGTCTACTTGCTGTAAGATACAATAAAGAGCCGATCATCCCTTTATATAGGGTTTGATCCACCTTCTTACCAAGTTCGTCTTTCGACAAAAGGTTTGAAGGATGCATCGGAGTTGCCATAGGCTTCACATTATTCATATCAAACTTATTCAACAACTCTTTCACATACTTTTGTTGATGAATGAAGATCTTCTCTTGATGCTTAACTTGCAATCAAGAAAGAACTTTAACTCGCCCATCATACTCATTTCAAATTCTTTCTTCATTAAGCTTTCAAACTTTAAACACACTCTTTCAAGTAGCACCAAAATGATATCATCAACGTAGATCTGTCTTAAGATAAAATCATTCGAAAACTATTCCTAAAGAGCGTCTTATCAACTTGACCTCTCTGAAACCATTCTCTATTAGGAAGGTACTCAGACGATCATACCAAGCTCAGGAGCTTGCTTTGGATCTATAAGGCTTTGTGAAGTCTATAGACATAGTCTAGTTTTTAACATCTTCAAAGCCGGTGGTTGTTTCACATACACCTCTTCATCTATAAAACCATTGAAATGCACTCTTAACATCCATCCAAACAACTTTATATCATGACGGATCGCATATGCTAACAAAATCCTTATAGCTTCAAGTCTCGCCTTTGGAGCATATGTTTCATTGTAGTCTATTCCTTCTTGCGATTATAGCCTTGTGCTACTAATCTAGCCTTATTACGACTCACTCTACGATTAGTCTAACTTATTCTTGAAAACCCATCTGGTTCCAATAATGGATTTCTTAAAGGTTTTGGGACTAAGGACGGACGTTATTTCTAGTAAATTGATTCAGCTCCTCTTGCATGACTAACACCCAAGCTTCGCTTGAAGAGCTTCCTCAACCTTCTTAGGCTCTACTTGAGATAAAGGCTACATTAGCTTCTCTTACGAATCTGGACCTTGTCCTAACTCCTTCGAGGTGTCACAGATAACTAGTTCTTGGATGAGAACTTTTATATCTCAATTTCGCCTTAGTTCTATAGTTTACGGAATATCTTCAATCTTGTTCTCGTGAGTGTCTCGGCGAGGGAGTTTCGAGGTATCATCTAAGTTCTTTGAAGGACCTTCATTCTCCATGTCATCTTCCTTATGGGGTTGAGAACTATCATCAAACTTGACATGGATCGTCTCTTCAACAGTCTTTGAAGTCAAGTTGTAAACTCGAAATGCTTTAGACGATAATGAGTAGCCTAGGAAGATTCCTGGATAGGTCTTCGAATCGAATTTATCCAACAGCTCTTTCGTATTCAAAATGGAACATTTGCACCCAAATGGATGAAAGTAAGATATGCTTGGTCTTCTTCCATTCCATAACTCGTAAGGAGTCTTCTTCAACATAGGTCGCAACATGATCCTATTCTGAATATAGCATGCTGTATTCACAACTTCCTTGTAAATACTTAGGAAGATTAGTCTCACATAGCATTGTCCTTGCCATCTCTTGAATCGTCCTATTCTTTCTTTCAACAACTCCATTTTGTTGTGGAGTTCTAGAAATTTGAGAAGTTGTGGGAAATTCCATTCTCCTCACAGTATACTCTAAACTTCTCATTTTCAAATTCTCCACCATGGTCACTCCTGATACTAGCTATGGACATTCCTTTTTCATTCTGTAACTTTCTGGATAAGATTCTAAAGCACTTAAAAGAGTCATCTTTGTGTGATAAAATAATATCCAACAAAATCGAGTAAAGTCATCAACAATGGCGAGTCCATATTTCTTCTGCTAAGACTTAATGTCCTTGTAGGACCAAACAAATCCATATGTAACAATTCTAAAGGTCTTGATGAGGTTACAAAACTTTTAGAAGAGAAAGAGGTTTTAACTTGTTTTCCTTTCAAACAATTTTCACAGAAAAGTTCTTTGTCAAAACTAATTTTTGGCAAACCTCTTACCAAATCATGTTTTACCAATTTTGAAATATGTTTCAAAGAGACATGACCTAGATTAGTCTTTCTTCTTCAGAAGATAGAAAACATGAAATATTTTGTTTTTGAAAATCTTCTAAATTGATTTTGTAAAGGTTGTTTCTTCTCTTGGCGAGAAAAGTATAGACCCATCTTTGTTTCTCCTTCATGAAAGATTTTGATTGAATGAAAGCTGTGAAACGAGAATCACACAATTGATCGACGCTAATCAAGTTATGCTTTAGACCATCAACAAGCGTTACATTATTTATGCATGCAAAGGAATCTTTACCTATTTTCCGATTCCAATAATTTTGCCCCGCTGGTTGTCTCCGAAGTTATTGATCCTCCTTCTTATCTTCGAAGGTCTAGGAACATAGACCTTTTTCCGTCATGTGTCATGAGCATCCTTTGTCTAAATACCAATGACGCTTAGTATTTTCCAAGAAAGGATATCTGCAGGAGAAACTATTTTATTTCTTGGTACCCAAATTTTCTTGGGTCCTTTATGGTTAGTAGTATGCATATGATGTGATCTATGATGCATATTATTAGAATGTTGATGAATCATCCTATATCTTCCTTTTTGAATGACAGATTTTTTACGAGACTGAATCTTGTTTCCTGTAAACCCTAATTCAGTCTTATCACTCGGATGTCTACATTTTCCAAGCATCTCATTCATTTTCTTTGTACTTTCTGTGAAAGTAGCTAAATCAGGTGATAAATTCTTAATCCTTAGTTTAAGTTGATTAATCTCTTACGATCATCTACAATTTTCTTTTTATCTTCTAATTGTTTCTTTAAACAAACATTTTCTCTCTATTACCTCGGTATGTCTAATATTTTCTACATACTTCTTCTTTAACGACTTGTCTTTGTTTCGAATAAGCGTGAGAATCTTCTAACAATTACGAATAGGCATCATGCAAATTATCATAATCTGATTTTACCTCCTCATCACTATCTTCCTCGGCCATTAGGCAAATGTTTGCATGTTACGATGACTCGAGCACAGATTCGATTCAGATGAATCTAGGTCCTCCCATGTTGCCATCATGCTTTTCTTGCCTCTCTACTCTTCTTTGGTTTCTTTTTGAGAGTAGGACATTCGGACTCAGTAGTGTCCAGTCGGTTGCACTCGTAGCAAATGATAGAAGACTTCTCCGGTTTAGCTTCATCTTTCCATTCTTTACGAATGTCGGTTCCCTCTGGGCTTTTCTTTGACATCGTCTTATCTTTCGGAAATGAAAGATAATTCGTCATCTTCATCACTTGACTCTGATTCGGATTGGCTGGAGTTGTCATCCTTTGATTCTTCAATTTTCAATGCTTTTGATGACTTCCTCCTTCTCTGAGTCTTATGATTCTTTTGTTCGGCCTTTAGTGCTATTGACTTATCTCGCTTGGGCTTGTCTTCAGCGTTGAGTTCTACTTCATGAATCTTTAAGGATCCCAAAGAACTCATCCGGCTTTTAACACGCTCAAGTCTTTGGCTTCAGACCGCAAATAACTTTAGGTCTCCATCTCTTGGGAAGACTTCTTAGAATCTTTCGAACATGATCTTGATTGTTGTATGTCCTTTCAAGAGCTTTCAATCCATTGACAATTGTTTGAAATCTTCCAAACATTTGATCGATAGATTCTTCATCTTCCATCTGAAAAGTTCATATTGATGCACAAGAATACTTATCTTGGATTCTTTAACTTGGCTTGTGCTTTTCGTGAGCAATAGACAATGTGTCCCACATCTCTTTGCAGTGTCTCACAAGTGCACTTTGTCATACTACTCGCCTCTGCTAGGGCACATGTCAAGAAAATTTTGCCTTTGAATTTAATTGTATTCTTGCTTTACGATCACCGTCCATCTGCTAGTGGAATAATTGCCTTCTTCATCTACGGTGTGTAAGGTCCGTTTCTATAACGTCCCAAAGGTCAACATGGTATATTCGATGAATAACCGCATCCTATCTTTCCAGAGTGATAGTCTTCTCTGTTGAATTTGGAGGTCTAGTGGATCGAGGCTCCTTCAAAGAATGTATACATGTGACTCGCCATTATCTTTAATCCACTCTTCGCCAAAGTGATTCTTGGATACCTTGCTCGATACCAATTGAAGTGAATCACAAGTTAATCTGACACTTAGAAAACAATAATAGAATGCACGAGAAGGGGGTTGAATTGTGTATTCCCTCTTTATAAGTCTTTTCGAATTACTTGTTAGGAATAAAATCTTTCTGTAATTTTTATTTATTCGATTGATCAAACTTCTTAATACTATGTATATGAGCAGTAAGTAATGATAAAATTTGAAACTAAAAGCGAGATAGAGTAAGAGTGGTAGACACGCGATTTATCTGGTTCACCCCAAACCGTGGGCTACGTCCGATCCTCGAGTTTCTTACGAGATTTCACTATCTCTTCAATCGTTATAAGTATTCTTCTTGAGCCTCTTGAGTCTCTACAACCAAGTATTCTTTCACACTTAGCCTCTGCAGTTATTCTGTACATTTTCTTTTCGAGAAAATATTTGAACACTTTATTACTGAGAAGATAGCACTCGGCTAGTTTGCACTTAATCGCTTTTCACTTTGTGTAATTTTTCTAAAATCGTGACTTTTCGGTTTCGACTTGACTTGAATTTATAGCCTTCGTCTCTAGCGCTTCTTGATTCTTGAATCTTGAATCTTTAATCTTTAAAGAAAAGGTTAATCAGTTGAGTTACAGAACTAACTCGAATCGACTCTTGCGTCTTTTCTTTCTTTGCGTCAGCATCGCTTTGCTTTTGCGTCTGCGTCGCTTTGCATTTTGCGGCGTTTGCGTCTCGCTTTGCATTTGCGCTCTGCGTCTGCTTTGCATTTGCGGCTCAGGTACGCTTTGCATTTGCGTCTGCGTCTGCTTTGTATTTGCGTCTGCGTCTGCTTTGCATTTGCATCTGCGTCTGCTTTGCATTTGCGTCTGTGTCTGCTTTGCTTTTGCGCGTCTGCGTCTGCTTTGTATTTGCGTCTGCGTTTGCTTTGCATTTGCATCTGAGTCTGCTTTGCATTTGAGTCTGTGTCTGCTTTGCTTTTGCGCGTCTGCGTCTGCGTCTGCTTTGTTTTTCTTATATATGATCTCTCTTTGTTTGTTATACATCAAAATCATTTTTATGTAAAATCATTTTCACTTAACATTATCTTGCTCCAAATTGCTCATCATTGTTCTTACTTTGTTTACATTTGTAATGAGCACTTGTTCTTAGATCTTTATCCTATTTCTTTTACAAATCGAGTGACTAGTGAAAGGTCACGTGTGAGGTAACAGGTTTTAAATCAAGTATTGTTGGTAGGATTTGTGGGAAGACAAATCATCTGTAAAGGTTGCTTGAGCGGAAATCAGCGGTATTGGTAGGATTTGTGGGAAGAAAAATCAAGTGTAAAGGTAGCTTGGTAGAAAATCAAGTGGGATTGTAAGAGTTCACATCGAACTACAAAGTGTGTAATAAAGTGGTTTCCAAAATCCTAAGTGGGAGCTTAGGTAGAGGACGAGGTCTTAGACAGAACCTCTATAAAAACAGTGTTTGATCTTCTTCCTACTCTTTGTATTTAAATTTGTTTAAATTGTAAGTGATAAGTCGACTTGTACCATGTGTAAGTCGACTTACATGTTCGATACCGATAAGTCGACTTGTTCATTGGATAAGTCGACTTGTTCAAATCGTCTTCGTTTGTTTGTGCCCTAAAGGCAATCCCTTTAGCGTTTTATTCAAAGTCGTGTGCAGACTTCATGAATAAATAAAGAAAAGGCATTATTCATTAATTTGATATTCATAAACATTGTTTATGAATTGATTGGATCTTTAATCGAATTAATGAAGTCCATGATATATGACATAGCATGAAGGAAATTATGATGTGTTCATACTCCTGAGATTCCTATCATGTGCAATTATGTCAGTATCAGAATTCTCCCTAGTCATAGGATTAATGAGACTGGACATCATTAATCCGGATAGACTAGCACATGTCATATTCCTTGATTGGATCAAGCAGTGGATCTCAGAAACTGTAAATATGAGATATTTAGAATTGACATGTGGATGCTTACTATGATAGTAAGTTCATTGGATGACACTCGCCATAAGATCATCACATGGATATCTTATCTAAGTGTCGTTGATAATCTCATCATAGCAATGGTGCAAGTATCCTCAGACTTGAGGTACTCGAGGATATCTTGGATACTAATCTCGTGCTTTGACTCCATTCCTTGTTGCCTTCCCGGAGGTAACTCATAGGGTGGTGCTTGGAGTGCAGTTTGAGGTATTGAAGATAATTGAGTAGCCAATAAAGGATTCACCACACGGATTAGCGAGAAGAGATACCGTGGCCTCTTGTGGGATCATTACTAAAGTGGCGGCATGTATGTCATGAAGAGTGTCTTCATTGACATATAAAGTAATGAGTCCGGGACTAGAACCGATATCACAGGCTAGACTCGGTCTAGTGAGAGTTGACACTTTGACCATACTCATAACCAAGTGGGGTATAGGATGGTGAAAGGACGAATTGCACGGTAATTGTTCATGGAAGGGTTCGTGATCCGGTTCGTGATGAATACATCAAACCGATTACTTTCCGGTCAATTGGGGTCGTGATGTGTTGCTAGATACCGCTCATGACTTGCTCAGATTAATTGTTAATCTAAGTGGCCAACATAACCGGAGCCTAAAGGGTCACGCGATAAGAGTGTTTCGAGAATCGTAAAATAGTTATTGGACTGAGTTCCAATTATGGAAACATTAGGATTAAATGGATCCCGATAGGATTGGGATATGTCCCGATGAGATCGCGACATCGATATTGCTAAGAAAGGTTTAGGATTGTTTCAAAGATCGGGGCGATGAGGTCGGTAGAAGCAACCCAGCTTGATGGACCTCTTAGTAATTATATATATGTTAATTAATTAAGTAATTAATTAATTAATATTATATATATATGGACATGTGCGTGGAAGGAGAAGATAGCTTTGAAAAGTCAAAGCTTATACATTATTAATTAAAAATGAAAGGCCATCAATCATCCACTTGGCAAACTCTTATGGAAGCATTTTTTAAGTGTTAAAAATCTACATAAGAAGCTTGTCTTTGGTGGGTGTGTCCGTCGATGCTTGAGGCTTGGAGAGGAAGAACAATTTTCCTTAAAGTGTTAAGGTTACAAAGTTGAAAAGTGTTCAAGTTTCTTCTTCTCCTTTAGGCATCAACGAACTCTCCTTCTCCAAGCACATGGTCCAACGTTTCCTTCAAGCTCTCCAGGACAGAGGTAGGCTCTAGCAGGCTTTAATCTGTTCTAGCTATTCCCGGGTCAAAGGGGTTTGACTCGGTTAGATTTTCTGATCTCTGCGTGGATCACCTTTAGAGATAGTCTCTTTTGGCTATTTAGGTTGATGTCTTCATACGGATACCGGGATCCAGGATTCGGAAAGTCCTGGGAACAAAATTTTGTTTTCCGTTGCTGGTACATGTGATGTACCTCCGGGATTTTCCTACAGTGGTATCGAGAGTCTCGTATCCCGTATGAAGCTATAACCTAAGCGAGATCGAAACCCTAATGGAATTTGCTGTTGATGCATGCTATCTGTTCAGATTTCAATTTATATTGTGATATGCTTTTGAAAATTTTCTGCCCAGAATTGTTCATAACATGTTAGAGAATATGTCTATGAAATTTGAGAATTTATCGATTTGATTTGATATAGTTTTGCTAATTAATTCCCTAAGCTTACAGATGCTGTTTTTGAAACGATTCTGTGAACAGGCAGTAGTATAAAATCAAGAATAAATTCTAGAAAAATGGTTTTTCGGATTTTCCTTCACCTACATGTCTCTAAGATGTTGGTGAATGTCTGTGAGCATGGAAATTGGATTTCAAGGTGATTGGATATTTATTCACGAATTTATTCTATGCTGTTGGGAATTGCTGTGCTGATGATTGGTTTTGTTATTTAGGTTGACTTAGTTTTTGATGGCCTAAAATCCTGAAAAAAATTCATATAGCATGTTCTGAACATGTAGTAACCTATATAATTTTCTCATGATTTATTGAAATTGTTTCATTGATCATTTCGAGCAATGTACAGAACTGGACAGTTTTGAGAAAATTGTTGGGACTGTTTTGCTTGGCTTGATTGAGTGTGCTTTTTCAGTTCCAATGCCTTGAACCATTTTTAATGTGATTAAAAATGTGTTATCTTGATGTAATATGATTGCCAAACTGAATTTCTTGAAGTTGCATTTCCAAGAATTTTTGAATGCCTAATTGATCACAATAGCGTCTCGTTAGCATGTTGCATTATCTTGTTTGTTTTGACCGTCATATTTTTTATGGCATGTGCTGAAGTAAATTTGATAATGTATGTGCTAACTAGAGATGCTTAGGTTGATAATTAGGGTGTTCCTAAATTATTTGGTAATTAATGAGTTTTGACTCATTTCAAGCTTTTCATATAGTTTGACTATTTAAGGCATTCATGAATCAATGAAGTGTTCATTGAGGCATCAATTCCACGATATTACCCTTGGTATGATGGTGTTGAGAATTGGAATTGTATTGATTGAGGAATTAGCCGATTAGAGATTTTAGCAAAATTCCTGGATAAAGTAAATTTATATGGGACATAAGTCGACTTGTTAAACAATAAGTCGACTTGTTTTACGGATAAGTCGACTTGTGGAAAGAATAAGTCGACTTGTTCAAGATCTCATTATAAGTCGACTTGTAGTACCTTGTAAGTCGACTTGTTCATGGGCAGATGACATAAGTCGACTTGTGTCACACAAGTCGACTTGTGTGTGGGCAGAAGCATAAGTCAACTTGCATTTGATGAAAGTCGACTTGTGGCATGCATAGGTGGGATGATGGATGATTTTAGGTATAGACTCAATGTGATTGATAAAATGCCCTAAATCATATCATATAGTCATGGTAACTATAATCCTACGGCTTGGAGAAGAAGTAGATGAGACCCGAAATCCTCCTCGGTATATGAAAACTAACGCCTTCCATTAATATGGTAAGAACGAGTTCTTATAGGGTTGGGTTGTTGGGTAAACCCAAGCTCACTCTATCTGGATATGTTCGAACCATGAAAATAAGATTTTCGGATTAATGGGTTGGTTTTCCCGGAAGCGTTAGTTTGTTGAGTAAACTCAAGGTCAACGTGGACAGAGGCGAAATGGGTAGCATACATCGATGTATACGCGCATCAAAGAGTTGATACCCAATGTAAGTGCATACATCAACAAGTTGATAGCGATCGATAGATAGTGTCTAAGATGTAATTGGTATATCGATACCTCCGAGACATAAGGTAGCTTGTTGGGTAAACCCAAGGTCATTCTTAATATGGGTTATCGATGATACAATTGGTATGACCGATACCTACCGATTGACCTAAGTTGTGGCTTGTTGGTAAACCCAAGGTCACTCTTAGCAATGTGGGATATCGACCCACTAGACATTATGTCATATCGCTTCTCCGGATTCGTAAAGAGGGTTATGGATTCTAGGAAACTAGTGGGAGCCATATGCATGTCATGCAAGTCCTTATGATCACGCAGGCATTTCTATTCTATCATTCCTCTCTCTATCGCTAGGTTGATTGAAGAAGTCTTTCGATTAATTTACGCCTCTATTCGGACAAAATTTTCTTGATTGGTGAGGAATCGAGAATTGTTCTTAGATCTGAGGAAATGGGATCGTCCTAGATGTTCCACTTCCGGTTACTGTTGTCGATGCTTCGATAAGGATCGAAAGCATATTCTAAGCATCTAAAGGACGTTGATATGTATACTTGCTTTATGCTTGCTTGATGTCACTAGAGTCTGCAGGAGCAAAGACGAGTCCATGGATGCTCACACTATAGTATTTCATCTTAGGGAGCTGTTTGATGAGTAAGTTTCGATGCGAAAGGTTCGAGACCTCAAGGCTTCTTCTTCACATTAAAGATGGCTCTGTGGATATCTGGCATGCAAGATGCCACAAGATGAATGGCTATATTGAGAGATTGGCCGTCTTAAGATTTGTAATGGATTATGAGTTAAGTAGAGACTTAATTTGGTTGGATTGTCGACGATTATTCACATTTGTGATAAACTATCGGATAAACCAAATATCCACAACAATTCTGGTGATCAATGCTCAAGACAAGCGAAAGCGGCTATCAAGAAGGATAGCAAGCAAGTGCTAATGGTGGATGCTTCTTCTTCTAGTTCAAAGAAGAAAAGGCCAAGAAACCAAAGGAAGTGCCATCAAGGAAAACCAAAGATTACGCCCAAAAGGATTTTGCTTTCATTGTGGCAAGTCTAGCCACTAGAAATAAATCATGTAAAATCTATTCGGAGTTCTTGAAGCGATAGAAGGCATCGATGCCTCTACTCCTTCAAATATGTTTGTCATTGAGGTTAATACTATTCTGATCCAAACATATCGGTATTTGATACCGGATGTGGCTCATACATATGAAATGATATGCGGGGCCTCGAGGAGCGAGAGAAAGCTCATTCAAGGAGAACTAGACCTTCGTGTAGGTAATGTAGCAAGAGTTGCTACATTAGCCGAGACACTTATGTCTTGTTCCTCCCTAGTGGGCTTATATTCAAATGGATGATTGACATTTTGTACTGTTTTAAACAAAGAACATATTGTATGTTTTATGTTTAAATAGAGTCGATTTCCATTGGACTTTTAGTAACAATGGTTGTTCTATTAGTTCGAATGGAAGGCTCTATGCTACTGGTACATTATGCAATAGAATTCACATATTAGATATGTCATATCCAGTTATGAATGTCAATGACGCGAAAAGACATAATCGAGATAATTTAAAATCAACTTACTTATGGCATTGTCGGCTTGGCCAAATAAATGAGACACGCATTGCTAAGCTCCATAAGAGTGGATGTTTAGGGTCATTTGATTATGAATCATATGACACATGCGAATCTTGTTTATTAGGCAAGATGACTAAGTTATCCTTTAAAGGAAAGGGTAAACGAGTGAATGGAATATTAGACCTAATACATTTGAATGGTTGTCTTTACTTCATTACTTTTATCGGTGATTATTCACGATATGGGTACCTGTATCTGATGAGATACAAATCTGAAGCGTTTGAAACGTTCAAATAATTCAGAAATGAAGTAGAAAACTAACTTGGTAAAAGTATGAATACATTACGATCTGATCGTGGTGGAAAATGCTTACACCAATAGTTTTGGATTATCTCAGAGATAATGGGATTTTATCTCAGTATACTCCACCTTACACGCCGCAGCACAATGGTGTGGCTGAAAGGAGAGATCGAACCTTGTTAGACTTGGTGCGATTGATGATAGGTTTTGCACAGTTTTTGGGAATATGTGCTCAAGACAGCTGTTTACTTGCTAAACAGAGTTCCATTAAAGACAGTTGTGGTTACTCCATATGGAGATATGGACTAACTGAAAGCCCTATCTTTCTCATATGAAAGTTTGGGATTGTCACCTTCGTGAAGCGGACACGGTCAGATTAAGCTTCGATGCAAAATCGACAAGTGTTTGTTAAATGGATATCGTGGGATATCAATTCTACCTTCGAGGAACAAAAGTTGTTTGTTTCCAAGCATCTTTGCTTTCTTAAAGAAAGAGTTTCTTTTACAAGGGACGGTGGGAGCAAAGTTGAACTTGGAGAAGTTCAAGATTCTCGAACAAACATAGATCAATCGCTCAATCAAAGCGTAACTCATATAGATGAGGTAACAGTTCAACCTTCTACTACACGCAATTTACAGAGGTTAAGTAGGATCGCCTTCGTTCTCGAGAGATATGAATTTCTTGTAAGTGAGCAGAATGACGTATTGCTCATATGAGATGATCGCCTACTACTATGAACAGGTTCTGAAAGGTTTAGAGTCTGGAACATGGCTTTGTGCCATGAAATCTGAAATGGATTCCTTGTATGAAAAACCAAGTATGGACTTTGGTTGTTACACCTGAAGGGATAAAACCCATTGGGTGCAAAGGAGTTTTCGAAGAAAACCAACATGGATGGTAATTTGATTACCTATAAAGCAATGCTTCGGTTAAAGGATTTCTTCACGAATAAAGAGTTGACTATGACAAAACTTTCATTTCGTAGCAATGCTTAAATCCATTAGGATACTCTTAACCATTGCCACTCATTATGATTATGAGATATGGCAAATGGATGTGAAGACAACTTTCACGAGAGGAAATCACCCGAGGATATGTATGACACAACCCGAGGGCTTCACTTCCATCGATGGCGAAAAGGTATGCAAGACTTGAAATCCATGTTTGGATTGAAGCAAGCATCCAGAGTTGAATATCCGCTTTGATGAGGTACTCAAAGAGTTTGATTTCTCACAAAATCCGGATGATCATTGTGTGTATAAGAAGGTTAATGGGACTGCAATCCTATTCCTTGTGTTGTATGTAGATGACATCTCGTAACTAGGAAGCGATGTCTCTATCCGCAATCGTTAAAATTTGGTTGTCAATCAATTTGCGATGAAAGACCTTGGTAAAGCAACTTATATCCTTGGGATATAGATTTATAGAGATAAATCAAAAGGTTGCTTGGTCTTTCACAATCATCGTGCATAGATGAGATGCTAAAGAGGTTTAGCATGGATCAATGCTATGTACGAGGCCCGATGTATCGTATGCTCTAAGTGTTACGGCGGATACCAATCGGATCTGGTGAGGTCACTGGGTGGCTGTCAAGAATATCCTCAAGTACTTGCGAAGCACTAAGGATGTTTTCTTGATCTATGGAGATGAAAATCTCCAACTGAGCGGGCATTCAGATGCTAGTATTTAATCTGATAAGGATGATTCTGAATCACAATCAGGTTATATACATTCACTGCTGAATAGCGTGGCGGTCAATTTGAAAGGTTCCAAACAAGAGAGGACTGCTGATTCATCAACCGAGGCAGAGTACATTGCCGCGTGAGATGCATGAAAGGAAGCGGTTTGGATCAAGAAGTTCATTCTTGAACATGATCGGTCCCTACCGTGATGGGCCCATAGGATTGTATTGTGATACAATAGGGCTGGTTCGACAAAGGAACCAAGGTCTTATCGACGATCCGAACTCGTGATTACCGATTCGGAGATCATTAGTCGAGATGATATCCTAATAGAGAGAATTCCACAGAGCAAAGTGTTGTTGTTCGTTGACAAAGCCATTGTCACGGAGAATTATGATTCTCATGGACTCGCTTATGGTATTAGATACTAAGGCGATTGGCTTTAGGTCAAGTGGGAGATTTGTAAGTGATAAGTCGACTTGTACCATGTGTAAGTCGACTTACACATGTTCGATAATCGATAAGTCGACTTGTTCATTGGATGTCGACTTGTTCAAGGCTCGAGATTGTTTGTTTGCGCCCTAAAGGCAATCCCTTTAGCGTTTTATTCAAAGTCGTAGTGCGGACTTCATGAATAAATAAAGAAAGGCATTATTCATTAATTTGATATTCATAAACATTGTTTATGAATTGATTGGATCTTTAATCGAATTAATGAAGTCCATGATATATGACATAGCATGAAGGAAATTATGATGTGTTCATACTCCTGAGATTCCTATCATGTGCAATTATGTCAGTATCAAAATTCTCCCTAGTCATAGGATTAATGAGACTGGACATCATTAATCCGGATAGACTAGCACATGTCATATTCCTTGATTGGATCAGCGGTGGATCTCGAAGCTGTAAATATGAGATATTTAGAATTGACATGTGGATGCTTACTAGCGGTAGTAAGTTCATTGGATGACCTGCCATAAGATCATCACATGGATATCTTATCTAAGTGTCAGTGATAATCTCATCATAGCAATGGTGCAAGTATCCTTAGACTTGAGGTACTCAAGGATATCTTGGATACTAATCCTGTGCTTTGACTCCATTCCTTGTTGCCTTCCAAAGGTAACTCATAGGGTGGTGCTTGGGTACGACTTGAGGTATTCAAGATAATTGAGTAGCCAATAAAGGATTCACCACTTCGGATTAGCGAAGAGATACCCATGGCCTCTTGTCGGGATCATTACAAAGGTGGGCATGTATGTCATGAAGAGTGTCTTCATTGACATATAAAGTAATGAGTCGGGTGACGAGAAGCGATATCACTGGGCTAGACTCGGTCTAGTGAGTTGACACTTTGACCATACTCATAACCAAGTGGGGTATAGGATGGTGAAAGGACGAATTGCACGGTAATTGTCTACATGGAAGGGTTCGTGATCCGGTTCGTGATGAATACATCAAACCGATTACTTTCCGGTCAATTAGGGGTGATGTGTTGCTAGATACCGCTCATGACTTGCTCGGATTAATTGTTAATCTAAGTGGCCAACATAACCGGAGCCTAAAGGGTCACACGCATAAGAGTGTTTCAGAGAATCTGTAAAATAGTTATTGGACTGAGTTCCAATTATGGAGAGCATTAGGATTAAATGGATCCCGATAGGATTGGGATATGTCCCGATGAGATCGCGACATCGATATTGCTAAGAAAGGTTTAGAATTTGTTTGAGACGGGGGCCCGATGAGGCCGATGGGACCGATCCCAGTTTGACTGGACCTCTTAGTAATTATATATATGTTAATTAATTAAGTAATTAATTAATTAATATTATATATATATGGACATGTGCGTGGAAGGAGAAGATAGCTTTGAAAAGTCAAAGCTTATACATTATTAATTAAAAATGAAAGGCCATCAATCATCCACTTGGCAAACTCTTATGGAAGCATTTTTTAAGTGTTAAAAATCTACATAAGAAGCTTGTCTTTGGTGGGTGTGTCCGTCGATGCTTGAGGCTTGGAGAGGAAGAACAATTTTCCTTAAAGTGTTAAGGTTACAAAGTTGAAAAGTGTTCAAGTTTCTTCTTCTCCTTTAGGCATCAACGAACTCTCCTTCTCCAAGCACATGGTCCAACGTTTCCTTCAAGCTCTCCAGACGGAGGTAGGCTCTAGCGAGCTTTAATCTGTTCTAGCTATTCCCGGTCAAAGGGTTTGACTCGGTTAGATTTTCTCGATCTCTGCGTGGATCACCTTTAGAGATAGTCTCTTTGGCTATTTAGGTTGATGTCTTCATACGGATACTAGGATCACAGGATTCGGGAAAGTCCAGGAACAAAATTTTGTTTTCGGCTGCGGTACATGTGATGTACCTCCGGGATTTTCTACATAAATTACTATTGTGTGAATTAACTTCTGATTTTATTGTAGAAAATTACGAAAAGATTTAAAGATCTATTCAACCCCCTTCTAGATCGCTTACAAAATTGTGTGGACCAAACAACCCCACCCCGTCCTTTCAATTTCATCTATCAGAAAAAGAGACAAAAATCTTTTATTTTCCTAGATATCATTCTAATTCATTTTCCTATAAATCAAGAGATAAAGAGAATCTATAGCGAAAAATCTTGAAAAAGAGAGATCACCCTTTATCCAGTTAACAAAGTTAAAAGAAACACGAGAATTAAGAAGAACTCCTTAGGACATTTAATAAGCAGATTGAAGAGGACCAGAAGAATCGTGCATGATATATAGCAAGGAGCATTATGAATGAACTAGAGAAGGTAGAATCTAACCATTCCTCGGATCACAGTCTTTGTTTTGCGTAGTTTCTTTGAGTGGGTGAGTTTACAATTGCTTGTTGTGTCTTGACCAAGCAATTTGATAGCCTGATTGGAAGCTTTATGGGCTCAAAGAAATCTTGAAAATATTCAAAGGAAAAAAACTTTCCTCTTTGCAAGAGCTACGACTCTTGTTCTCTCTTCCTCACGTTGCACACACTTTGAATTTTGAATGTAAATTGCTACTGCACTCTTCTTTATTTTCCTTAAGAGCTTTTTTGTACAAAGATGGACTAGCCTTTATATAGGCATCTAAACCGACATTAGGGGAGGGAGCATTAAATGAGGAGTAATAAATGAGGGTACACGTATTTTACACGTACAAGTTGACAATAACATCTTTGCTACTTCCTACAACTCTTAGATATTAAGTAACTTAAGCAACTCCAACTCTTATCTAATAAGTAATTATTTTGAGCCATACACATGTAAAAGACAAAGAGAGTTTGATTTCTAACACTCCCCCTCAAACTCGACTTCGCATACCAAGCTTTTCTCGTAATCTGCAGAACACATCATTATTTAATGGTTTTGTAAAAATATATGCCAGTTGATCTTCTGTTCTGCAGAGCATCAATTCCACAATTTTGTTTTTCACTTGTTCTCGAATAAAATGACATTTTTTGTGTTTGCTTAGACTGTGTGCTACTGGATTTTTTCCAAGTGATATGGCAGATTTGTTGTCAACATATATTCTTGTCGGACCTTCTTGTGGGTGATCCAAGTCACTTAAAATATATCTTAACCACATTGCTTGGCATGAACTTCTTTGTCATTAACTAAATACTCAACCTCACATGTTGAAAGGGCAACCGCTTGTCTGCTTCTTTGATGACCATGAAAATATTCTTGACCTAATATGAAAAGCATAACCGTAAGTACTTTTTCTATCGTCCACATCTCCACCAAAATCACTATCTGAATAACCAATTAATTTCGAATTTTGAGAATGTGTATAGAATAAACCTTGGTCAATCGTACCTTTAATATATCTCAAAATTCTTTTTGTTGCATCAAAGTGATCTTGTTTGGGCTTCTCCATATACCTGCTGACTAGCCCAACTGCATACATAATATCTCGGTCTGTGTAGGTCGATACCTCAAACTTCCAACCAAGCTCTTGAATAATGTTGGATCTATAGTTTTTCTATATGAATCTCTTCTTAACTTTATGCTTGCTTCGACAGGTGTGGCCGTTGGATTGAAATCTTTCATTTTGAACGTCTTTAAGACTTCATCTGTATACTTCACTTGAGAAATGAAAATCCCTTCTTCTGTTTGTTTCACTTCGACTCCAAGGAAGTAGCACATTTCACCTATATCAGTCATTTCAAAGTCTTTGGTCATGGCTTTCTTGAAATCATCAAACATACCGGATTATTTCTGTAAAAATAATGTCGCACATATAAGCACACGATCATGATATCTCCTTGTTTGTTTTTCTTCGTACAACGATGCTCATATGGGCTTTTCACAAATCCATTCTTTTGGAAGTACTCATCTATTCTTGTATTCCGTGCCCTCGGAGCTTACTTTAAACCCTAAAGAGCTTTCTTCATTTTGTAGATTTTGTCTTCCTGACCTTTTTTGACATATCCAGGTGGTTGCTCAATATAAACTTCTTCTTCTAAGTAGCCATTTAGAAAAGCTGACTTCACATCCATCTGGTAAATCTTCCATTTGTTTTGTGCTGCAAATGCTATGAGAAGTCTAATTGTATCAATTCTTGCAACTGGAGCAAATACTTCTTCATAATTTATTCCATATTTCTGTTTATAACCTTTCGCAACTAACCTTGTCTTATATCTTTCCACCTTTCCTTCTTGATTGGTTTTTGTCTTATATACCCACTTGACTCCAATTGGTTTATGTCCTTTTGGAAGACTAGTCAATTCCCATGTATCATTTCTTTGGATTGCACCAATTTCTTCATTCATGCTTTTTCCCATTTTTTGTCTCCAGCGGCTTCTTCATATGTCATCGGATCACATGTAGCCATTAGACAAAATAACGAATAGTCAAATGATTCTATTTGTTCAGTAGTGTCATAAAGATCACTAAGATTTATTGTTTTAATTGGTAATCCCCCTGAATTATTGTTGCTGCTACTATTTGGCGTTGACAATACCGATGGAGGTGTTGTTGGTGGACTTTGTGGAGGAGACTGATTATGTTGTTGTTCTTGTAAATCTAAGTCATTGTCATCTTTATCATCAAAGAACATACCTTGAATGTTCTTTTCTTCTTTGCTCCATCTCCAGTAGTCTGCTTCATCGAACTCAACATCTCTTGAGATGATCACCTTCTTGGTTAGGGGGTTGTACAATTTATATGCTTTACTCCTATTGTCGTACTAATGAAAATGCATTTCTCCCCTTTATCATCCAACTTCTTTCTTTTTTGGTTAGGAATATGGGCATATGCAATGCACCAAAAAATCCTGAGATGTCCAACACCTGGTTTGTTTCCACTCCACGCTTCATTAGGTGTCATAAATTTGACACTTTTTGTTGGACATCGATTCAGCAAATAGACTGCACATACAACAGCTTCAGCCCATAAATTTTTGGGTAGGTGCTTTTCTTTCAACATGTTCCTCGCCATATCAAGAATTGTGCGGTTCTTTCTTTCTACCACGCCATTTTGTTAAGGTGGATATCTTGCTGTTAGCTGATGAATGACTCCATACTTCGTACAAAAATTCTCAAATAATTTTGAGGTGTACTCGCCTCCTCTATCAGATATGAGTATCTTCAGATATTGTCCACTTTGTTTTTCGACCATTGCTTTGAACTCTTTGAACTTATCAAGGGCCTCTGATTTTTCTTTCAAAATATACATCCAACATTTTCTACTAAAATCGTCAATAAAAGTTAAATAATACCTATTTCCTCCAGCTGATGGCACGTCAAATGGACAACAATATCTGTGTGGACAATCTCTAACGGCCTTCTGGCTCTCCATGATTTTCCAATTTCAAACTGTTGTCTGTTTTGTTTTCCTTTGATGCAGGCTTCACACAATTTCTTTGGTTGATCAACTTCTGGTAATCTATTTACCATCTTTGAATTTGATAATAATTTTAGTCCAGTAAAATTGAGATGACCGAACCTCAAATGCTACAACCAGGATTCATCTTTAATGACTGCCTTCATGCAATTTATCAGCTCATTTTGTACATTAAGTGTGAAAAGATGATTCTTCGTCATCTTTATTCTCACTATCAATTCTCTCTTTGGTTCTGGATGGTGAGATATCTATTTTTTAATAATATAACATACTTCTTTTCTAAGAGTTGACCCAGGCTAATGATGTTGCTTTTCATTGTAGGCAAATAATAGATATCAGTAATATATGCCTTTTCTCCATTTTTCAAAGTAATTGTAATTTTACCTTTACCTCTAATCGGAATCTTTGTTGAATTACCGAATGTAACTTCACCACGAACTGTCTCATCCATGTTTGTAAACAACTCTTTCTGACCACACATATGGTTGCTGGCACCAGTTTCCAGATACCAAACATTATTATTGCTTTGCTCATTGATTGGAAAAGAGAGAAGCATAACATCATTATCTTTCTTGTCTTCTATTGTTGCAGAATGACTTCTTTCTTGTACCTCAGGATTTGATCTGCATTCATAACTAAAATGACCATATTTATTGCAATTATAACACTGCACTTGAGATTTATCTCTTCTTTGTTGAAATTTGCCTCATCCTTTGTCTTTATAACCTCTTCCACAACCATATGTTAGATTTCCTTTATTTGTATTTTCTCTTTCAAATAATTGTCTGCCACGTCCACGTCCGCCTCAATTGCTCCATCGACCACGTCCCCTTTGGTAGCCACCTCTATAGCCACCTTGAGTTCCTCTGTCTTGTTTTTGGCTACTGCTTGCTTGATTTTCACCAGCTGATAATTTACTTTGCAAAACTTTCTCCAAGTCGCCAGTATTATCATTCTGGTTCATTCTTTGCTCATGTGCTTCGAGAGAACCAACGAGTTCATCAATCGAAAGTTCTGACAAATCTTTTGATTTTTCAATTGCGACGACAATGTAATCAAATTTGCGTGTAAGTGAACGCAAAAGCTTTTCCATTACACGAACATCATCTAGAGCTTCACCGCTTCTTTTGATCTCATTAGCCACCGCTTTCAAACGAGTGACATAATCACCAATAGTTTTGAGTTTTGCATTTTAGCATCTCAAACTCAATTTCTAAGTGATTGAAGACGCACCTTTTAGCTTTATCTACTCCTCGAAAGATTTCGCAGAATCTCCATGCCTCTTTTGAAGTCTTTGCATCTGAAATTTTCTCGAATGTGGGTTCATCAACTCCTTGAAAAATAAAGAACAACGCCATCTTATCTTTCTTTCAATTTTCTTTCAACGCCTTTTTCTTAGCATCTGATAAGACTGCTTCGGCAGCTACATCTATGGGCTCGATATATCCATTGTCAATAATATCCCATAAATCATGAGAACCAAGCATCACCCTCATCTGGATGCTCCAATTCTCATAATTTGTCTTCGTCAATTTTGAACTCGAGGTTGGATCAAGTTGCCCATTGCTTCACCAATTCACTTAACAAACTAACTCGGCTCGATACCACTTGTTGGAAGCTTTATGGGCTCTAAAGAAATCTTGAAAAATATTCAAAGGAGAAAAAAATTTCCTCTTTGCAAGAGCTACGACTCTTGTTTCTCTTCCTCACGCTGCACACACTTTGAATTTTGAATGTAAATGCTACGCACTTTTCTTTATTTTCCTTAAGAGCTTTTTGGTACAAAGATGGACTAGCCTTTATATAGGCATACATAAACCGACATTAGGGGGACCGGAGCATTAAATAAGGAGTAATAAATGAGGGTACACGTGTTTTACACGTACAAGTTGACAACAACAACTTTGCTACTTCCTACAACTCTTAACTATTAAGTAACTTAAGCAACTCCAACTTAGCTAATAAGTAATTATTTAGAGCCATACACATGTAAAAGACAAAGAGAGTTTGACTTCTGACAAGCCCCACTTTGCACTCCCTATTCTTTTAACTTTTTTTTCCCTTTGGAATGCAGGTTCTAGAAGAAAATGAGATGTCATGCATGGACTTGTTGCATGTAAATACGGATGGTGTGATACTGAACCGTCAAAGTAAGAAGTTAAAACTGAAAGAATAGATTTTAATTCTAGCATCTAAAATTTTAGAATAATGTGTGAAACAGGTTTTCAAAGAAACTCTGTCCTCTAGAATTTATAATAATTTGGGAAGCGAGTTATTCAAATTAATGCAGTTTTTTCTCTTTTTGCTTATTTATATTGGTGCTATTCATGAGTTTAACATTTTGTTATGGTATCTTCTTTGAGTTTGGATGACTTGAATATATCAGAATAGGTTAGAAATCTGCAATTGATTCGAGCCTAGAAGATTGATCTTGAATTGGAGCACCGTGGGGTTGACAGGTCCGTATTTCATAAGATTATTGCGTAGTATTGTGGAAATGATGTTTTGAGAATGTCCATACATTTTCCATTATCTTTTTATGATTTATGGATGCTTTAAATAGTTTTTAATTTTTTATATCTCAAGGTGTTTTCTTCTTTTCTGTGGATGGTTTCATTAACCTCAATGCTTTTTGCTGGTATAGGACTTGTATTCCATGTTTTGATGTGAAAATGATGATATAATATATAGCATTTGGATTTGTGGTGATGATTTAGAATCTTGATCTATTGGATAAACTCCGTTAATCTAGTTGCCGTAATTTTGTTCTACCTTGTAGTGAATTTGGACTGTGGCTACTGAAGAACATTTGTATGTTGGTGGCCATGTTGATCATTCTTGAATTTTGACGACTTGAAATTGACATTTATGTATAGAGCATCCTATTGAAATGGTGAACTTATAATTCTTGGTGCTTTGTTGGAATGGCATCAGGAGTTGTACCTCACAACAGTTAAATAACACCATTGAGTATTGTGATCAACAGACAGGAAAATAGTGATCTTATTGATTGTGATCAAGTCTTCCATGTCTAAATTGTCTGTTATTAGGGGTTTTGGATTCTAACAAAGAATTCAATGGTTGAAGAAGTGAAATGAATTTCAGGTATGCTTGAAATTGGTTGCTGTGATAAACTAAAACTAAAGTTGGTTGAACAAGAGGCTGACATCCAAACTGTTTTGAGATTGGATCAATTGTCTACATCTGTTGGGTTTATCTTTTTTTATTCTTCCCCAAATAGCCTATTGTCATCCCAATTTATGCATGACATTCTTTGTGTTTGAATATCATTGATATAGTTTGACTAATCATTGTTCACTAAGCTTAAAAATCATTCGAACATTGCTTTCATAGAAAAAATTGATACATCTTTCTTTTCTAATTTCTTATGCTTCATTAACTTTTGTGAATGAATTGTTTTCTAGTCATGTTTAAGAGTGTATTCACTGTAAACAACTGGTGAATTTGATTCAAAATTGTTCCAATAGACTGAGTGTAAAAACATTAAGTGATCATGCTTCTGCTCATTGATTTAGAGATTTATTGCTGTTTTGTTTTTAAATCAATTTGTATTTGGACCCGTAGCATTATAGATGTTATAGTAGTGATTCATACTTGTAAGTATACCATGGACGTACTTCTGAATCTAAGAATGTATTTATGCAGTTCTCCATTGCAGATTGATATTTGTACTTATATGAATTGATTCATTATATTGGCCCTAAGCTTTGACTCGTACTCAAAACAGTCCCTGTGAAGTGGAAAAGTATAAAGATGAGAAACTATGCATTAGATATGTAACGCCATCGTGCACATGTTCATTGTCTGCCTTCTGCTTTTCACTTTACACCTTCTTGCTACATTCATGTTTGACATAGGGTTCTCTTGTGCTTCACTACTACTTGAATTGGTACTATCTCGATAGATAATTGTTTGCACTCAAACGGATGAGGAAAGATCGTTGAAAGAAAAATAGAGACTTTAAAAAGGAGCTCCGTAGGAAGTTACAACAACAACAAGTAGGGATATCTTCAAGAGTCGGTGGAGAAGAACCTAGTATACAAGAATTATTATCTCATAACGAAAGGAACGGAAAAGTTGATTCGTGATCCGGATGACAAGGTGTGGTTTGGGTAAATCGTTGATAGGCGGGCTTTGGAGCAGAAGAAATCAGTGTTGGGACCCGATCTGCAAACCGGACCCCAACCGAGAAACGGAACGAACGAAAAGCAAAATCGAAATAAAGGAACATAAGGCGGAAGCAAAATCATAAGTTAAACAAACATCGGATCAAATCGAATCGAAACCAATTTCGACATCCTTGAACAAATATCAAAGAAAACGCTTGCATTGGAAACCTTAAGACTATCGGTCTAAACTAATCCAAACGTGTACATTTTTCTTCTTCTTCTTCCCTTCTTTCTCTCATCATTTAATCCATCGAATACAAATCAAACTTAACTTTCCTCAATCAATCTCTCAATGCATAACGAACTTCTTAATCATCTTCTTATTCATTCGTGAAAATCTAAAATTCATCTTTTAATCACTTCGTAATTTATTCTATTGCCATATAACCAATTTTCTTATCGAAAATTGGGCAACATAACGGCTGCTTTTCATAAAACCCAAAACCTGCAAGGGTTAAAAATACACTCCTATATTCCCACACAATAACCAGTATCATCGGAAACCTCGTCCGGAAGCCAAATCACATTCATTCTCATATAAGATACAATGTCTTAATACAATCTAAACACAATCCAATCATTCATGAATTTCACAATTCCCAAAATCACATACACCATAATCAATTTTATACGAAATTACATTTATCCAAATTTATCTTAAGCCATATACATATCAACACTAAAATCCGAATTACTCAAAATCTAACTTATACAAATTACGAAAGTTGATATGACATCTTGACCGTCTTTCAACCGATCTCCTACTCGAAAACCTAGAGATGGGGATGAAAGGGGGGTGAGCTTATAGCTCGTGGGTAACAGTTTATAACAAATAAATAAGCAAAACCTTTGAAATTTTTTTTCTTTTCTGGTCTCAGAAACCATTTCTTTGAAATCCGTAAAGCACATTTTCAAAAAGTTCTTTTCTTGCTGTAGTCAAAATCGCAATTTACAAAACGTATGATTTCTAGGCTTTCAGCCATAAATTCATGGGTTACAAAACATGAATGCATCAACTTGGCAATTCATAGATGCAATGCAAATAACATATGCAATGCACAACAATTGACTCGAGAGTTTCATAAATACGACGGAAACCGAAGTTTACCGTAAACACGACGAGTCCGATTTCTCAGGATCTCGTGGCCTCAACGGGCAACCGGGAGAAGGCTACAGGTCATTGTGCATGAGACTAACGAAACAGGTTCTCTCTTGCCCAATCACAATCACATAATCATGCTTAAATCAATTTATCGAATGCTCTTTTCTGAATATACGAAATGCCATGGAATCTTTCAAACATAACATAAATGTATTTTGAAATTCATCAAAGTTCATGTATTGAATCAATAATGATTTTCAAATCATTCATACAATGATGCAACATTTATGATGCAATTGAAATCGAAAATCTCTTTGTTTAAAGAAAGCGAAGTGGCTTATAAATCTGTTATAAACAGGTACCCACCTCGATTTCCTGCTTGAAACTTGTCCAATGCTTCAATTTGACCCTTGCTTCTTTCTTTCTTCCAATTGAAAATTTCCTAAACCATAATCATCCAAATTTAACATCATAATTAGCATAATCCTCAAAATTAACTATAGGAAACCCGTACTCATCATTTTTTTCCAAGCTATCTAAAGCAAGAATTTCTAAAATCCCCAAATTCCAAAGTTGACCTAAACCAATTCACCCAAATTCAATATCATAAATCACAACATCTACAAAATTGATATCATATTTCACCAATCCATAATATTTCCCATGATTCTAAACCAATAATTTCCAAAAACCCCAATTACAAAATTAGGCATAACCCTAATTAATTTCCATCCAAAATCGATCCCATTCAAACATGTAATCTCCAAAATTGAATTTAGAATTCACAAACCCATACCAATTACAAGGTATCTAAACCAAAAACTCTCTAAAAGATCAAAGATCGAAAATCGACTCTTACCTTCATCTTCCCCACTTTCGGATTTTCTTGGTTCATGATGGAGCTCTCTTCATTCTCCACCTTTTTCTCTCTTGAATCAACATAGAAAGCTTGCTTGAAGACCCCTAAAAAATCAAACCCTAGCTCTCTCTCTTTTTTTTTTTCACTCATCCGAAAGCTTGCTCTCCCTTCTCTTTTCTTTCTCTTGTTCTTTTTCTTCTTTTGTTTCTATCAATAACGTGCATCACTGCTCCTTCTTATACTAAAGTCTACTCTTATTATTTACCAACTTGCCATTAATGAATGAGATAAGACCCTTATGCCCCTCCATTTAAGCCTATAAACTTAACCCTTTAAGTAAACTTCCAAAATTGCCCCTTCATTGGTCTTTAAAACTGACATCTTGTCTGATTATTTCGATCAAGTAAATGAAACCATTTGACAAGACTTTCTTTTAGGGAAAAGTCCCTCTATGGATTAAGAATCCATCGCTTCAAGAATTAGGTCGGTCGGAGCTCGATATCTCAAAATATCTCAAAAATACTGAAGTCTGTTCTTCAGACTCGAGGATGAACACTACATCTAAATTCTGACCCAAAATTGAAAGTCTTATAGGCCAAATTGTAGCTCGTCTCCTTCATAACATTTGTATCCCCAGGTCTCTATTTTAATTAGCAACAAGAATCAACTCAATCGGTGTTGGGCCTCGTTTTCGAAACCCAACCCTCTTGCGAAAACATGAAACCTTGAGCGTGGATATGACCTCGAAAAGGTTCTTTCATTGAACCCTTAAAAGAAATTATCAATTTAAACTCGTTACTATATATATATATATTTTTTCTTCATAACATCCCCAAAGTTGCTCACAATTTGCTCAAGGATGCTCGTACAAATCAGTCACTAAGCCTATACTCAATTCTCCTATTTGCAAACAGAATTTGAAAACCTTCAAATCGGGATTTCAATTTTACTTCTTCATATCAATCATAGCTCTAAATCTCTTATTTAAGTCGAAGCAAGAATCACCTCAAACGGAGTTATACAACTCAAGATATCAACAAATTACCATAATGTGTTCATATTCGAAACAAGCCCTCCTATCTGACCTCTCACTTGCTTTTATTCAAACTTTCTCAAATAAACTTTAAATGATACAATTTTTCATGGAGAGGTACTTACATGTCTTAGGAATTCAATGCTTCAAGAATCGCCTCAATCCGAGGTCGGATGAGTGAGTTATGATCAAAACAATACAACATGTTCAAACCCTAAATTGATTTGAAACTCTTTTGGCGCAAACGCCATAACGTTCTCTACAAATATCTAAATGCCTTCGTTCTTGTGCCATTTGAAAGATAACATCAAGATCTACAACTCGTATTAGAGGCCTCAAAACGATATTCAGCCTCAAAACTGGTTAAAAACAAGATTTTCATAAGTGGACCCGTGGCTGTCCGTTAAACGGACATGCATGTCTGTTTAACGGACACAGATTGGCAAAACACTCCAATTTCACCCGAGACTGTCCGTTAAACGGACATCCATGTCCGTTTAACGGACACATACTGCCCTAACACTCCAAAACTCCTTCTAAATCCTTTCCAAAGCTTCCAAACTCCATCCTAACCCCATATACATTCATAATCACCCCAAATTTATTCAACAACATCAAACAACATTGGAACTCAATTCCAATTCATTCGTCACATATATTCAACCCAATATCACCATGTTCTTCTAACATTAACAAACATTGGCAATCTCAACCAAAGATAACCACATACATCATATTCAAGCTTTAAATAAACATAATCATACAACATAAACTTCTCAAGTCTTAACTCATCATCCATACCTAATTCACATTCCAATTCCCTAACCATTCAAATACCAATCTACATACATCAACTCTCAAACTTCAATCAACTAACGCATAAAACACACAAATTCCTATCATTCATTATAGGCATCAAGTCCATACTTCTCATACAACATTATTTCTTCTAATGCTCATAACACACCTTTCAATATCCATCACGCTATTCTAGCACAAACAACAAATGGCACTCACACAAACAATTATACTATACAAAATATCCATTTACAAAATCATATATTTCAGCCTTTAAAAGACATATTCAAATACATAGGGACATCCCCAATTTTGCACTCTCATAAATAAACAAAATAAACATTTGAACAACCTTCCTTACAAATTGAAGTACACATCACAACTTAAACCATTACAATGAATACTCAAAATTTATCATTCTTAAGAAGCTATACAAAGGGGTTCATCTAGCTTAATACAAACTAACTATCTCGACACGTCCAAATGTCTTGCAAGGATTACCGGCCTTCGAAGACTGCACCTGAGGGGGGAAAAACATGGGTTGAGCTTGACAACTCAGTGGCTAAACCATTTATAGCCATTGGCTTTTGAGCCACATACACAACCAATACATATACATACACGCATGTATATAAACATCCATCCATCAATAATAGTTCATCTATTGCAAAGCAAGTGACATTTCATAATTCAAATTATCATCACTTATTAACCACAATTTAGGTCATTGTATCATTCAAGTGTAACACACAATTCATGAATGCAATGCACATCAAAGGCAAATGCACAATCAAATAGCTTGAGAGTTCCGTGAACAAAATGAGCGAAACCGAAGTTTGCGTCATGAACTAAACGAGTCCATTTTGGATCTAAATGGGCCAAGCGGCAGCCGGAGAAAGCTTTGGTCTTCAACGCACGTGACTCAAACGGTTCCACTCTCGCCCACACAAAGCACATAATTCAATTCAATGCTTAATTTAATCACTATAGACAAAATGCCATGTTTCATATGACATAAGCATAATTCAATTGTTCATGCTCTCATTTCCTTCTTATACAAAATGCCATGATTTAGCCCAATGGCCTAACAAACATATCGAAATGTCAAGCATTACGATGCATGACATGACATAATCCCAATTTCATGATTCAATCATCCATTCATATACAAAATGCCATAATTCAATTTAATGGCATGATAATCATATCCAAAGGTCAAGCATTTGAAATTTCATAACATGGCATATTCACAATTTCATTTGTTTCATCAATTAGACAACATCATATCAACATAGCACCCATTCTAAGTCAATCATTTAACACATAACACCCATACACACAATTTTGCCCATTTGCACCAAAAACCATAAAGGGTTTACCCACCTTATAACCTTGAGAATTCCAAATCAATGGCTTCCTTCTCCTTGAATAGGCTCTTGATTCCTTAAAACACAACAAAAACCTCATCATTCTTCATAAATTTCGAAATCCCCTTTTTCCAAAAACCCTAAATTGAATCAAGTTTCAATTTAACTCTATCTATAAATCAAATGGGCTAGGAAACCCTAACCCTAACCTAAGAACTCAAAAATCCCATGAGTTTTACTATTCATCATCTTCTTCCTACTACTTTCTCTCACTAGAGTTTTTCTCCATCACAACCCTAACCCATTTCTTCAACAATCAAGAAGAAAAGTGATGGAACTTACCTTAGAATCTTGATTTCTTCCTTGGATCCACGAAAATCTCCTCCTTTTCCTTGGATTTTCTTATCTTCTTCTCTCCTTCCTCTTCTTCATTTTCGTTCTTCTCCTTCTCCTTTGGCAGACACGACCTCCTCCCTCTTCTTCTTCTATTTTGTCTTTTTATTACTCTTGTTCTTCCAAAAATGCCCCTCATTAACCTTGTCTTGCCCATTTTGCCCTCCTTTGCTCTTTAACCTCACAACTTAAACTTCTAACTTCCTAATTAATTATCTTAGATCAATTGAAGGAATTTGCCAATACTTCCTTCTAGAAAAATGTTCCTCAATGTCTTACGTTTCCAACGACACCAAAAACGCTCAAATCGGGTCAGAAACGAAAGAGTTATGGTCGAATTACTATCGGACTTGCACAAAATCCGAGACTGAACATTAACCCAACTTGACTCAAAAATTTACAACCTTAGGGACTAAATTAAAACTCAATCCCTTCATATGATTTGTAGCCCCATATCTTAACTTTATTTCACCTCAAACCTCGCTTCAATCGGATCTCTACAAATCCCGAAATTCGCAAAGTACTAAACTATGTTCACAAACTTTCCTGTCTCACTTTGATTCAATTAATCTCTTTTCATTTCATTTCAATCTCATAATTTCCTCTCTTATTTACACATAACTACTTGCCAATAATTCCTCGGCTAAAATTCCTTGTTCATAGAAAGGTTCGGGGTCCAACAATCGGAGCTCTACCGATCGAGATATCTCCAAAATACTGAACACTGTTCAGCCATTACAACACCGAGATTGAACACTACACCGAATTTTCAACCCGAAATTGAAAGTCTTAGAGGCCAAAATTGTAGCTTGGATCCTTCATAACATTTGTAGATCTGTGTCTCTAGTTTAATTTGCAAAGAGAATCAAATCAATCGGAGCTCTATACCTCGAGATATCTCAAAAATTCCAAACACTGTTCAGACCATTTCCACGGGTCAGCTCACTTATATCGGGTCGATCTTTTTCCATTTAATATCAAAGCTGATCTATTTGGTATGAAAAGATAGAAAAATGTCTTAGAAATCCAATGCTTCAAAAATCGGGTCAATCGGAGGTCGGACGAAGAAGTTATGCTCAAAAGAGTGAAAGGAGGTCGGTCGGCCGAAATATCAACAGAATGCGGCTCGGCCAATTTGCCGAGCGATGCTCGCGGGCTGGCGCTCGACCTGTCGAGCGCTGCCGAGCTCTCGCGCTGGCCGATCGGCCAGCCTGACCAACCTTTTAACTTCTAACGCTTATAACTTTTGACTCCGAACTCTGAATTTTACAAACTTGGTACCGTTGGAAAGATAAAAGAGAGATCTACAATTTTCAAGAAGGACTCACAAACAAATTCGGTCTTTAAAGCGGTCAAAAATGAGCTCAAATATAACCGATCGATAATCTCCTCAAAACTTTAAACAACACCTCAACTTGTAAACATCAAAACTTTTGATTTAGAACTCCAAATCTAACAAACTTGGTGTCCACGGAAGGGTAAAAGAACCCTCTACAACTTTTATGAAGGCCTTAAAAATTAGATCGACCTCTAAATGGATCAAAAACTCCACACAAAGTGACTGGTCGATCAGCTTCATACTAAACAACATCAAAACTTCTAACAATCATAACTTTCTACTCCATTGTCCAATATTTTCGTGCTTTATATCAATGGAAAGATAAAAATATTCTCTACAATGTTCATGAAGAACTCCAAAGTAACTTCAACCTCTAGCTAGGTCAATTTTTCAATCAAAGTTTCTACCCTGTTAGCAATCACCTAAGCAATATCCAAACTTCACATTATCATATCTTTCAACCTCCACAACCAAGAATCGCATATTATACATCATTTTAAAACTATTCTAATTCTCTATAACTTTCACGTAAACCATTTACTCGAATTCAAACCATATCAGTATGGAGATCGACTTCAAAGCACAATACACACAAATCTATACTTCATAGTATTTTTCCAAAACAACGACAAGTACACTTAACTTCGAAAACTCATAACTTTTGAATCCGATATCGAAAACTATCAAACTTTATGGATACAGGAAGCTCTTAACATAAGCTACAAGTTTCATGAAGATCATTTCCTCAAAATCTACCCAAATCAAAAGTCAACTCTCTACTCCAAAAAGTCAAACTTTCTAATTTCTTCAAAATTTCACACTTTCACTTTCTATTTTTTTGATTTCAACCTCCATTTCAATCATCTCATCCACTTAAACTTTCATAACCAAAACTAATCTTCAAAGTCATCAAAACCAATAAATTCTTTTTCTTATCACTTTCCTCAAGGCATAAAACTTCTATAACACAATTCATATCCGAAAACACTCATTAAATTCATTTTAATATTTCTAATTTCCACTGAAAGTTCGGGGTCCAACATGTAGTTTTTCCTGAGAAACCACATTCACAATCTGGATCATTTGATGATTTTAGAACCATAGAGTCCACAGATAGGCCGAGATCACGTGGGCTGCACGATAGTTGTCAAGGCCTGGTGAAGAGAGAAGATCACACCAAGGTGGCAGGGGAAGAGTATTTCTAGGTGGCGGAGACTTCGACAGGTATATAATCTTTCTTAGCAGTTGCTCTCTCTCTTTTCTTGTGCATTACTTTTCTGTTGAATCCAAAGGTCATCCTTTTTCCGCCATCACATTAGAACTCTAGCATATGCATTCGCTTTTCTGTTGCAAACCAAGAACAGTTATAAGTTGACCATAAATTGTCTTTTCCACCGTATGAATACAAAGGATGTTGATGAAATGGGTTTTTCTGATCCAATTGCTTGTTGAGTGCTTGGTTCGTCTTTTATGAGGATGCTACGGGTTCTTGTATGATAGTTGCCATTTTGAGATACATGTAATGTTAGGGTGTAATGTAGTTTGGTTGTTGTCACTTGGTTTCTAAAAAAGGATGCTCCTACCTGGCCATAACTTTGAATCATGTCACTTGCATATGCAATTTTCTTTTCTAAGATGCCTAAATTGAGCAAGGCATGTGGCCTGAACGAATGTTTCTAAATGTTTTGCAGGCCAGAACAAAGGAGAGATGGTGAAGAGCTTCGATGGAGTAGAATCAAGTTATGTCATCCGCTTTGACGATCGGAATCAAATAATACCTTCTTAATTTTATCTTTGTTCTCTTGTTTTACGCTTCTGGAAATGGAGTAAAGAATTCTTGAACACCGCACCTGGAGCCATTGATTGATCTATTGATACTTCAAACTATGTAAAATTGCAATTTTAAGCGGATTTTCGTCTCATTTTGGGGTGGATCCGATCTTCGTTGGTAGGACTCGGATTTTATTGAACGCAATATGGAACTCACATGTTTCTTCTGTCCTTTGCTTATCTTTATACAGTTGGCTTTTGTTGTGCATGTGACCACTAAGTTCGATATATGCAGTGCTGCATTTTTCTTTCCCAGTTTCGATTGCGTTTGATTTGATGTATTCTCCTCTCTCTCGATTGGTGAAAGACAATTCCTTTGGTGGTTAAATATTTTCTTTACGCTGTTTTCTTTTGAAGGACTTGCAATTAACTCTGATCATCATGCCCTTGACCTTTTGCATCTGTAAATATAGATCAAAAGATTCTCGTGACGACTTTTAAGTGGACCATAGATTGAAGTCGACAACTCTATGTTTGAACCATACACTATAAAAATGAATTGAAGCTGTGGAGTAGCCTCACTTTCAAATGAGCACGAGTATATCATTTTTTTATTTAAAAAAATTCTTTCCAAGTTTAAGCTACGACAGAAGGTCCATTGTCCATTAAGTCGTCTCATTATGATTCTCTCTTAAGGTCTTCAATGATGTTTGTTTTTCAAATGGACTTAAATTGAAGTTTCTCATTTAACAAGGAAACAAGCAAGGAGCTCCATAGCGAGGATTTGACTTCAATCTTCAAACGAATCTACCTACTTGCGGATCTAGCGAAGACACACAAACATAGCTAACTAGCAACTTCCTTCATAGTGCTCCTGATAAGTTGGCTTCGACTACTACGGATGGAACTCTCAAGCTCGATTTCATGACATCATAAAGCTGTAAAACCAATTGCCACAGATGGTACAACCTAAAAAGAAACACGCTAAGTTAATCGATCTGCGGAAGATGTAAATAAAATCGAAAATATTTAAAATGAACAAGGAGGATTGTTACTTTCAAGTAGTTGATGCTCAACCAGAAAACAATTGCTTCCACCCTTGCTTTTGCACAATCAGGAGAAGTGTTTCGATTTTTCCTTTCAACTCTGCATTATTGGTCCCCAAAAGCCTTTGAACCTACAAAATGACTGATTTGTATTCCTACTAGGTTTTTATCATTCCCGATAACCCTTTCGTTATCAATGATATTTACTACTTCCACAACTAGTTCAATGCAACTTACTTGCATTTGTCTTCTAACAACATCAAGAGGATATGTGAAGGTTTGACCCAATAAACTAGCAACAAACCCGCATACTAATTTCACTGCAATATGTTTCTTATTCTCCTCTGGAACATGGCGTTTCATCTCCTCGTAGAAGTAAAATTTCAAGCCAGCATAAGGGAAGATCCCATAAAGTGATGGAGTTGACAATAATGTTTAGTTGTTAATAGAACCTCCCAAGAGCTCAAAGTAGGCAATTAAACAAATAAGAGCAATACAACTTGAAGTTAATTACAACTGTGAACTTACCTGCAATTATCATTGTGGATGTGCTGACACATTATACCTATTATGAAAGGGTAGCTACATCAGTCTTTGTGCCTTTCCTTAGAGAGAGAAATTTTTCACGAGCCTGTAGCATAACGTGCATAACAAGCAAACAATGATAAAGGAATTAATCTTTTTAGTAGATAAAGGTTCAATGGGTTAACGATTTTAATGATTTTAATAATTTGGTTTGGGAGTTTTTGCTCAGCTCTGAAACATTCTAAATAATACTCGACCCTATCAAACAACTATAATTCATCATAAATGCATGCAAAAGAGATCACATGGAAATACATTTTTAAGAATGAAGGGGCCAAGATATAAGTGTCAATAATTTGTAGTTATCAAGAATAGAACCATGCAACAGTACCTGGTCATATAGAAGGCTAGCCTTGTCAAATCTTTTTCTAGCTTCCTGTCATAAGACAAATTAAAAGGACCATCTCTGAGCTGGGGGTATACTAAAATGTGCAGAAGCATGAGAAACACATTCTTCATAGACCTTTAAAGTGGAAAATTGATTAAAATACAATTATCATCTTACAATAAAACATGGGTAAAATAAATAGTAGGTTCCATATGCGAGAAGAAATAGCAATTCTCGATGCCTTGACCTCAAGCAAGTTAATGTTGGTAAACTGTAGCAATCTGTCATTTAACATGTGCTCAACCTGAAACCAATTAAGAAAGGAATGACATATGTCGCATAACAAAGAAAAAGGGATGTTGTATTTGTTAATAGAGTGAACTAATGAGCTAACAAGTCTCAGACTCCAAACACAGAATCAAACCCTACCCACAAAGGAGAGTTGTATGTCCAAAAGATTTCATCCCAAGTCAATCGGTTGGTTACGAAATAAACATGTTATTCTCCTGACTAGTGTTGGACCCCGAACTTTCGGTAGAAATTAGAAATATTAAATGGAATTAAATGAGTATGTTTGTATAGGTATTGTGTTATAGATGTTATTGTACTTAAATGAGATTGATGAGAAATGAAGTGATTAGTTTTGATGAATTTAAAATTTGAGTAGAGTTGTATGAGTTATGAAAGTCAAAATGAACTAGTTGATTGAAATGGAAGTTGAAAAACAAGAAATGATTGGTGAAAGTGTTATATTTTGGAGAATTAAGAAATTTGACCTTTGGAGTAAAGAGTTGACTTTTGATTTAGGCAGATTTTGAGAAAATGATCTATATGAAATTTGTAGATTATGTTGAGAGCTTTTCGTAGTCATAAAGTATGCTATTTTTTAATATCGGAGTTGAAAGTTATGATCTTTGAAAGTTAAGTGAATTTTACTTGATTTGAAAAATGCTATTAAGAGTAAGATTTCGTATGACTTTTGTGAAAGAGAAATGTGTATGCGTATATCCTTTGGTGTTGAGTTTGATGTAGGGAAATGGCTTTGTAATAGTTTATTTGGGGAGTTGAATTGTGTTTGAGATGAATTAGTTGAAGAGTTTGTGGTAGTGGGTGAATATGTGAAGTTGATGTGTTGATATGTGAAGTTCATGTATTGGAATGGTGTTTAGAGACTTCAATGGCAAATCTGTATTGATTTAGATGGATTTAGCCAAAGTGGTCTTAATGAAAGTGGTAGATTATGTTTTTATCTTTCCATTGATATAAGGCATGAAAATTTTGGACAAGAGAGTAGAAAGTTATGATTTTTAGAAGTTCTGATGCTGTTTAAGTGTGAAGTTGATCGACCAGTCAGTTTTGTGTGGAGTTTTTGACCCATTTAGAGGTCGATCTGATTCTTAAGGCCTTCATAAAAGTTGTAGAGGGTTCTTTTACCTTTCTATAGACACTAAGTTTGTCAAATTTGGAGTTCTGGATCAAAAGTTATGATGTTTACAACTGTTGGTACTATTGAGGAGTTTATCGATCGGTCACCTTGTAGTAAACTTTTGACACCTTTAGTGACCGAGCTTACCTTTGAGTCCTCCTTGAAAATCGTAGATCTCTCTTTTAGCTTTCCAACGAAACAAACCACGTCTGATTTGGAGCTCGGAGTCAAAAGTTATGAAGGTTTGAAGTCTGATAGATCGGATAGCGCGGCCGATCGCTCGACAGCGAGCGCCCGCTCGGGCGTTGGTCGATCGGCCCGCGGGGTGGATTTCCAGCCGACCGACCTCTTTTCTTTCTTTTGACCATAACTTCTTCGTCTGACATCCGATCGATCTGATTTTTGAAGCGTTGGATTCCTAAGACATTTTTCTATCTTTCCATACTAAATAGATTGGTTTTGACATTAAATGGAGAAAGATCGACCCGATCAAAGTGAGTTGATCGGTTGTAAAAGTTTGAACAGTGTTCAGTATTTTGGAGATATCTCGATCGATAGAGCTCCGATCAATCTGATTCTTTTTTCAAATTAAAATAGAGACATGAGGCTACAAATGTTATGAAGGAGTCGAGCTATAATTTAGCCTCTAAGACTTCCAATTTCAGGTCGAAAGTTTGGTGTAGTGTTTAGTCTCAGTGTTGTAATGGCTGAACAATGTTCAGTATTTTGAAGATATCTAGGTCGCTAGAGCTCGAATTGAGTTGATTCTTGTTTCTAATTAAAATAGAGACATGGGGCTACAAATTTTATGAATGAGCCAAGCTATAATGTAGCCTCTAAGACTTTCAATTTCAGTTTGGAATTTAGATGTAGTGTTCAGTATTGGTTTTGTAATGGCCAAACAGACTTCGGTATTTTGGATATATCTGGAGATATAGAAATCCAATAGATCGGATTCTTGTTTCAAATTAAAATAGAGACATGGGGCTACAAATTTTATGAAGGAGATGAGCTATGATTTGTCCTCTAAGACTTTCAATTTCAGGTCAGAAGTTCGGTGTAGTGTTTAGTTTCGGTGTTGTAATGACTGAACAGTGTTTAGTATTTTGGCGATATCTCGATCGGTAGAGCTCCGATTGAGTTGATTCTTATTGTAAATTAAAATAGAGACATGGGGATACAAATGTTATGAAGGAGATGAGCTATAATTTGGCCTCTAAGACTTTCAATTTCAGGTCGAAAATTAGGTGTAGTGTTCAGCCTCGGGTCTGAAGAACAAATTCAGTATTTTTGAGATATCTTTAGCTATAGAGCTCCGATCGATCCGATTCTTGAAGCGATGGATTTGTAATATATAGAGGGACATTTCTATAAAGTTTTTAAGGCAAAAAAGAAGGGGCAATTTTGGAAGTTTACTTAAAGGGTTAAGTTTATAGGCTTAAATGGAGGGGCATATGGGTCATTCCTCATTCATTAAATGACATGGCACTATAAAAGCAAGAGGGCTGTCATTGTTTGAAGGAGAAGCCCAAAACTTATGATCAAAGGAAAGAAGGAATAAGAGAATAAGAGAGAAGAGAGAAGGGAGAGCAAGCTTTGGTGGAGAAAAGGGAAGAAAGCTAGGGCTCGATTTTTCTACCACTTGAAGAGACATTTTGATGTCATTCCAAGAGAGAAAAAGGTGGAGGATGGAGAGAGCTTCATCTTGAACCAAGAAAATCCAAAAATGGAGGAGAAATGAGGTAAGAACAATTTTTAAGATTTGAGTTTCTCTTGAATTTTTGGTTTAGAATTATGGAAAATGGTATAGATTTGTGGAGTATGAAGTCAATTTTGTTGATTGCTTAATATTATGGGTTTAGTTTTGGATGGAAATTAATTAGGGTTTATACCCAAATTTGAAATTTGGGAGATTTTGGCAATTTATGATTTAGAAAGCTTGAATATAGGAGGATTTATGTTTCTAAGTTCAATTTGAGTAATTAAGTTAATTATGATGTTGAAATTGGGTGGAATTGCTTTAGGTAAAGTTAAATTGGAAGAAAGAAGGAATCAATGGACAAATTGGAGCGAGGAACAAGTTTCTAGCATTGATTCGAGGTGGTTACTTGTTTATAATAGAATTTATAAGCCACTAATGCTTTCTTTAAACAAAGAGATTTTCCAATTTCAATTGCATCATAATGTTGCACCATTGTGTGAATGATTTGAAAAATCATTATTGATTCCATACATAAACTTTTGATGAAATGCAAAATACATTTGTGTTATGCCTCGAAAGATTCCATGGCATTTCGTATATTTGGAAAAGAGCATTCGATAAATTGATTGAGCATGAATATGTGCTTTTGTTTGGGCTAGAGAGGAACGTTGTGTTAGTCACGTGCACGTAGACGTATAGCCTTCTCTCGACTGCCCTCTTGGGGCCACGAGATCCTGAGAAATCGGACTCGTTGTGTTTACGATAAACTTCGGTTTATTCGTTATGTTTCACAGAACTCTCGAGCCATGTGTTGTGCATTGCATATGTGGTTTGCCATTGCATTTATGAATTGTCAAGTTGATGCATTCATGTTTTGCAACCTATGGGTTTATGGTTGAAAGCCTAAAAATCATACGTTTTGCAATTGTGATTTGACTACAGAAGAACGGAACTTTTAGAAAATGTGCTTTACGGATTTCAAAGAAATGTTTTCTAAGACCGTAAAAGAAAAAAAAGAATTTCAAGGATTTTGCTTATATATTTGTTATAAACCTGTTACCCACGGTTGTAAAGCTCACCCCTTCATTCCCATCCACGGTGATGAGAAGAAGATCGGTGAAGAAAATTGAAGATTCTGTTTGGATGTGTTATATTGTATTATTGTTAAGTTAGATGGTTCTTTGAGGGGCTAGAATTGTTGTGTATTGTGTACTTTGGTTTAGGGTATGGGTAATGTATAAAGCTTTAGTTTATGAAAGGGTGTATAAATTGTAATGGAACTATGAGATTTGGATGAGGCTATTGAGTTATGGTATTGCACATGGATATGTTATATAAATTTTGTATGTTCAATTGAGATATAAGCATGATTTATATATGGAAAAATGTGATGCATTGGAAATTGGATAGTGCGATTGTATGTGAATGTATTTGGATTAAAGAATGAGAAAAGAGAGAAAAGAAAAGAAAAAATTTATACCGATTTCGGACTGAGGTTAGTCTAAGGTTTCCAACGCGACCATTTTGACGCTTTTCTAAGACATTTGTGCGGATGTCAGAATTTGTGTTTCAATTCGATTGGATCGTTTGTTTGGTTTGTCTCCGAGCCAATTCAATTTGACTTTGTTTGTATGCTTTGCTTCCAAGTTGGCTTTCGATTCGTTAATGATTTGTTTCGCTTTGTGATCAATCGTTTTATTCGTTCCGCCTCTTTATATTCGTTCCGTCTTCCGTTTTCGGGTTGGGGCGCCAGTCTCCGGATCGGGTCCCAACATTAGTAACTGAAGTTTACCCAAAATCATATAGTATCTCGTGGTGGAATTCATACATATATGCCATAGAACCTATGTTCTCATTCTCATGATCAAAGAATAAAATAAATCCATGGTTTTCTATTTATCATAATTGTTACCTGGGAATGAAGCCCTTCCTTGTATGTTCCAATTTTCCTCAAAGCTATAGTAAATTTTGTCATGACAGGACCTAAAGAAATATACACCGAATGAACTATCTTAACAAGCGTATAGTTTCTTTGCAAAAATGTCTCTGAAAATTGAACTTAGCTTCAAATTGAATAGAATAGTACACCAAGTAGTAACAGGATCAATTTGAAAGTTCACAGAAACTACAATAGAAGTAGTAAACATCAAGCAGCCACAAGATATATCAATTTACCTCCAAAAGCCACACTAATAGGGTCATTGTGCCCTCCACCAAAAGTTTCTAGAGCACTAGTGTAGCGCCCCCTTAACGTAGGGTACGCATCGGGACGTCCGTAGGTCATTCCGATGCATATCCGACAATAAGGGTGCACTACGAACGATCAGTCACTAATATACTTCTCGTGGCATCAATAATAACAAAGCATCAAAATAAGTAACTCTAAAATTTGAAACCAAGAAACTTTCTCATTTCATATCATCGACAGAAATATAGATAAGTCTATCAGTTCCCTACAGTCTAAAATACATACTCCAAAAAGGAAAATGATACAAAAGTCTATACTAAGTCATTCCCAAAATCAATCCCAACTGACTGACCTGTGTGCCATAACTTCTCTTGCCAACGTGCTCATACGGCAGGAAAAGTCTATCTCTGGAGCTAGGAGTCTAGTCTATCAGTCCTGAAAAATAGATGCAATTTTGGGTGAGTTTGCGAACTCAATGAGAAACCATCATCGATGGTTCACTCAATTCATGCATTACGCAAATAGCGTACAGAATATCACAATAATACATTCAGATACTATATAGCAATATACCGTTTTTCATGCAAGTCACAAAACTCAGAAATTGTCACAAATCAGTTATCACGATTACAACATGCACCCTTGCCTATTTTCCATTCACTGTATTCAAACCATTGTAATGTATATGCAGTGCATATGAGACTTTTACCATTTTATTACAGTGTTGTGACCGAGCGCAATAAACAATATTCAGTGGTCAGTAGACGCATCTAGGGAGTAGGAGAGCCCTTTGGGTATGCACTAACTCCCGTTGAGCTCAAGGCTCTTTTTCAGTGATCGAGTTCAAGGCTCTATTTCAGTAATCAGTGGCAACTCAGGTCACAACTATCATTATCTGTTCATGCATTTGTGTATGAAATGCAACATGCACATTTTCATTTAAACCTATTTATCACTATTCTTCAGAATCACGTATCAGTTAGATCCGATCTATCAAAAATAGACATATCAATCCTAATCATCCATATAATCATACAATTCACATTTGCAGATAGTTCACAGAGCATTTAACAATCAGAAATTGAGGAACCAACTAGGTTACTCACCTGTAACTTCCGAGCTACTTCCTGGAAGTCCCAGCAATATCCGTGGAATGACGATCCAACGGTGCCTCTATAACAGTTAAATAATTACCCATTATTAACTGCGAAATCAGAACAATTCAATGATGTACATGTCTTTATTAAAAGATGTACGATGCGTATTCATGACTTTCCTAAGACTAATCCCCGATTTCCGACTTTTGCCTCATAACCAATTTCTCATACTAAAGGCTCTATCATATTTATACATTACCCTTAATCTCAAAGAAGGTCTCAAAACCAAAATTCACTATATAGCAGGTCAATATCATCCATTGTAGACTCCAAAAACATATCAGTGATTTCATAAGTCTCCAAAATTAAACTCCAATTATCATAATTAAATCCTTAGGTTGCAATAGGAAACCATATTCGATTTTCTTTCTATGATTGAGATCCTATTAAATTAAATACGAACTTTCATTCTTTACCCCAATTGTAGCCCTCTTTCTCTAGTTCATAACGAATAAAGAATCACCTCAATTGGAGGTCTACACCATAAGTTATGCCTAAAAAACTAAACCATTTCAGTTCAGAAAAAGGTCCCTCGCCGTGGCCAAGGAACTCTCGCCGCAGCTTCCTGGAGTCGCTTGCCGCGGCGTGAAGAGACGCTCGCCGCGACGAACAATCTCTTCGGGGCTAGCCGCGATGCAATGGAAAGGGCTCGCCGCGGTGTAAATTTGCACGCTCGCTACGATGTCCAACCATGCCCGCCGCAGCGAGTAGTTGTTTGCTCGTCGCGATGAGGCTCTCAGCACACGTCGCGACGTGCGCGGCTCCGATCGTCTTCTCTGACAATTTTCCCATATCTCTCACTAAAACCAGTCGAAACTCACTCTCAACTACTCATTCTTTACACAACAAATACCATAAATGCATCAACAACAACATAAAAACAACATTAAAGCCACATCACTTACAAATCAAGCCTGAATCTTCAAATCTCCGGAAACACCTCCAATGCCTAACACCCACGGTTTTCACTCTCAAAACTCAACAATCTTCATCTTCCTCAAAGATCAAGCTAAGCTTTGCACAGAGAGAGGGAGCAACAAGCAACGATCGTGAAGGAGGTCGGAAAATCACCAAGGAAGAGGAAGAAAAAAAATGCCCTAAGTTGGAGGAAGAGGGTTTAATGCGAAACTTTAAAACCTAAGGTATTTAAAGGGTTGATTTTAACCGATAGCTCAAAGTCCTCAAATTCTTTTAATTTCAGTCTCTAAATTCCAATGGCTCATCATTTTCATTCCTAAAATCAAGAATCTAATTTCCCATTACCATTGGATAATTATTTCAGTACCATATGATCAACCAGTCTGTCATTCAAAAAATCTCGGTCCGAACATTTTCTCTTGAATTTTCCAAAAAATTTCCTATGTATCTCTATTAATTGCCAATTACTCTTAAACCATTCTAAATCAACCATTCAGACCCAATAATTCCCAAAACTCTCAAACAGATCACAATCAAACATAATTATCCCAAAATTCACAAATAATATCATATCACAATTAAATGCTGGAAAATGCCATGAATGCAAGTACCTATAAATGCATGTGCAAATAACTCATTCCTCTATAATTAGAGGCCAAACGAATGCTCAATTCAGTATATATATAAAAACCTATTAGCCCGTCCCAAATTACCAATGTAACCTTCCCATCGGTGATGGGATGTTACAATTCTCCCCTCCTAATAAAAATTTCATCCCGAAATTTCATACCTGTCTGATCGAATAGATGAGGATACTGTCTCCTCATATGCTCCTCAGTCTCCCAAGTCGTTTCCTCAGATGAATGGTTCTTCCAAAGGACTTTTACCAGTGGAATCACCATGCTCTTCAACTGCTTGACCCGAGACCCTATGATGCGTCTGACAAAGCTTCTCCCATAACTCAGACATCGCCACCTCAATCTCCCGAGTAGGAATCACGTAAATGCCGGATCGATCTATACCAGTGGAGCATACTAACATGAAACACGTCAGCTAACTAGGACATCTCACTCGGCAATGCTAGACGATATGCCAACGGTCCTATCCTCTCGACAATCTCATACGGACCAATATACCGAGGGCTCAACTTGCTCTTCCTGCCAAATCTCAAAACTCCTCTCCAAGACGACACTCGGAGGAATACTCTGTCTCCTACACTATACTCCATCTCTCGCCGATGCTGATCCACATAACTCTTCTGTCTATTCTGAGCCGCCTTAATGCGACTCCGGATCAGTTTCACCTTATCTACAGTATCTTGAATCAGCTTGGGACTCTCAATCGTCCTCACACCCTCTTCATCCCAATAAAGAGGCGATCTACACTGTCGTCCATACAACGCCTCATATGGTGTCATCCCAATACTACTCTGGTACTGATTGTTGTAAGCAAACTCTATCAAGGCCAAATACTGATCCCAAGCTCCTTTGAACTCCAATATGCAAGCCCGAAGCTTATCCTCGGTAGTCTTAATCGTCCTCTCACTCTGCCCATCTGTCTGAGGATGAAAAGTTGTACTAAAATTCAGTCTGGTACCCATAGCAGTCTGCAGGCTCTTCCAGAACCTCGAAGTAAATCTGGGATCCCTGTTTGAGACTATAAACACCGGGACCCCGTGCAGTCGCTATTGGGACCCGATCCCAACCGAAAAGCGAAAACCGAAAACAAACAGAATTCGGAATCGAATCAAATACAAAGCGAACGAATTAATCAACCTGAACAAACATCGACATCCGTTGCAAACATGGAGCATAGGAAACTAATCGCGTTGGAAACCCTAAGACGTACCATTCCGAAATTCGGTATTTTTTTTCTTTCTTATTTCTTGTCTTTTCATTCTTAATCACTTTATTTCATTACATACAAAATCATCATATGCTTGGATACTCATACAAATCCCAAATTGCACTCAAATCATAATAAACTTCTTAACATTAATACCAATCTCATAAATCCATCTTTCATACATCTAAATTTTATTTTTCTTCTTTTTCAATTTATTTTCTAACGAAAATTCGGCAGCATAACGGCTGCATTTATCCTATCCCAAAAATTCCTGCAAAGGTAAAAACACTTCTAATATCACAACCCAATAACACAAATCATCATCGGACCCTCCGTCCTAATCAAAACACCAATAAACGCACATCTAAACCTAACACTTTAAAAATCCTCAATCGATCATAAAATCTCAATCAATCCCAACCACATTCAATATCTCAAATCCATATACAAAAATCCTCATTCAATATCCAATTACAAACATAAAGCATAATCATACTCAATTATGATCATAAAATCAATATCCAAGTTTCAATTCATATACATCCCGTAATAAGCGCTTTATATACAAAAGGCAATTCAAGCCAAAACAATATCAATTCTCAATTTACGTAAATACAAATGCGACAAAATCAAACTTGACGCTCTTTCATCCGAACTCTGCTCGAATATCCGAGATTGGGATGAAGGGGTGAGATCTAAGCTCGTGGGTAACATATTTATAAACTGAATAATAAGCGAAATCAATTTTCATAAACTTTTGCCAAAAGGCTTAATTTTCAAACTTTTCAACTTTCAAATATTTTCTCAAACCCTTTTCAATTTTCAAACTTTTCATATCAAATTTCTATAATTTCATGGTTGAAAACCCTTTTCTCATTTTCAAAATTTCTCATAAACATGAGTGCAATCACATCGGAGAATTTCACATACATAAACAAAATCAAAATCACATAACATAACAAAATGGTTTAGTTTGGCCCTAACAGACGTCATCGCATAATCTCCGCATAGCGGTCATATGCAAACAGTGAATGAGGGGAGTCCAATCGAACTCTTAAGCCACTCAAGGGCACCAGAGAAGGCTATCGAGGGAGACAAAGGTAATCTGACTCTACTGAGGGACTGACCAAGCCCATACAATTCATATACATGCTTAAAACAAAGCATTGCCCAAGGCACTTTTGAAATTTCACATTTTCTTTAAATTTTTCATATCATATAATCATAATGTGTCATAAATGACACCAACATATATCCACATGAATTCATATAACAAATTGAATGCAATTCACTTAAATCACATATTCATCAAATTCATCACAATATATGCACTAATTCTTTAAATCATTTAAATCATAAATCCAATAATTTGAAAACCATGAATTTCATAATTCTTGCATTTTTAAAACTCATTTTAACCCTTTGAAATCATAATATCAAACATTTACAACCTTTTTCAACCCATTTTATCAACAATAATTTATCAAAATCAAATTTTGCTTTCTTAAATTTTCAAACTCACATTCTTAGCTTACAATTCAATAAATAAATATACTACCCACCTCATATCCATGCTAACATCTTGTCCAATGCTTCAATTTGACATTTTCTCCTTTCTTCCTTCCAATTTAACATTCCCTAAAGCAATTTCATCAAAATTCAATCTCATAAATAACTTAATCCTTCAATTTGTTGCATAAGTCATCAATTCATACTAATTCCAAGATATGTACATCATTAATTTCTAAAATCCTTCAAAATCCCCAAATTCCAAAATGCACCTAAACCAATCCACTCAAATTCAATATCATAATTAACTTAATTTCTCAAATTGAGCTTAGGAAACACCAATTCCATATAAAATCAAGCTATTTCAATCTCCAATTTTGAAAATCCCCAATTTTCAAAATTGGCCTAAACCAATTTACACAAATTCAATACCATAAATCACAATTTCTTCAAAATTAACTTCATATTCCACAAACCCATATCATTATCTATAATTCTACACCAAAATTTCACAAAATTCTTAATCACAAAATTAAGCCTAAACCTTAATCAAATTTTCATCCAAAATTAAACACAACCTAAAGTATATATATCAAAATCAACTTCATAAATCACAAACCCAAGTCCTTATCCATGTTTCTAAACCAAAAATTCATCAAAATCTTAAAGCTCAAAATTTCCTCTTACCTCATTTCTCCTCCAATTTTCGAATTTCTTGGCTCATGAAGATGCTCTCTTCATTCTCCATCCATTTCCTTCTTGAAAAAAATCCCAAAAGCCTTAAAAATCAAGTAGAAAAATAGAAACTTACCTTTCTCCCTCTTCTTTTCTCCATAACCGAATTCTTCTCCTCTCTTTTTTTTCTTATTCTCTTCTTCCTTTTCTTCTGATTTTCCAGCCACTTTCGTGGCTTTATTATGCCAAAAACGACATCCCCTTTTTGTGTTTCATTAATGAAGGTCAAAAGACCATATTGTCCCTCCATTCAAAGCTTAAAGTCATGCTTACTTGCGGGTTGATTCGCACTATCAATTTGAAGGAATTTGTCAAAACTTCCTTCTAAAGAAATGTTCCTCTCAATCACATGAATCCAACGCCACTAACTGTACTCAATTCGGATCATAAATGAAGAAGTTATAGCCGAAATACTATAGGACCTTCACAAAATCTGAGACTGAACATTAACATAACTTCAGTCCAGAAATTAACAATCTTAGGGATGAATTTAAATTTTGATCCCTTCACAAGAGTTGTAGCCCTATATCTTAACTTTATTTTCCCTTAAGAATCAACTCAATCGGAGTTGTACAGCTCCCGAAAATCGCAAAATACTGAACCATGTTCAGAAAATTATCCAACTTATAACCTATAACCAAATCTCTTACTTTGGTTCAATCAATATCTTTCCATTTAATCTCCTAAAAATCATAATTCTTCATAAAAATGAACGTAATTGTCTTAGGAATCCAACGCTTTGAGGATCAAATCGATCGGATGTCAGATGAAGGAATTATAAGCAAAAGATTACAAAAGGGATCAGATTAAGAAACAAAGTAGCGAAACTTCAAAACCAAACTTTTCAAAAATCATATCTCTTGATCCCGAACTCGGAATTTGACAAATTTGATCTCAATAGAAATATCAAAGGAAGCTCTACAACTTTCCTGAAGAACTCAAAATCAAATTAGGTCTCGAAAGAGGTCGGAAACTCAATCAAAGATTCTGTCCAAAACAGCTTTTCCTAAACTACTTCCAATTTTTAATCGCTCATAACTCCTAGCCCCGATATCGAAAAATTGCAAACTTCATATCAATGGAAAGATAAAAACATCATCTAAAACTTTCATGAAGATCACTTACTCTAATTCAAACTAAATCCATACGACGAGTGGCCTCGAAGCATAGAACACACAAATCTATAATTAATAGTATTTTCAAAACAAAGCATATCTTCATAAAATCATATCTTTCAATCCCGACATCGAAAAATAGCAAACTTTATGTCCACAAAAAGCTCTCGACAGAGGCTACAATGTTCATGTTGATTACTTTCTCGAATTTTGCCTAAATCAAAAAGTCAACTTTTTTCTCAAAAAGTCAAACTTCAAGCGAACTTTGACTGATCATAACTCTCACTCCCGATATCGAAAAATATCAAACTTTATGGCTACAGAAAGCTCTTGACATAAACTACAAATTTTCAGAAGATAATTTTCTCAAATTCTCCAAAAATCAAAAAGTCAACTCCTAAGTCAAACATTTTTTTCCACTATTCATCCCCAAAGTCAAACTTTCTAAATTCTTTAAATTTTCACACTTTTTCTTTTTAATTCTTGCTATTTAACTTCATTTCAATCAACTCATCCACTTTCTTCTCATAATCCATATAAGTTCACTCAAATATCAAAGTCCTCAAAATTAAACAATTCTTTTCTCATAAATTCTTTTTTTTTCATCAAATTTCCTTAAATTTATAATTTTCTCACCAATTTCTTTCTCACTTAAATTCATTTTAATATTTCTAATTTTCATCAAAAATTCAGGATCCAACAGTTGCACAATCTCTGCCACATACTTCTGGGCCAACTGATCAAGAGTATTATTCTTTCTCACTGTCAAGAAGTGAGCCGTTTTAGTCAACCGGTCCACTGTTGTAACATCCTGTCACCAATGGGATGGGTATAGTTCATTTCATACGTATTTTGTATGTGCATGCATTATTGAATTATGTATAATTGGCAATGCTTGTACTGGTATTCGTACGTACATACATGTATGACATATTCCGGTTTGATTTGGATAATTTGGATTTGGAGATGATTAGGGCAAGTGTGATAATTAGGTCAAATTAGATTCGAGAATTGAATTTGAGTTAGAAATGAAAGTTAGGAAATTGAATTATGGAATTAGAATATGCGATTCTGAGTTTTCTATTTTGAGGATTTATAGAATTTTTAGAATTTTGAGTATTAGGTGGGAATGAAAAATTTCTTGTTGGTGATTAATTGAGTTCGTTACGAGATTGATTGAAAATTTGTATGAAATAATTGGAGTTATGATTTTTGGAGTTATTATTCATAGTTAATGGAATTGGGAGAAATTAGAATTGAAGCCGCTCTTGAGGTTGTTCTGGATCGGACTTGTGGCAATTAAATTTGCCAAAAAGACTTATTAATCCTTTAATATATAAAGCCTAACCTTTGAAATTTTGCTCACAATTTCTTCTTGCTTTTGGCAAAATATCTTCTTCCTTCTTCTATCATCGTGGATCCTTCTTTGATTTGCTTCGATTCCTTCTTGCCATTTGTTCCTTTCCTTTGCCTTGAATCGATTTGTTGCTTTGGAGTGGGTAAAGAAGAATTGAAAATGGGTTTTGCTTGGGTGATTACCGTGGGTGTGTGAGTTGGAGTTTGGTGTGATCCTTGAAGATTTGAGGTTTTAATCAAGTAAGTTACTTCTTTCTTGCCTTATATAGTTTGATTGGTTGATTTATAGAGTTATTTGGATGATTTAATTTGTATATTTGAGGATTTGACATTTAGGGTTTCCGATGGTTATTTTTGTTGATTTTGATTTGGGTATTTGTGGAATAATGGTTGATTTGTGGATTTAAGGTTAGGAATGAGTTGTGTTAAGTGTAGAATGTTGTTTTGGAGTGTTTAGAATGGATTTGGAGGGATTTATTGTAGCGCCCCCTTATCGCAGGGTATCCACCGGGATACCCGAAGGTCATTCCGGCACATATCCTACGATGAGGGCACGCTACGATCGATCACTACACTCCCTTCAAAAGGTATGGTAACATAATTCACTTGAAAAGCATCATAAGAAGATCACAATATATTAAAACCCACTTTTTCCTCATTACATTTCACAAAAATCAAAGTCTACGTTTTCTGTCCATAATATCAGCATGTACATCATCAGAAAACCTAATACAATAGTATTACGTGAATGAGGAAAGTGTATCAAAATTATCTAAACCACCCAAAAAATCCCCAGCTGACCGACCTTTGAGCCATGACCTCTATCTCCAATCGCAATCTACTCGGCTAGTAGATCCTCTTTAGCAACCAGAGTCGCTCTCGGTCCCGAAAAGACAACGTTGTAATTTTGGTGAGTTTGCAAACTCAATGAGGTAACCATCATCGATGGTTCCTCATTCATACATCATCTTATTGCACATAACACAACGCGTTCACTTCATTACATATTCACAATGTATCACATTATCGCACATATATAAAACATACAACAATTATAATTGACAATGCACGTGAGACTCACTTTCATTTATTATTGTCGTTATGATCGAGTGCCTTCTCTTTTTTTTTCCAGCTCATCCCTTAATGGATGTCGAGCTTAGTCGAATAACGTCCCATATCTCTTCAGAGATATACGGGACGATCGGCGCTCGAGCCTAAGGCTCTATTCACATTAGAGCTTTTAGCTCCTTAATCTGGCAACTCCAGTCATAACTTTCTTTATTTTTCATGCATACATGTAATGAATGTTTCACATAACATAACCTCAGTCAAACACATGGATGCACATTCACGTTTTGATCACATTTATCATCGGACCTTAGTCCGACATTCAGTAGAAATGCTTAGCACACTTTTGCATTCATGCATATTCATAATTTTCGCATGTTTGGAGCACTTAAACAACTCATTCAAAACATATTCTAAAGCAAACAATTAGTTGAGTGAGACTGTCTAGGTTACTCACAATTTTCTCCCGAAGCTAATGCCTGGAAGATCTAGCAACATCTGGAGGTTGACGTTCTAATGGCTCCTCTATAAATAATAACATATACATATATCACAATTTTGAACAATCATAAGTGTTTAATAATGCACATGAATGAGATGAAATATGTACAATGCATATTCATGACTATCCCAGGTATCAATCCATCAATTTCATCACAAGACATTCAACTATCAAAACTCACTTAACTAGCCTCATTCTGTGGGATTTAAACCTCCATAAACCATTTGAATCCAATTTCATAGTCCAATGAACCATTTCAGATCTTTCTCCAAACTCTAACTTTCGGGTCCACTGTTCATGTTTAATTAGAAGGTAAAACTTGCATAATTCTATCGTACTTTCTCTTAAAAAAGTGTTCCTCTATCTTTTATCTTTCCATTAACACCAAAATCACTCAATTTGGTTCAGTAGTTTCAAAGATGTACCTCAAACAATTTCAGACTGTTCCTCTCCAAATCAGTGTATTATATCCGACTTCCATCCAGTAATTGAACACTTTAGAGACCGTATCAAGATTCAGGTCCTTCATATAATTTGTAGCCCTATTACTCTAGTTCACTACAAATCAAGAATCACCTCAATTGGAATCCTATAGACCAAGATATCATTAAAATACTGAAACACATTCAGTAAAATATCCAATTCATACTCCTTCCACCTGCACGCTTACTTTGATTCAGTCAATCATTTCCAATTTAATACCAAAGACCATAGATTTTTGTTTAGAGATAAATAAATATGTTAGGAATCTAATGCTTCAAGAATCAGGTCATTTGGAGGTCTAGAGAAGAAGTTATGACCAAAAGAGTACAGCTTGTTTTTCGTCTCAATTCTGCGTCTACTTTTATGCGTCTGCTTTTCTGCGTCTGCTTTTATGCGTCTGCTTTTATGAGTCTGCTTTTATGCGTCAGATTTTATGCGTCTGCTTTTATGCGTCTGCTTTTCTCTGCTCTTTTTCTGCGTCGTTTCTGCCCGTAACGTCTCCACTTATAAGACGCATAACTTTTGACTCCGATGTCCAAAATTTACAAACTTTACACCGTTGGAAATATAAAAGAATTATCTACAACTTTCAAGAAGGCAACTTTGCCAGAATCTATCTTAATCAGGTCCAAACTTCCTCCCGAAGTTGGAACATGAATTTTCGCTCAACTCTCAACATCCTGCACCCAGTTCTCAACTTCGTGACAACTTTTGAGATTCTTAGAGACAGAACTGAAATTCGATGTCTTCATACAAATTGTAGTCATATATTCCTAGTTTACTCCGAATCAAGAATCATCTCGTTTGGACAACCACAGAAAACGTTATGGCTAAAATACTGAAACATACTCAATGAGAAATTTTCCAGACTTTCTAACTTTCAACATTTTGCGTCACCAAACACCAAAAGTTTTCTCAAAAACTAATTTAACACTACAACTGAATTTATTTCTCCCCAACTAACCAGTATTTAAGAACAAAAACATGAAGTACATTTTCCATGCAGATGACAATAATCTATCAACTTTATTTCACAAATCTCCAACAGTGAGGGATTTCTCTAACACTTACCTGCTGAAAACTCCAAAATCTTGAAGCCTTAAACTCCACACATTTTCGTACTTCACTGAGTGAAATGATCAGCTTCTGGTTTTTCCTTAGAGTAGATGACACGAATGGCAAAGTAAGGTTGGTGAAAGAAAGGAAGAACAAAGAAGTCCCTTAGAAGATATTTTTTTGGAAAACTCTGTGTTTCGAAGAGAGAAGTTTTAGAAAGATGAGAATGAAGAAGGGACTTGGACAAGACTTAACCTGTCAACTCTCAAGGAATAGAGACCTACTTCTAGCTAGATTACAAGGTCTAAGTGACACATGTCACTTTCTTAATGCTTAAACTCTAACTTAGTTTCTTTGGAAACTAACTGCATTCCCCTCTTTCCAATACAACAATCATCTTTACAACCCAACTATCTCCAAATCTTTATTTAATTTATTTCTTGTTTCCTACTAAAAATGTTAGACCCCGATCCCTTTTTCCGTATTAAATAGGTTTGTTTAAATTGTTTGCAATTTGTATTGTCTTTAGTTAGTATTACTTTAGGTTTTAATTATTTGTAGGTTTAGATTATTAAGTCCTATTTGTTAGAATAATTTGGGATTTTAGTGCAATAATTATTAATTGAAGGAATTGAGTTAAATTAGAATTTTAATTTTGGAGTTAGATTTTTAAAAGAATAAGAAAATGTTAAATTAGGCCATAAAATAGTGTCAGGATAAATTAGGAAGTGTTTATATGGTTTTAAGGCTTTAGGTTATTAAAGTGGGCTTTTAGGCCTTTGGAATGTTATTTAAATGAAAATTTGGGAAAGGTTATAAGGAGGGAAACTACTTGGGCTTGAAGACTTGGGCTTAGGGTTTAAGTTAAAGAGTTAGGTTAATGTAAGGAAGCTTAGGAAGTTTCCTAAGGCTTAAAGGTGACCAACGAAAATTGAAAGGGGAGGGAGGCTAAGTGATGTCGTTTTTGCTTAGGGGAATAAGTGAGAAAGAAGCAAAGTAGGTCATTTTTGGTTTAGCCATCCGAAAGTCACAAAGAGAGGAGAGTGGGGAGAAGGTTTCGAAAATCCAAAGGAGAAAGAAGAGTGGTAGGTTCGGCCATCAAAGAAGAAGAAGAAGAAGAAGGGAGGTAAGGTTTCTAAGCTTTAGCAAGGAGGATTCAAGTGGTTTATGTAAGAAGAAAGGAAGAGAAATAGGATACTCCATCTTTAAAAAAAGAAGAAGCTTGCGTGGGTTTCCTACAAGGTAAGGAAATTCGAATTTCTTGGTTGTGTTGTTAGGATTTCATCTTTCTTGTTTCATATTGGTGGTTTGAAGAGTGATTAGAAGGATTTGTTGTTAGAGGAAAGGAGAAAAAAATCAGATTGTGTAGGTTAGGGTTTTCGAAATTTATGAATTGATTTTGTTAGAGTTTTGTTTTTCATGCTTTTAAAGGATGGTTGGAAGAGTTTATAGAGAAAGAATAAGAAAGGAAAGAGTTTCCCACCATTAGAAACTAGGAGGGTGATGTCGTGGGTTTCATGAGGGAAGAAGAATTTGAAATTTCATGGCCTTGTTGTTAGGGTTTGTCTAATGGTGGTTTGGAGAGTGTGTTGTGAAAAAAAAATCAGCATGCATGGATGGCCCTAGGGTTGAGAATTTTTGAAAATAATGGAATCAATTGAGAGAGGTTTTAGTTAATATAGCATAGGAAAGGTATAGGAAAGGTGTAGGTAAGGTTCGGTAGGTTTAAATTCAAGTTTCGACATTTTAAAAAAATTCCAACATTGTGCTTTGTGATTAATTAGACATGTTATGCTTTGATTAAGGTCATTTAAGGCGTTTGGAGATTGAGGAGAGTCAAGATAATCAATTGGGGCAAGTTAATCAATTTCCAAGCCAAAGAAGTCAAGGTGGGTAACTTTTTAATAATTGAGTAATAAGCTACTTAAATGTCTCTTGAATGGTTTCCTATGACTTTCAAATTTTGAATGCATTATTGTTTGTGATAAGCGTAAACATGTATTATGTGCCTTTTATGTAACTATATTGTGTAAAGATTAAGTATAATTGTTTGACAAGTAACAAAGTTAGAAAATGAGACTTTGGTGATTATGTGAAAGTGACTAGTTGTAATGGCCATTTGTGACAAATCCTTATGAATATTGTAATGTTTGGAAACTTGATTTAAAATGAGAAAGATGTGAGTATGTGATTTTGGATGAATGCCTAAAGTGAAATTGCATGATTTCTTGGGTTTGTAGTGATCCTCTGTTAGCAAGTCTTGCACTTGTCTATTAGGCTTCTCTCCGCCTGCGCTTAGTGGCATAGGAGTTTCAAATCAGACTCCCCTTACTTTACTTACTACACATGGTCGCTTATGGGACATGTGTGTACGCCATCTGTTAGATCACTCAAACCGCTCGATATGTGATTTTGTGCTATTACTTGATATTTCTTGACTTTGTAAATGTTTCATCTTGTTAGAATGATGATTGATGAATGGATATATTGGAATGATGATTAATGTGTTGTTAAATTGAATATCTTTATGCTTGGCTATTAAGCTGTTACCCACGGAGTCGTCAGTTTCACCCCTTTCTCCCTCACATGTATTGAGCGAGAAATCGGGTCGTCGCATGATCGGGAATGAGGCATTACTTGATGCTTTTGTTTTTGAAGTTATATTTTGAAAACAATGCTTTGGCTAGCATTTAAAAAAAAGTTTGGCTTTTGTAGCGTTCTTTGAAATTTTGATGTATCCGGCTAAAATGCTCTTTAAAGCATTGTATTTGCTTATTTCATGTAAATAGTAAGGTTTTGAAGTTTTCATTGTATATTGTATATGTTTCCTAAGCATGTATGGATGTATGGTTAAAATTGATAAAAGCAAAGATGAGATGGTAGTTCTTTAGGAAATTGAAATGATGAAATGTTAGATACCTAAGATTGTGTTGTTGCCATTTGGAGTTGATGTGGTTTGGTTGTTGGATATGTGAGAATTTGGGAGATTGAAGTGTTTTTGTGTAGGTGGAAGTTAGGTTAGAAAATTGAAGATTTTGGCTAGAGCATTTTAGGGAGGTCTTGTCTATTTTTAAAATGGCCACCTTGCTTTGGCTTTTAGAGCATGTTAGAGTAGGAATTTGAGTGAGAGGTTTTTCTTAAAGTTTGTAGAGCTTGTCAAGATCTCTAAAACGGTATAAAATGGGTTAATTTCCGACTTAGGATGAAACAGTTATGGGCGTTTGAAAATTTCTGATTACTATTCATTTGATCATTTTACTATTCATATGGTAATTAGCTAGACAATATCTTTAATCAAGTTTCTACTTCTTTTAATGATTGAAATGATTTTTTTTTCTTCATGAAAGTTGTAGAACATCTTTTAAATCTTTCCGAAGGTAAAAGAGGACATTTTTTGCTTTTGATATCAAAAGATATGAATTTTCAAACTTTTGGCATGGTGTAGGCGAATTTGAGTTGGGCTAAAATTTGAAAACCATTTATGACCTTCTTAACGGATGTATGCGTTAAATCCTTCTAACATTTTCTATCCCTTTTTGGTAAAATGAGAGTGTCGGGTCTTCATTGGACTTTATGGTCGATGTGTGCCGGTTTTGTGCAAAATTGCGTTTTTGTGAGATATAAAGATCCGATTGAGGCATTTTCTGTTTTCATTTGACCTAGAAATATGGAATTAGCTTAGGAATCAACTTTAATTATGAGCCCTAAGCAGATTATTTTTTATTGGAGGATAATTAGGGTCAAATTATCAAGTTTATTGGGATGACGTGCACTTAAGTTCAATTCGAGGTTTCTTTTCGTGGTGAGAATCCTTCCTCGTGAGATGCAGCGTTCGGATGTCACGCGGGACATCGGACACGTGTCGCACTGTGAGGAGGTTCCAACACTTATGGTATCGAGCTTTCGGTTTAGATTGGGTAGAAGGAGAACTTTAGGGTTTTCATGATCTTTATTAAACTTACATGATTTGTGTTCTTTTGCATTGTTTTAATTGATTTTACATGCCTACATGGTGATTTGACTAAATGATGATTTTGGATGATTGTAACTTAAGTGTTGCAACGATACTTTTGAATTAAAGTTTTCACTTGGTTTTATTTTGAAGGAGTAAATATGTCACCTCGGTGTAGACCCGTGGAACTTCGTTCTCTCTTTCTAGTTCCCTTGAGCACAGATGAGTCGCATGTCCCACAAGATGGGGACACACTCGGCTCTGGCTCAGAGGCACCTAGTGTGCAACTTGAGGAGCAACCTCCTCCTCCTCCTGCTTATACTGCGATGGATCCATGATTTTCGAGCCTTTGCCCAGCGTTCACCTTGGCCATGGGATAGGGATCTCGAGCTCAATGCCACTCCATGAGGATTAAGCGTTATGATAAATTCTAAGTATGGTGCGGTGGACTTTCATGATACCACAAATCTGAGGAAGTCAAGCTTGGATGAAAAGAACGAGAGGGTCTGGTACAAATGAAATGCAGATGAGGAGAAGCTTGAGTATCTGCAGTGAGTCTATTGCGGGGAATGCTCTTCCTTTGGTGGGAGTCGGTGCCACAGAGTCAAGTGTTACCTCGGTGTTGTCATGGAGATTTTGGAGAATTATTCAGGAAAAAGTACTTCTCCCGGGTTTATATGTAGGAAAAGGCCAGAGAGTTTTTGAATTTGGCTCAGAGGGAGATGTCTGTTAGTGAGTATGAGCTGAGATTCACCCAACTGTCTCGGTATGCAGCATATATGGTGGCTAATGAAGAAGACAAGTGCAGAAAGTTTGAAGGAGGCCTCCACCTAGGAATCAGGGAGAAGGTAGTGATTCATAACTTTTTTGATTATCAACAGCTGGTGAATGCGGCACTCCAGGCAGAAAAACTGGAGAACATCAGACAGGAGGTGAGCAGGAAAAGAAAGGGTAGAGAGCAGTTTCCTAGGAGAGGGGGTAGTGTTCAAACGACTTTCAGGGGTGAGAAGAGTTTTCGTGTGCAGAGTCAGGGAGGCAGTAGTGCCCCCTTGAGCGAGGCAATTGAGAGAGAGTCTGAGGCCTCCTCGGTGGGAGGAAGCAAGCGGGACGTAGAGAAGCGGGAACCCAGCCCCTCTATGTGAGCATTCAGGAACCCTATCGAGGTGAATGTCGTAAATTTTCAGGTGCTTGCTTCAAGTGTGGAGAGAAGGGACACAGGATTAGAGACTGTCCTCTGTGGGCCCCGAGGCGGGATCTCGATCCACAGGCTCGAGGAGAGTGGAGGCAGTGGGGACGGACCGACTCTGGAATGGGCAGTGCAGGTCGATGAAGAAGCCCATTCCTCGGGGAGACCGAGAGGGCAAGCACAGGCTGGGTGTTTGCTATGACTCAAGAGCAGTCTGCGGCCTTGAGGAGGTTATTCTTGGTATGGCTCGACTTTTTCATTCGATGTTTATGTTCTCTTTGATTACGGTTCCACCCATTCCTTTGTCTCTGAGTGTGTTATTGCGGTAAGATGCGGTCGGTTCTTTTGGATGAGTTTACATTTGTTAGTACTCCGTTAGGGAGGATTTTGTTATCGTGAGCCGGATCTTTCGAGATTGTGAGCTTGTGATTGATGGATCTAGTTTGGTAGTGTATCTCTACCTCTAGATCTAAAGGGTTAGATGTGATCGACGGAATGGGCGTGATGGAGAAGTATAAAAGCGGCTGGATTGTGGTAAAAGGAAGTGGAATTTGATCAGGTGAGGTTGAGAAAGTAGTTTCGGAGGAGAGAGAAAGTTGACACATACGACTTGTTTCATCTTTGTTGGTGATAGGCGATGGGAAGAGTCCTGTGAAGCCTTCTTGGCGTGTGTTACGGATACAGTGTGAAGGAGAGTAAGGTGGAGGATATTCCCATTGTGAGGGAATTTCTGATGTGTTTCTGAGGAGTTGTGCGGTTTGCCACGGAGAGGAGATTGAGTTTGCTATTGATTTGGCTCCTGGGACAGTTCTATTTCGATTCCACCTTAGGATGGCTCATTTGGTGAAGGAGCTAAAGAAGCGGTTGGAGGATTTATTAGAGAGGGATTTATTAGTAGGTTTCTCACCCCGGGGCCTTGGTCTTGTTTGTTAAAAAGAAAGATGGAACCAGGAGAATGTGCATTGACTACAGGAGGCTAAATAAAGTGACAGTGAAAAACAAGTATCCATTGCCCCGGATAGATGATTTGTTTGATCAGTTGCAAGGAGCAACGGTCTTCTCCAAGATTGATCTTAGGTCTGGCTACCATCAACTCAGGATTAAGGAGTCTGATGTGAGCAAAACAGCCTTCAGGACTCGGTATGGCCATTATGATTTTGTGGTTATGCCTTTTGGACTGACCAATGCTCCTGCTGCTTTTATGGATTTGATGAACAAGGTCTTTAAGGAATTTTTTGATCAGTTTGTTATCGTGTTTATCGATGAAATTCTGGTATATTCCAGGAGTGAGGGAGATCATGAAGAGCACTTGAGGATTGTATTGCAGAGACTAAGGGAGAGAGAATTGTATGTCAAATTCACGAAATGTGAATTTTGGCTGCGTGAGGTGGTCTTTCTTGGTCATATCGTTTCTGAGAATGGGGTGCATGTAGACCCAAAGAAAGGTGAAGCTGTTGTAAATTGGCACACTCCGACGACAGTGAAAGAGGTGAGGAGCTTTACGGGTTTATTTGGTTACTATAGGAGATTTGTGGAGGATTTTCCTTGATTCTGCTCCTTTGACTAAGTTGTTAAGGAAAAATAAGAAATTTATGCAGGAGTGATGAATGCGGAGAAGTTTGAGGAGTGAAATGCAGATTGACTAGTGCTCGATTCTAGCTTTGCTTGTGGAGATGGGAGTTTTTACGTGTATAGTGATGCTTCGAGAAGGGGTTAGGATGTGTGCTTATGCGAGGAAGATAAGGTGATAGCATATGCCTCGCGGCGGTAAAAGCCTTATGAGGTGAATGCTCGACCCATGATTTGGAGTTAGCGGTGATCTTTGCTTTGAAGATCTAGAGACATTATTTATATGGGGTTCGGACTAGGATCTTTGAGATCACAAGAGTCTCAAATATTTGTTGAGTCGGAAGGAGTGAATTTGAGGCAGAGGAGGTGGATTGAATGCTTAAAGACTATGACATGTTGATGAGTATCATCCAGGTAAGGTAAATGTTGTTGCAGATGCCTTGAGCAGGAAGTCTTCCATAGCATATGTTCGGACAGTATATTTGCCGCTATTGGAAGAAATGGCTAAACTCAGGATCAGTTTAGAGCAGGAAGAGTCTAATTGTATGGTTGCCACTTTTGGGTAAGACCAATTCTTGAGAGAAAGTGAAAGAGTTGCGAGTTCGGGATGCGAAGCTGAGTCGGTTATGGGAAGAGATTCAGAAGGGTAAGAAGTCTGACATGGTAATGAGTGATGATGGACTCCTGACAGTCAGAAATAGGTTGTGCATTCCAGATGTCAAGGAGGTAAAGGATGAGATTCTGGATGAGCGCCTAATGCATCGTATGCTATGCACTCGGGTAGCACCGGGATGTCTGAGGATCTTAAGGAGCATTTACGGTGGAGAGGTATGAAGAAAGATGTGGTAGAGTATGTGAGTAAGTGTGCGGTGTGTCGTCAAGTTAAGGTGAGCATCAAGCACCTTGAGCCGATTAAAGCCTTTATCCATTCCGAGTGGAAGTGGCGAAAGTGACTATGGACTTTCGATGGGATTGCCGGGACCGATGGGAAGCATGATGCCATATGGGTGATTGTGGATAGATTGACAAAATCAGCTCATTTTTGCAATCGACAGAACAGATCCGTGCATATGCTAGCTAAGAAGTATATCGATGAGGTTGTGAGATTGCATGGGATTCAGTTAGATTGTTGGGTCGAAAATTATATATAATATATATATTAATTAATTAATTATTTATTTATTGATTTATGGATTTATTCGTTAATTATTTTTATTGTGCCTTAATTGATTTAATTATGTGTTTATATAAATATTTTTATGTTGGGCTTGGGATTATAAGTTAGAAATTTAAAGAAGGCTTGGACTTAATATTGGAAAGTATGGGCTTTAGAATTTGAGTGGTTGGATGGAATGGGCTTTAGGAATAAATGAAAAGAAGAAGGAGGAGAGCCCGTTAGAGTAGCTTGTGAGGGATAAGGAGAGCTCAAAACTATGTAGTTTTGAGGTAGGTTTTAAAAATGAGAATAACTGAATTAAAGAGGAGAAGAGGAGGAAGGAAGTGTAGTAGAACAAAAAAAAAGAGAAGAAAACGTGAGTAGAGGAAAAAAAGAGCTTTTAGCCAAGAGAGGAAGGAGACCCGTAGGAGGCTTGAAGGGAGGAAGAAAGAAGGAGAAAAAGAGAAGAAATCTACTTGTTAGAGGTAAGTTTCATCTTTGCTTAAGTTAGGTTTAAGAATGGTGTAGGATGGAAGTTAGGGTTTGTGTAGAGATTGAAGAAAGATAGAGGAAAATATGAGATCTATGGATTTTAGGGATTTTTTTAAGGCTAAGGTTATGGTTATTCTAGCTTAAATGGCTTATGGGTAGGTTAGGTTTAAAGTAGACTTTTATTTTGCTTGATTTTTATGAATGATATGCTTTCTTTTAAAATATATTTATTGAATAGAGTGTGATTTAATTAAAGGAAATCAAGAGACCCCCACTCAAGACAAGGAGGAAGGCAATCTTGAATTGGATACCGGCGATAGGTGGGTAACATTTTATAGTTGTTATGTAATGGGCAAATGCCACTATGTATGCTATCTTTGATAATTATGCATATTGAAAATGTATTTCCTTTTATTTGAAAGTAAAGTGTGAAACCATGATGATTTGAAAGAATGAAAGAAGCATAAAATGCTTCTCAAGCGACGAATATGTGATCATTGGGTGAGAGAGAACCTACTTGATAAGTCACGTGCCGTTGACCCTTTTGCCTTCTCCGGCAGCGCTTTTGGCCACGAGATCGAAAATGGACTCGTCGTGTTTCTGTAAACTTCGGTTTCCGTCGTGTTTATGGAACTCTCAAGCCTATTGTGTGCATTCTATTCTTTAATGGTGTTTATGATGCATAATATGTGATTTAAGTGATAGAAGTTTACATAATATGCTTTATGTGATGATTTTGGCTACTTATGATCTATTTGATAAAGTTGGGTATTTATGCATATTGATGTTTGCTAATGCTTTGGATTCGTTATTGTGTGTTGTGTGGCTCATTATTCGATGACTATAAACTAGTTAGCCATCGAGCGTGTTAGCTCACCCCATTCTCCTCCTCGGTTGCAAATTCAAGTTGAGAGCTGAACCTTGCAAGGCATCGGGCATCACTCGAGAAATTTAGTCACTTTTGTATTAAGTTAGTAACTAGCTTATAAGCATATCAAACATGGAGCATCCCACACATTTTGTATTTTGTACTTGAGTCTTGATGAATATGCCAATATGTAACCAAAACTATGCATGAATCTTTGTTATGATTTGGAATGTGAATGAGAGCTCTAGTACTCTCTATCTTGTGAAATTGTTGATTTCCGATCAGTGTAAGGCCTTGAAATAGTATGTGTATGAGTATTTTCATTTTTGAATTGCTGCTGGGTTTTTGACTTTGGGAGAGCTTGCTGGAAAATTTGCTATGATTTGTGTTGTTGAAGTGAGCTGTAGAAGTTCTAGAATTTCTGGGTTGCTATAGGTCGTATGGGATCTTCTTGACTCCTTGAAGGTGTTAGACGAGCTGTAGAGCTTGTTCATGAGGGGTAATGAGTTAATTTTGAGGTATTGATTGGTAGGTGTGAGTCGTTGGAATTAAATGCTGGTGCTGTCTAAATGGCAAATTGTTAGAAAGAGATTTGAATCCACTTTTGACCCTCTTGGAGTTGGAATATAGGTGGGTGGTCTTCATGAAAGTTGTAGATAATTCTTTTACCTTTCCATAGACACTAAGTTTGTTAAATTCGGAGTCTTGAGTCAAAAGTTATGGTAGTTGTAAGTTTTAGTACTGGTTGTGGAGAGCTAGTCGATCGGCCTTTGAGTAAAATTCTGTTTCCCTTAGTGTCCAAGCTTGCCATGGAGTCCTCCTTGAAAAATGTAGATTTTTCTTCTAGCTTTCCAACGCTTCTGACCGTGTCTGATTTGGAGCTCGGAGTCAAAAGTTATTGAGGTTAAAAGTCTGGTGAGGTCGGATCATTTGGGCGGTGGCTCGGCACGCTGTAAGCGCCCAAAGCGCTCGGCATGCCGACGCAGGCGATCCTTCGCCGCCTCGCCCATGCATGCAGGCGACAGCTGATCGCTTCGCCCGTGTGGGCGAAGGCTAGCTTCGGCCATGCCGGCGTCCTCGCGTTGAGAATTCGGTTTTGGCCGTGAGCCCTCTCCTTCTTTTGGCCATAACTTTTACACAGACCTCCGATTGACCCAATTTTTGAAGCGATGGATTCCTAAGAACATTTTCTATCTTTCTACATCTGATTTACCAGAATTGCGTTTAAATTGAAAAAGGTGGTTTGAAACAAAGTGTGGAGGTCGGTTGATCAAGTTTGAATATACTTCACTAATTTTAAAATATCTTGAGCTATAGAGCTCCGATCAAAGTGATTCTTATTTTAAATTAAACTAGAGGCATAAACCTAAAAGTTTTATGAAGGAACTGATTGGCAATTTAGCCTCTAAAGTTTTCAAATTTTGACATGAAGTCGGTAGAGGGACTGTTGTCACTGTTTTCTTTAAGATAGTATATTAACCATATCTTTTTCATTTCTAATCCGAATTGAGCGTTTTCAGTGGCGTTGGAACCGTGAGAGCGTAAGGAACATATTTTCTTAAAAAGAAAATCCCAAATTTTCTATTAAAAGCTCCTCTACTTGTGGTCAGTTGTGTTCGGTTTTGGGTCTTCCATGCTTGTATAGGTCCGAATGTTGGGCCTCGGAGACGGGGTCCAACATTGTTTGGTATCAGAGCCAGGTTTCACTCCTAGGCTTTTGTTGTGATATATGATTAAATGTTTGCATTATGAATCGATGGTTTGCATTAAGTGACATGCATCTCATGCATATATATAGGAACTAAGATTAAAAAGAAATGTAGCTAATCAGTAAATGTTTTCATTGAAGGAGTAAGATGCCACCTCGTAGAAGGACACGAGGAGTTCTGCAGGTTCTATTGCACTGACTCTCCTTTGAGAGAGGAGAGCACGGATGAGTCCGTAGCCGGGAGTGGCCCCGCTGAGGCTTCTCTAGGGCAGAGTAGTGAGCCCCTCCGATCCCAGACTCAGCCGTTGCCTAGTCGGTCTGAGCAAGTGCCTTCTCTGGACCGAGACTCTTCGAGGGCATTTACTCAAGCCTTTGTTCAAAGCTATGGGTCAAATGCCCCAAAGCTCTGGTTACCTAGCCAAGAAGGGAGACAGTTTGATCGACCGAGGAAGTATGGGCGGTGGACCTACGGGTCCTTGACCAGGAAGCTGAGACTGGTTGAGGAAGCCAGAGAGGGTCTTAGATCGGATAGAGTCTTGAGGATCTTTGAGAGTGGTTTATCTTGCCCTGACTTCTTTTTGGTGATGCCTTGCATTGGTGGGAGGCAGTCTTGGGAGTCGAGACAAGACCGAGAGGGTTGACATGGGGAGACTTCTAGCTATTCTGAGAAAAGAAGTATCTGTCAAGTGTACATTCAATGAAGCAGAGGGAGTTTGAGTCTCACCCAGAGGAGATGGCTCATTCTTGAGTATGAGCGTCAGTTCACTCGGTTAGCCGAGTATGCTTGGAGTGATGTTGATGAAATTGCCAAGTGCCACAGTTTGAGTCAGCCTACACCTAGCTATCGAGAGAAGGTGGTAGTCAGAGAACTTGGCGATTTTCAGCGGTGGTTGAAGCGACTCACGAGGTTGAGAACATCGAGAATATTAAGAGTGCAGATTAGCAAAAAAGGAAGGGAAGAGAAGCGATTCGGGGGGAGGTGGTACTTATACCCGAGAGAAGTGCAGAACCTTTCTGTCTTGATCTGAGGAGAGGAGCACCGGTGGGGCCGGCCTAGACCGATGAGGACTTCTCTTGTTTCTCCTGAGCCTCAGCGGTGGGCGGCGGTAGAAGAGGAGATGGGGAGACCACCTCTTCCTAAATGTGAGCATTGTGGGAACCTCCATAGAGGGAAAGTCGCAGATTTTCAAGAGCATGCTTCAATGTGGCGGAAAGGTCACATAGCAGAACGTGTCCTAAGTCGGATAGAGAGAGGATCACAGATGCAAGCTTCCGAGAAGACGAGGCGGTGGGACAAAAAGCTGTGGACTAAGTGGGTAGCTCTGGTGTACCTAAGAGAGCTTATCCTCCAGAGCAGATCCGGGGCAAGCCCGACTAGAGTTTCATGAATGACTTCGAGAGGAGGAGAGACACCCCGAAGTGGTGGCGGGTATGATTAAACTGTTTGATGTCGATGTTCTTGTTTGATTGATCCAGAGTTCTACCCTCTTTTTTGTCGTCGGGGAAGCAGTATGTAGTAGAGTCTTGAGCCCATTGGATACTCTGCGATGGTGAGTACTCGATCGGCCAGTTTATTGTTATTAGTCAAGTGTATAGAGACTGTGAGATAGAGATTAGTGGAGGGAAGTTTGTGGTGGATTTGATGCCTTTGAAGATGGGAGGATTGGATGTGATCCTAGGTATGGATACTTTAGAGAAGTATCGTGCCAACTTAGACTGCAAGCAAAAGACAATGGAATTCGAGTCGGAGAATGGCAGAAAAGTGGTATTTGTGGGAGATAGAAGAGCCAGTCCGCCTAGGATGGTTTCAGCTATGTCAGCAGAAAGATTGATGAGTAAGGGGTGTCAAGCGTATTTGGCCTATGTGTTAGACACGGAGGCAGATAGAGGGAGGTTGGAGGATATTCCTGTAGTCAGGGAATTCCCAGACGTCTTTCCCGAGGAATTTCCAGGACTACCTCGTTCGAGGAAAATTGAGTTTCCCGTTGAGCTTCTTCCAGGTACTACGCCGATCTCAATTCTGCCTTACCGGATAGCCCCGACGGAATTGAGAGAGCTTAAGGTGCAATTAGAGGATCTGTTGGAGAAGGGTTATATTAGGCCGAGCTCTTCGCCTTGGGGAGCTCCGGTTCTCTTTGTGAAGAAGAAAGACGAATCGTTGCAGATGTGTGTGGATTACAGGAAGTTGAATCATGCCACCATTACGAACAGATATCCGCTCCCGCGCATAGATGATTTGTTTGATCAATTGCAAGGGGCGAGAGTCTTTTCCAAAATAGATTTGAGATCGGGTTATCATCAGTTGAGGATTAAGGAGACCGATGTGTCGAGGCGCTTTTAGGACGCGGTATGGCCCTTGAGTTTTTGGTTATGCCTTTCGGGTTAACGAATGCTCCTGCAGTCTTTATGGATTTGATGAATAGAGTCTTCAAATCTTTCCTAGATCGATTTGTAATTGTCTTTATTGATGACATATTGGTCTATTCTAAGAGTGATGAGGAGCACGAGGATCATTTGAGAGTTGCTTTGGAGACTTTGAGAAAGAATGAATTGTATGTCAAATTCGACAAGTGCGAATTTTGGTTAAGGGAAGTAATATTTCTCGAGCATGTGATTTCAGAGCGTGGAGTGCATGTGGATCCACAAAAGATAGAGGTGTGGTTAAATGGGAAGCACCTAAGAATGTGGTGAAGTGAGAAGTTTCTTGGGACTATTTGGATATTACTGGGAGGTTTGTGGAGGGCTTTTCTTTGATAGTGCTCCACTTTCCAAATTGTGAGAAAGAATCGAAGTTTGAGTGGGTGAGGAGTGCGAGTAGTTTGAGGAATTGAAGAATAGGCTTACTCTCGCACCGATTTTGACATTACCTATGGTGATGATGGATACATTATTGTGCGATGGCGCTTCTAGGAAGGGTTTAAGATGTGTATTGATGCAAGGAGAGAAAGTGATTGCCTATGCTTCTAGACAATTGAAGCCTTATGAGATGAACTATCCTATTCATGATTTGGAATTAGCTGCTATTATTTTCGCATTGAAGATTTGGAGACACTACTTGTATGGAGTTACTACTAGAGTATTTACGGACCATAAGAGCCTTAAGTACTTGTTGACTTAGAAAGAGCTGAATTTGAGGCAGAGGCGATGGTTGGAGTTATTAAAAGATTATGATTTGGTGATAGACTACCATCCGGAGAAAGCTAATGTGGTAGCTGATGCATTGAGTAGGAAGTCCACTATGGCACATGTGGAGACCGCGTACCTTCCTTTACTGAAGGAATTAGCCAGACTTGATGTGACATTAAGGCAAATTGAGTCTGATTGTATTTTGGCGAATTTCAAAGTGAGACCAGTGTTGAGGGGGAAAATCAAAGAATTGCAGGAACGGGATGAGTACTTGAGTAAGCTTAGAGCAGAGATAAAAGATGGCAAGCCCTCTGATGTAGAGGTAAAGGAAGATGGATTGATGGTTATGGGTGACAGATTGTGTGTTCAGGATGTGTTAGAGTGAAGGATGAGATCTTGATGAAGCGCATAACGCTCCTTATGCAATGCACCTGTGGAGTTCTAAGATGTATCGGATTTGAAAGACCATTTCGGTGGAAGGAATGAGAAAAGATGTGGCGAGTATGCTAGAAGATGTTTAGTGTGTCGTGAGTTAAAGTGAACACCAAGCACCTTGAGCAAGCTTAATCCTTTGCCGATTCGGAATGGAAATGGGAGAAGATTACCATGGATTTTCGATGGGCTTACCAAGGACTAGCGAAGCATGACGCTATTTGGGTGATTGTGGATAGGTGACTAAGTCACCCACTTCTTACCAATTAGACAGGCAGATTCTTTGAATGTTTTGGCTAAGACATATGTGGATGAGGTAATCGACTTCATGGGATTCCGAGTTCGATAGTGTCGATAGGGATCCTAGGTTTACCCAGATTTTGGGAAAGTTTGCGAAGGCTCTGGGGCGAGATTGCATTTTAGTATGACTTTCCATCCGCAGACCGATGGACAATCGGAGAGGACGATCTGAGACTTTGGAGGCAATGTTGAGAGCTTGTGCTTTGGATTTCAAAGGTTAGTGGGATGATCACCGACCTTTGATTGAGTTCTTACAATAATTCCTATCACTCGGGAATTCGGATGGAACCTTATGAGGCTTTGTATGGCGGAGATGCAAAACTCCTATATGTTGGGATGAGGAAGGTGAAAGGAAGCTAGTAGGGCTGAGTTGGTACATGCTATAGTGGATAAAGTCAAATTGGTAGTAGGCTTAAAGCATACTCGAGATATGATGAAGAGCTACCCGGATGCCCATAGGAAAGAGATGGAGTTTGAAGTGGGTGAGAAGGTGTTTTTTAGAGCTTCTCCATGGAAATGTGTTTTGAGGTTTGGCAAGAAGGGCAAGCTTAGCCCAAGGTATATAGGCCCATATGAGATCATTAAGAGGATCGGGCCTTTGGCTTATAAGTTAGATTTGCCATTGGAGTTGTCTAAGATTCACAATGTGTTCCATGTGTCGATGTTGAGGAAGTACAGATCAGATTCTTCGCATATAGTTCGATCTTCAGAGGTTCAGTTGAGAGAGGATTTGAATTATGAGGAGCAACCAGTGGAGATCTTAGATTCAAAGGAAAAAGTGTTAAGGAACAAGAGTGTGAAGCTGGTTAAGGTCTTATGGAGGAATCATTCGACCGAGGAGGCTACTTGGGAACCTTTAGAAGCCATGAAGGAGAAGTATTCGTACCTCTTCATGGACTCAGGTAAGGATTTCGAGGACGAAATTCTTTTAGGAGGGGAGAATTATTGGATCCGAATTTTTTTTTTATATTTCTTTATTTATTATTTATTGATTTATGGATTTATTCGTTAATTATTTTTATTGTGCCTTAATTGATTTAATTATGTGTTTATATAAATATTTTTATGTTGGGCTTGGGATTAGAGTTAGAAATTTAAAAGAAGGCTTGGACTTAATATTGGAAAGTATGGGCTTTAGAATTTGAGTGGTTGGATGGAATGGGCTTTAGGAATAAATGAATAAGAAGAAGGAGAGAGCCCATTAGAGTAGCTTGTGAGGGATAAGGAGAGCTCAAAACTATGTAGTTTTGAGGTAGGTTTTAAAAATGAGAATAAGTGAATTAAAGAGGAGAAGAGGAGGAAAGAAGTGTCGTAGAACAAAAAGAAGAGAAGAAAACGTGAGTAGAGGAAAAAGAAGAGCTTTCGGCCAAGAGAGGAAGGAGACCCGTAGGAGGCTTGAAGGGAGGAAGAAAGAAGGAGAAAAAGAGAAGAAATCTACTTGCTAGAGGTAAGTTTCATCTTTGTTTAAGTTAGGTTTAAGAATGGTGTAGGATGGAAGTTAGGGTTTGTGTAGAGATTGAAGAAAGATAGAGGGAAAGATGAGATCTATGGATTTTAGGGATTTTTTTTAGGCTAAGGTTATGGTTATTCTAGCTTAAATGGCTTATGGGTAGGTTAGGTTTAAAGTAGACTTTTATTTTGCTTGATTTTTATGAATGATATGCTTTCTTTTAAAATGTATTTATTGAATAGAGTGTGATTTAATTGAAGGAAATCAAGAGACCCCCACTCAAGACAAGGAGGAAGGGCAATCTTGAATTCGGATACCGACGATAGGTGGGTAACATTTTTATAGTTGTTGTGTAATGGGCAAATGCCCTATGTATGCTATCTTTGATAATTATGTGCATATTGAAAATGTATTTCCTTTTATTTGAAAGTAAAGTGAGAAACCATGATGATTTGAAAGAATGAAAGAAGCATAAAATGCTTCTCTTGCGCTTGAATATGTGATCATTGGGTGAGCGAGAACCTACTTCGATAAGTCACGTGCACGTTGACCCCTTTTGCCTTCTCCCGGCAGCCCGCTTGCGCCGTGTTAGCTCACCCCATTCTCCCTCCTCAGGTGCAAATTCAAGTTGAGAGCTGAACCTTGCAAGGCATCAGGCATCACTCCAAGAAATTTAGTCACTTTTGTATTAAGTTAGTAACTAGCTTATAAGCATATCAAACATGGAGCATCCCACACATTTTGTATTCTGTACTTGAGTCTTGATGAATATGCCAATATGTAACCAAAACTATGCATGAATCTTTGTTATGATTTGGAATGTGAATGAGAGCTCTAGTACTCTCCATCTTGTGAAATTGTTGATTTCCGATCAGTGTAAGGCCTTGAAATAGTATGTGTATGAGTATTTTCATTTTTGAGTTGCTGCTGGGTTTTTGACTTTGGGAGAGCTTGCTGAAAAATTTGCTATGATTTGTGTTGTTGAAGTGAGTTGTAGAAGTTTTGGAATTTCTGGGTTGCTATAGGTCGTATGGGATCTTCTTGACTCCTTGAAGGTGTTAGACGAGCTGTAGAGCTTGTTCATGAGGGGTAATGAGTTAATTTTGAGGTATTGATTGGTAGGTGTGAGTCGTTGGAATTAAATGCAGGTGCTGTCTAAATGGCAAATTGTTAGGCAGAAATTTGAGTCCACTTTTGACCCTCTTGGAGTTGGAATATAGTCGGTGGTCTTCATGAAAGTTGTAGATAATTCTTTTACCTTTCCATAGACACTAAGTTTGTTAAATTCGGAGTCCTGGGTCAAAAGTTATGGTAGTTGTAAGTTTTAGTAGTGGTTGTGGAGAGCTAGTCGATCGGCCTTTGAGTAAAATTTTGTTTCCCTTAGTGTCCAAGCTTGCTATGGAGTCCTCCTTGAAAAATGTATATTTTCTTCTAGCTTTCCAACGCTTCCGACCGTGTCTGATTTGGAGCTCGGAGTCAAATGTTATTGAGGTTAGAAGTCTGGTAGGTCGGATCGCTGGGCAGGTCGCTCGGCTCGGCACCCGAGCACCCAAGGCGCTCGACATGCCGAGCGAGGCGATCGCTCGCCCATGCGGGCGAGCGATGAGCGATGGATTCCTAAGAAAATTTTCTATCTTTCTACACCTGATTTACCATAATTGCGTTTAAATTGAAAAAGGTGGTTTGAAACAAAGTGTGGAGGTCGGCTGATCAAGTTTGAATATACTTCACTAATTTTAAAATATCTTGAGCTATAGAGCTTCGATCAAAGCGATTCTTATTTTAAATTAAACTAGAGGCATAAACCTACAAGTTTTATGAAGGAACTGATCGGCAATTTAGCCTCTATAGTTTTCAAATTTTGACATGAAGTCGGTAGAGGGACTGTTGTCACTGTTTTCTTTAAGATAGTATATTAACCATAACTTTTTCATTTCTAATCCGAATTGAGCGTTTTCAGTGGCGTTGGAACCGTGAGAGCATAAGGAACATATTTTCTTAAGAAGCAAATCCCAAAATTTCTATTAAAAGTTCCTCTACTTGTGGTCAGTTGTGTTCAGTTTTGGGTCTTCCATGGTTGTATAGGTCCGAATGTTGGGCCTCGGAGACGGGGTCCAACATCGATAGTGTCTGATAGAGATCCTCGATTTACTTCGAGATTTTGGGGCAGTTTACAGGAAGCCTTAGGTACTAAGTTGAATTTTAGTACTGCTTTTCATCCTCAGACAGATGTTCAGTCTGAGAGGACCATTCGGACTCTAGAGGGAATGCTCCGAGCTTGTGTGATGGATTTTTGAGGAGCTTGGGACGAACACTTGCCATTGATCGAATTTGCTTATAACAATTCTTATCATTCAAGCATTCAGATGACTCCTTATGAGGCTCTGTATGAGAGGAGATGTCGGACTCTGGTGTGTTGGGATGAAGAGGGAGATAGGAAACTTTTGGGTCCAGAGTTGATTCAGATGACAGTGGATAAGGTCAACTTGATTAAACAGAGGTTAAAAGCAGCTCAGGATCGGATGAAAAGTTATGAAGATTCTCATAGGAAGGAGATGGAGTACGAAGTTGGCGAGAAAATGTTTATGAAGACTTCTCCTTGGAAAGGAATTCTGAGATTTGGAAAGAAGGGTAAACTGAATCCGAGGTATGTGGGACCGTATGAGATTCTGGAGAGGATTGGTCCGTTGGCTTACAAGTTAACTTTGCCTCCAGAGTTAGCTCAGATTCATGATGTTTTCCATGTCTCAATGTTGAGGAGATACCGATCAGATCCGTCTCATGTCATTCAAGCTGATGACGTTCAATTGAGTGAGGATTTGAGTTATAAAGAGCTTCAGTTCGATTCGGATACGGAAAGAAAAGGTTCTCGAAATAAGGCAGTGCATTTAGTAAAAGTGTTATGGAGGAACCATTCGTGGAAGAAGCCACGTGGGAACCATTAGGCGATGAAGGAGAAGTATCCTCATCTCTTGATGTTTGAGTAAAAATTTTGAGGATGAAATTCTTTTAAGGGGAAGAAATGTTAGACCCGATCTCTTTTTCCGTATTAAATAGGTTTGTTTAAATTTTTGCAATTTGTATTGTCTTTTGGTTAGTATTACTTTAGGGTTTTAATTATTTGGAGGTTTAGATTATTAAGTCTATTTGTTAGAATAATTTGGGATTTTAGTGCAATAATTATTAATTGAAGGAATTGAGTTAAATTAGAATTTTAATTTTGGAGTTAGATTTTAAAAGAATAAGAAAATGTTAAATTAGGTCATAAAATAGTGTCAGGATAAATTAGGAAGTGTTTATATAGTTTTAAGGCTTTAGGTTATTAAAGTGGGCTTTTAGGCCTTTGGAATGTTATTTAAATGAAAATTTGGGAAAGGTTATAAGGAGGGAAACTACTTGGGCTTGAAGACTTGGGCTTAGGGTTTAAGTTAAAGAGTTAGGTTAATGTAAGGAAGCTTAGGAAGTTTCCTAAGGCTTAAAGGTGACCAACGAAAATTGAAAGGGGAGGGAGGCTAAGTGATGTCGTTTTTGCTTAGGGGAATAAGTGAGAAAGAAGCAAAGTAGGTCATTTTTGGTTTAGCCATCCGAAAGTCACAAAGAGAGGAGAGTGGGGAGAAGGTTTCGAAAATCCAAAGGAGAAAGAAGAGTGGTAGGTTCGGCCATCAAATAAGAAGAAGAAGAAGAAGGGAGGTAAGGTTTCTAAGCTTTAGCAAGGAGGATTCAAGTGGTTTATGTAAGAAGAAAGGAAGAGAAAGAGGATACTCCATCTTAAAAAAAAAAAGAAGCTTGCGTGGGTTTCCTACAAGGTAAGGAAATTCGAATTTCTTGGTTGTGTTGTTAGGATTTCATCTTTCTTGTTTCATATTGGTGGTTTGAAGAGTGATTAGAAGGATTTGTTGTTGGAGGAAAGGAGAAAAAAATCAGATTGTGTAGGTTAGGGTTTTCGAAATTTATGAATTGATTTTGTTAGAGTTTTGTTTTTCATGCTTTTAAAGGATGGTTGGAAGAGTTTATAGAGAAAGAATAAGAAAGGAAAGAGTTTCCCACCATTAGAAACTAGGAGGGTGATGTCGTGGGTTTCATGAGGGAAGAAGAATTTGAAATTTCATGGCCTTGTTGTTAGGGTTTGTCTAATGGTGGTTTGGAGAGTGTGTTGTGAAAAAAAAATCAGCATGCATGGATGGCCTAGGGTTGAGAATTTTGAAAATAATGGAATCAATTGAGAGAGGTTTTAGTTAATATAGCATAGGAAAGGTATAGGAAAGGTGTAGGTAAGGTTCGGTAGGTTTAAATTCAAGTTTCGACATTTTTGAAAAATTCCAGCATTGTGCTTTGTGATTAATTAGACTTGTTATGCTTTGATTAAGGTCATTTAAGGCGTTTGGAGATTGAGGAGAGTCAAGATAATCAATTGGGGCAAGTTAATCAATTTCCAAGCTAAAGAAATCAAGGTGGGCAACTTTTTAATAATTGAGTAATAAGCTACTTAAATGTCTCTTGAATGGTTTCCTATGACTTTCAAATTTTGAATGCATTATTGTTTGTGATAAGCGTAAACATGTATTATGTGCCTTTTATGTAACTATATTGTGTAAAGATTAAGTATAATTGTTTGACAAGTAACAAAGTTCCGAATATGAGACTTTGGTGATTATGTGAAAGTGACTAGTTGTAATGGCCATTTGTGGCAAATCCTTATGAATATTGTAATGTTTGGAAACTTGATTTAAAATGAGAAAGATGTGAGTATGTGATTTTGGATGAATGCCTAAAGTGAAATTGCATGATTTCTTGGGTTTGTAGTGATCCCCTCTGTTAGCAAGTGCGCACTTGTCTATTAGGCTTCTCCCGCTTTGCCATTAATGGCATAGGAGTTTCAAATCGGACTCCCCTCTGTTCACGACTACATGGTCGCTTATGGGACATGTGTAATACGTCTGTTAGGATCCTCAAACCGTCGATATGTGATTTTGTCTATTACTTGATATTTCTGACTTTGTAAATGTTTCATCTTGTTAGAATGATGATTGATGAATGGATATATTGGAATGATGATTAATGTGTTGTTAAATTGAATATCCGTATGCTTGGCTATTAAACTATTACCCACGGACCATCGTGCTCAGCCCCTTCCTCCTCCACAAGTATTGAGCGGCGGGTCGTCGCATGGGAATGAGGCATTACTCCGATGCTTTTGTTTTGAAGTTATATTTTGAAAACAATGCTTTGGCTAGCATTTAAAAAAGTTTGGCTTTATAGCGTTCTTTGGAATTTTGATGTATCAGGGCTAAAATGCTCTTTAAAGCATTGTATTTGCTTATTTCATGTAAATAGTAAGGTTTTGAAGTTTTCATTGTATATTGTATATGTTTCATAAGCATGTATGGATGCATGGTTAAAATTGATAAAAGCAAAGATGAGATGGTAGTTCTTTAGGAAATTGAAATGATGAAATGCTAGATACCTAAGATTGTGTTGTTGCCATTTGGAGTTGATGTGGTTTGGTTGTTGGATATGTGTGAGAATTTGGGAGATTGAAGTGTTTTTGTGTAGGTGGAAGTTAGGTTGGAAAATTGAAGATTTTGGCTAGAGCATTTTTAGGGGAGGTAAAAATGGACAGCCACCTTGCTTTGGCTTTTAGAGCATGTTAGAGTAGGAATTTGAGTGAGAGGTATTTCTTAAAGTTTGTAGAGCTTGTCAAGATCTCTAAAACGGTATAAAATGGGTTAATTTCTGACTTAGGATGAAAAAGTTATGTATGTTTGAAAATTTCTGATTACTATTCATTTGGTCATTTTACTATTCATATGGTAATTAGCTAGACAATATCTTTAATCAAGTTTCTACTTCTTTTAATGATTGAAATGACTTTTGTTTTCTTCATGAAAGTTGTAGAACATCTTTTAAATCTTTCAAGAAGGTAAAATAGGACATTTTAAGCTTTTGATATCAAAAGATATGAATTTTCAAACTTTTGGCATGGTGTGGCGAATTTGAGTTGGGCTAAAATTTGAAAACCATTTATGACCTTCTTAACGGATGTATGCGTTAAATCCTTCTAACATTTTCTATCCCTTTTTGGTAAAATGAGAGTGTTGGGTCTTCGTTGGACTTTATGGCCGATGTGTGTCGGTTTTTTGCGAAATTGCGTTTTTGTGAGATATAAAGATCCGATTGAGGTATTTTCTGTTTTCATTTAACCTAGAAATATGGAATTAGCTTAGGAATCAGCTTTAATTATGAGCCCTAAGTATATTATTTTTTATTGGAGGATAATTAGGGTCAAATTATCAAGTTTATTCGGATGACGTGCACTTAAGTTCAATTCGAGGTTTCTTTCGTGGTGAGGAATCCCTTCCTTGTGGGATGCGGCGTTCAGATGTCACTTGAGACGTCGGACACGTGTTGCACCAGGGAGGGGTTCCAACAATAAATATATCTCTCTCAATACTCCATAACTTCACCAACATATACAAATACAATAATTCCACCAAAATTCAAAATATCAAGATTTCACTAACCAATAAAATTTTCAATGTAATAATATTCAAGATTCTCAAATCATTCCAATTATACCCGGAATTATTCATGAATGCATGTACAATTATTTTCATGTGCTACAATCAAGTATAAGTATGTAGCAAGTTATGCATGAACATGTAGAATACATCCCTAACTCTCATTAGTCACTCACATTTACCATCCTACCCTTCCCTCTAGCAATGGGATGTTACATTTATATCAGAAGATCTGAGAAATTTCTGGGTTTCGGAGGTTTTTCTGGGTTCGCACGTCTCGACGTGTGATGAACACGCCACGGCGAGCCACCCATTCTTGCACGTCGCGACGAATAAATAAATATTAGTCGCGAAGAGCCAAGTTCTGGCGCACGTCGCGACGAGGGGATGTGTGCACCGCGGCGAGCGGATTTCGCATGCACGTCGCGACGAGCAGCAGCACACGTCGCGAAGAGCAAAAGATTTCACGCCGCGACGAGGGACCAGACGTCGCGGCGAGGGAGTCCAATTTCTGAAAATTGATTTTTGTTCCTTTTGAGGTTTTGAAATTGGAGATTTAGGAATTTGATGATTCAATTGGTTATGGATTAAATTCAATTTGGAGATTATGAATTCGGGATTAAGAATTGAGATTGGGGGAAATTCGGATTAGTGACGGAAATGTCATAAAATGCATAGTACGTACATTATTTGATACATATGCATCATTGAGTATTGGAATTGATATAATTAGTAATGTTATTTATATTTTGATTGTTATAGAGGCTCAGTGGATGCCGATTGTCGAAGTAGGTGAGACTTCCGGCGAGCTTTCGGAAGTTCTGAGGTGAGTAACCTAGTTGGTTTCTCAACCTATATGTGTTACATTGTATGCAATTATGCCATGTGGAGTTAAGGATGGATTCTTTGTGTTTGTTTTGATTGATTTCGGACCACAGGTGTTCGAAATATTTGGATTGTGCCATAGAAGTGTAATTTGTGTATAGATTGTTTATGAAATGGGTTTCAAATGGTGAAATATTAGAAATTGGATATGTGCATACATGCATAGAAGTATGATCAGATAAAGCGGTTGTGACGGTGCGTACCACGTATCGAGCTTTAAGCTCAACACAAGGTCTAGTGCCCAACGATTTTGAGCTTTATGCTCAACGTATTAGGGCTTTTGAGCCCAATGTTTTCGAGCCAATGGCTCAGCGTATATGAGCTCGGTATACGGTCACAACAACGAAAGAAAATGAAAGAGTCACATGTACAATGCATATATGAATGTTCAAATGTGAATTGTATGAAAGGCGTATCGCCTTATAAATGTGAAATTGACTGCATGTGATTTCTGTTTGTGATATATGTACGATATTGTGTGAATGTTTGGATATGCATGAGTTGGGTGGACCATCGATGATAGTTTCTCACTGAGTTCGCAAACTCACCCAACATTGCATCTATTTTTCAGGACAACGATAGTTTGACTCCTAGCTCCAGTCAGTGAGACTTTTCCTGCTGTGTGTGTGCCGGCGAGAGGAGCATGGCCCACAGGTCGGTCAGCTGGGATCTTTTGAGATCTTTTGGGGATGATCTAGTTAGGAGATTATGTTAGTCCCTTTTTGTTTTGTACAGTTGTAATCAGACAGAATTGTGAACTTACGATTTTTAAGAAATGAAATGAGAAGTATCTGTTGGTTTTAAAATTTAGTGAATTTCACATTGCAGTTTAATTATATTGATGCCATGAGATTTATAGAAATGATCGAATCGTAGTGCACCCTCATTGTAGGTTATGCATCGGTACGACCTACGGGCGTCCCGGTGTATACTCTACGGTAAGGGGGCGCTACAACTATGACCCAGATAGCATCATGCTGCCTCGGTGTCCTAGGCAACCTCATGATAAAATCCATCGTAATTCGCTCCCATTTCCACTCCGGAATGGGCAACGAATGCAGCTTACCCACTGGAGCCTGGTGCTCAGCCTTAACCTGTTGGCACGACAAACATCTAGAAACGTACTCTGCCACCTGCCTCTTTATGCCAGGCCACCAGAAATGCAACTTAAGAGTATTATACATTTTGGTAGAACCAGGATGCATAGCATAGGCGGCCATATGCGCCTCCTCCAAAATATCACATCTCAGATCATCCACATCGGGCACATACAGTCTCTGACCCAACCATAAAGTCCCATCTCTCAACTCAAACTCAGAACTCAAATCAGATCTCACTCTCTCAATCAGTCTCACCATAGAAGGATCCTTTTCCTGAACTTGTCTGATCCTGTCATGAAGCATCGGCCTAAGCCTCAGAGTGGCTATCAAAGCTCCATCCTGATCCAAATTCATCTGTACATTCAAGGCTCTCAACTGGATCAAACTAGGCAATCTCCCAATCTGAATATGAGCTGCACTGACGTGAGACCTCCTACTCAACGCATCAGCCACTACATTGGCCTTCCCTAGATGGTACTCTATAGTGCAGTCATAGTCCTTAAGCAGCTCTATTCATCTCCTCTGTCTCAGATTCAACTCTCTCTGACTCAACAGATACTTCAAACTCTTGTGATCAGTAAACATTTGGAATGTCTTGCCATATAAATAATGTCTCCAAATCTTCAGAGCAAACACAACTGCAGCTAACTCCAAATCATGCATTGGATAATTCACCTTGTGAGTCCTCAACTTTCTCGAGGCATACGCTATCACTCTACCATGCTGCATCAAAACACAACTCAGTCCCTGATGCGATGCATCACTGTACACCTCGAAACCTCTAGTCCCAGATGGAATACTTAACACCGGTGCAGAAGTCAACCGATGTTTCAGCTCCTCAAAGCTCTCCTGGCACTCCTCAGTCCATCTGAACGGCAAATTCTTCCTCAGAATTTTTGTCAGAGGGGCTGAGATCAGCGAGAACCCCTCGACAAACCTCCGGTAATAACCGGCCAGTCCTAGGAAACTCCGAACCTTAGACACATTCCTAGGGGCCTCCCAATGCAATACTGCCTCGACCTTACGAGGATCCACTTGAATACCCTCACCAGTCACAATGTGCCCCAGAAAAACAACCTCATTCAGCCAAAATTCACACTTACTGAATTTGGCATACAACTGTCTCTCTCTCATGATCTGCAGAACAATCCTCAAATGCTCAGCGTGCTCCTGTCTACACATCGAATACACCAATATATCATCAATGAATACTATCACAAACTGATCCAGGTAGGGCTGAAAGCCCTTATTCATCAAGGCCATGAAAGCTGCCAGGGCATTAGTCAACCCAAACGGCATAACTAGGAACTCGAAATGCCCATACCTACTCCTAAAGGCACTCTTAGGCACATCAGCCTCTGCTATCCTCAGCTGATATGTTGGACCCCATCTCCGAGGCCCAACATTCGGACCCATAAAAGCATACATAAGCATAGAGGACCCAAAACCGAACACAAACCGACTAAAATTAGAGAAACTTTTAATAGAAAAGTTGGGATTGTCATTTTAATAAAATATGTTCCTTACGCTCTCACGGTTCCAACGCCACTGAAAACGCTCAATTTGGATTTGAAATGAAGAAGTTATGGCAAAAATGTTATTTCAAAGAAAACAGCCAAAATTGAGCACTACCGACTTCAGGTCAGAATTTGAAAATCTTAAAGCTTAATTGTCAGTCGGCTCCTTCATAAAACTTGTAGGTTTATGTCTCTAGTTTAATTTAAAACAAGAATCGCCTCGATCGGAGCTCTCTAGCTCCAGATATTTTAAAATTTGTAAAGTATATTCAGAATTGATCAGCCGACCTCCACACTTGGTTTCAAACCACATTTTTTAAATTAAAAGCAATATTGGTAAATTAGGTGTAAAAAGATATAAAATTTTCTTAGAAATCCATCGCTTCAAAAATGGGGTCAATCGGAGGTCTACACAAAAAGTTATGGCCAAAAGAAGGAAGAGAGGTCGATCGGCTCAGAACCGACCTCAAACGCTCGCAAGAGCTCGGCATGTCGACTCTACGTCGCCGCCGCCATCGCCCATGGCACTGGGCTTACAATTTGACCTATCTGACCTTCTAACCCTCATAACTTTTGACTCCGAGCTCCAAATTAGACACGGTCAGAAGTGTTGGAAAGCTAGAAGAAAAACCTATATTTTTCAAGAAGGACTCACTAACAAGCTCAGACTCTAAAGAAATCAAAAGTTCTCACTAAGACAGATCGACTGGCTCTCCACCAACAGTACCAGAACTTGTGACCAACATAAATTTTGACCCAGAACTCCAAATTTAACAAACTTAGTATCTATGGAAAGGTAAAAGAATTATCTACAACTTTCATGAAGATCACCGACCTATATTCCAACTCCATGAGGGTCAAAAGTGGACTCAAAGCTCTACTAACGATTGACCATTTAGGCAAAGACCAGCATTTAATTCTAACGACTCACACCTACCAATTTAACACATCATAAATACCTCATAAAGCATTCTGGGAGAGTCCTACAGCTCGTCTAACACTCTCAAGGAGTCAAAAAGGTCCCATTCAACTTCTAACAACCCAGAAATTTCAAAACTTCTACAGCTCACTTCAACAACACATAAATCATAGCAAATTTTCCTGCGAGCTCTTCCGAAGTCAAAAACCCAGTAGCAACTATAAAAATACTCATACTCATACTATTTCAAGGCCATACACAGATCGTAAATCAACAATTTCACATAATACTGGAGAGTACTAGAGCTCTCATTCACATCTACCAATCATACAAGAATTCATACACAGCTTTATTTACATATCATCATATTCATCAAAATCAAGTACAAAATACAGAATATGAGATGTTCAATGTTTGATATGCTTATAAAGCCATTCCAAAAGCTAGATAATAACTTAATACAAAAGTTTCTAGTATTCTTGTAGTTATGCCCGATGCCTTGCAAGATTCCGCGATCAACTAGAATTTGCACCTGAGGAGGGAGAATGGGGGGGGTGAGCTAACACGACTCAGTGGCTAACATGTTTATAGCCATCGAGTAATGAACCACACAACACATAAACAAGGATCCGAAGCAATAGCAATTTATCATATGAAACACAAATAATCCAAAATCATCACATAAGGTAGAACATGTGAATTTATATCAATCAACCACATATTATGCATCATAAACACGATTAAAAGATGAAATGCACATAATTGGCTCGAGAGTTCCTTAAACACAACGAATAAACCGAAATTTATCGTAAACACAACGAGTCCATTTTCGGATCTCGTGGGCCACAAGCGGGCTGTCGGGAGAAGGCTAGGGGGTCAACGTGCACGTGACTAACAATATAGGTTCTCTCTTGCCCAATCACAACCAATTTGTGCTCACATATTCAAACACAAAAATAGCATTTTATGCTTCTTCCATTGTATCAAATCATCATAGTTTCGTTCTTTTCATTCAAATCAAGGGAAATATACTTTCAATATACTCACAATTAACAAAGATAGCACACATAGGGCATTTGCCCATTACACAACAACTATAAAAATGTTACCCACCTATCGTCGGAATCCGAATTCAAGATTTCCCTTCCTCCTTGTCTTGAGTGGGATTTTCTTGAGTTCCTTCAATTAAATCATACTTCATTCAATAAATACATTTTAAAAGAAAGTCATAATATTCATAAATCAAACAAAGATGAAAATAAACTTTAAACCTAACCTACCCATAGGACATTTAAGCTAGAATACCCAAGACCTTAGCTTAGAAATCCCTGAAATCCATAGATCTCACCTTTTCCTCTATCTTTCCTCAATCTCTACACAAACCCTAACTCCCATCCTACACCATTCTTAAACCCAGCTTAAGCAAAGATGGAACTAACCTTTAATAAGTTGATTTCTCTTCTTTTTCCTCTTCTTTCTTCCTCCCTTCAAGCCTCCTACGGGTCTCCTTCCTCTCTTGGCCGAAACCCTCTTGCTTCCTTGCTCATAATTTTCTTCTCTTCTTTCCTTTGGCTCTACGACACTTACTTCCTTCTCTTCTCTTAACAATTTAACTCTTTTAATTCTCAACTTAAAGCCCTCTCTCAAAACTACATAGTTTTGAGCTCTCCCTTATCCTTTTACAAGCAACTCTAATGGGCTATCTTCCTTTTTCTTATTCATTTATTCCTAAAGCCCATTCCATCCAATAAGCCCTTATTTTGTCTCATATGGCTCTACACATATCACAAGCCTACTACCAATTAATCCAATTAATTCTAACCCTTCACTTTAACTTCAAAATTCTAATTCCAAATCATACATGCTAATCCCAAGGCTCAACAAAATCTATATTTATAATTAAAACAATTAAGGCAAAATAAAGAATCATTAACTAATAAATAAATAAATCAATAAATAATTAATTCAAATAAAATAAAAAAAATAAAAAAAATTTGGGGCCCAACAATTCTCCCCTCCTAAAAGAATTTCGTCCTCGAAATCCTTACCTGAGTCCATGAAGAGGTAGGGATACTTCTCCTTCATGGCTTCCAAAGGCTCCCAAGTCGCTTCCTCGGTCGAATGGTTCCTCCATAAGACCTTAACCGATTCACAATCTTGTTCATAACAGTTTTTCCTTTGAATCTAAGATCTCCTTTGGTTGCTCCTCATAAGTCAAATCCTCTCTCAATCGAACCTCTGAAGGTCGAACTATATCGAAGGATCGATCTGCCTCCTCAACATCGATACATGGAACACATGTGAATCTTAGACAACTCAATGGCAAATCTAACTTATAAGCCAAAGGCCCAACCCTCTCAATGATCTCATATGGGCTATGTACCTCGGGCTAAGCTTGCCCTTCTTGCCAAACCTCAAAACACCTTTCCATGGAGAAACTCTAAGAAATACCTTCTCACCCACTTCAAATTCCATCTCTTTCCTATGGGCATCTGTGTAGCTCTTCATCCTATCTTGAGCTGCTTTCAGCCTCTGCTTCACTAACTTAACTTTATCAACTGTAATCTGTACCAATTCAGGTCCTACAAGCTTCCTTTCACCTTCCTCATCCCAGTATATAGGAGTTTTGCATCTCCTACCATACAAAGCCTCATAAGGTGCCATCTGAATTCCCGAGTGATAGGAATTGTTGTAAGCAAACTCAATCAAAGGTAGGTGGTCATCCCACGAACCTTTGAAATCCAATGCACAAGCTCTCAACATTGCCTCCAAAGTCCGTATCGTCCTCTCCGATTGTTCATCGGTCTGTGGATGGAAAGCTGTACTAAAATGCAATCTAGTCCCCAAAGCCTCCTGCAAACTTTCCCAAAATCTGGAGGTAAACCTGGGATCCCTATCAGAAACTATCGAGCTTGGAATCCCATGAAGTCTGATTACCTCATCCACATATTTCTTAGCCAAAACATTCAAAAAATCTGTCTTTTTAATTGGCAAGAAGTGTGCCGACTTGGTCAACCTATCAACAATCATCCAAATAGTGTCATGCTTCCTGCTAGTCCTCGGTAATCCCATAAGAAAATCCATGGTAATCTTCTCCCATTTCCATTAGGAATCGCAAAGGATTAAGCTTGCTCGAAGTGCTTGGTGTTCGACTTTAACTGGCGACACACTAAACATCTTTTAACATACTCTGCCACATCTTTCCCCATTCCCTTCCACCAAAAATGCTCTTTCAAATTCCGATACATCTTAGAACTCCCTGGATGCATTGCATAAGGAGCATTATTCGCCTCATCAAAGATCTCATCCTTCAGCTCTAACCTGTTTGGAACACACAATCTATTGCCCATAACCATCAATCCATCTTCCTTTACCTCTACCTCAGAAGGCTTGCAATCTTTTATCTCTTCTCTAAGCTTACTCAAGTACTCATCCTGTTCTTGCAATTCTTTAATCTTCCCCTTTAACACTGGTCTTACTCTGAAATTTGCCAAGATACAACCAGGTTCAACTTGTCTCAACCTCACATCAAGCCTGGCTAATTCCTTCAACAAGGGAAGGTACACCGTTTCCACATGTGCCATAGAGGACTTCCTACTCAAAGCATCGGCTACCACATTAGCTTTCCCCGGATGGTAGTCTATCATCAAGTCATAATCTTTCAACAACTCTAACCATCGCCTCTGTCTCAAATTCAGCTCTTTTTGAGTCAACAAGTACTTAAGGCTCTTATAGTCCATAAATACTCTAGTATTAACTCCATACAAGTAATGTCTCCAAATCTTCAATGCAAAAATTATAGCAGCCAATTCCAAGTCATGAATAGGGTAATTCATCTCATAAGGCTTCAATTGCCTGGAAGCATAGGCAATCACTTTCTCTCCTTGCATCAATACACACCCTAAACCCTTCCTAGAAGCGTCACTGTACACAATGTATCTATCATCACCATAGGGTAATGTCAAAATTGGTGCAGTAGTAAGCCTATTCTTCAACTCCTCAAACTACTCGCACTCCTCACCCAATCAAACTTACGATTCTTTCGTCAATTTGGAAAGTGGGGCACTATCATAGAAAAGCCTCCACGAACCTCCTGTAATATCCAAATTAGTCCCAAGAAACTTCTCACCTCGACCACATTCTTAGCGCTTCTCATTTAACCACAACTTATCTTTTGTGGATCCACATGCACTCCACGCTCTCAAATCACATGCCCAAGGAATACTACTTCTCTTAGCCAAAATTCGCACTTGTCGAACTTCGCATACAACTCGTTCTTTCGCAAGGTCTCCAAAGCAACCCTCAAATGATCCTCATGATCCACATCACTCTTAGAATAGACCAATATGTCATCAATAAAGATAATGACAAATCGGTCTAGGAAAGACTTGAAGACTCTATTCATCAAATCCATAAAGACTGCAGGAGCATTTGTTAACCCGAAAGGCATAACCAAAAACTCAAAGTGGCCATACCGCGTCCTAAAAGCAGTCTTGGACACATCGGTCTCCTTAATCCTCAACTGATGGTAACCCGATCTCAAATCTATCTTGAAAAGACTCTAAGCCTTGCAATTGATCAAACAAATCATCTATGCGGCTGGAGCGGATATGAGTTCTTAATGGTGGCATGATTCAACTTCCTATAACCCACACACATCCGCAACGACCCATCCTTCTTCTTCACAAATAGCACCGGAGCTCCCCAGTGAAGAGCTCGGCCTAATGTAACCCTTCTCCAAAAATCTCCCAATTGCTCCTTAGCTCCTTCAATTCACGAGCCATTCGGTGGCGGAATTGAAATCGATCGAAGACTGAAGAAGCTCAACGGAAATTCAATTTCCCAAGAGGAGGTAGTCCTGGCAACTCCTCGGGAAAGACGTCCGGGAATTCCCTGACTATAGGAATATCTTCCAACCTCCCTCTATTTGCCTTCGTGTCTAACACATAGGCCAAAAATGCTTCACACCCCTTACTCATCAATCTCTCTGCTGACATAGCTGAAACAATCCGAGGCGGACTGGCTCTTCTAACTCCCACAAATACCACTTTTCTACCATCCTCTAGCTCGAATTCTACTGTCTTCTGCTTGTAGTCTAAGCTGGCATGATACTTCTCTAAGGTATCCATACCTAGGATCACATCCAATCCTCCCATCTTCAAAGGCATCAAATCCACCACAAACATTCCTCCACTAATCTCTATCTCACACTCTCTATACACTTGACTGATAATAATATGCTGGCTAATCGGAGTACTCACCATCAAAGGAGTATCCAATGGGCTCAGACTCTCCCTATGCACAGTCCTACCTGAAGACACAAAGGAATGGGTAGAACCCGGATCAATCAAAGCAAGCACACAATAATCAAACAATTTTATCATACCTGTCACCACTTCTGGAGCTGTCTCTGCCTCCTCTCGAGTCATTGCAAAAACTCTAGCTGGAGCTTGCCCCCTGGATCTGTCTCGAAGGATGAGCTCTCTTAGGTACACAGTAGCTACCCACTTGATCCTGACCTTCTCATCCTTGGCTTTGTCCTCACGGAAGCTTGCATCTGCGATCCCTCTCTTCTATCCGGCTTAGGACACTGTCTGGCTATGTGTCCTCTCTGCCCACAATTGAAGCATGCTCCTGATACTCTGAAACATTCTCCTCTATGATGCCTCCCGCAGTTCTCACACTTGGGAAGAGGTGGCCTCTCCCCATCTCCTCTCCTACTGCCGCCCACCGTTGAGGCTTGGTGAGAAACAGTAGAAGTCCTCATAGGTCTAGGTCGGCTCCCACCGGTGCTCCTCTCCTCAGACTACACAGGAAAGGTTCTGGCACTTCTCTCAGGTATAGAAGTACCACCTCCCCTCCTGAACTGCTCTCTTCCCTTCCTCTTTCTGCTAACTACACTCTTGATGTTCTCGATGTTCTCAACTCTCAACGCTGCTTCAACCAGCTGTTGAAAGTCACCAAAGTTCTGCACTACCACCTTCTCTCTGATGGCTAAATGTAGGCCCGACTCAAACTTGCGGCACTTGGCAACCTCACTGAACATCAGCTCTGAAGCATACCTCGATAACTGAGTGAACCGGCGCTCATACTCAGCAACAGTCATCTCCCTCTGGGTGAGACTCAGAAACTCCCTCTGCTTCTGCTGAATGCACACTTCAGACAGATACTTCTTCCTATAAATAGTCAGGAAGTCTCCCCATGTCAATCCTACTGGTCTCGTCTGACTCCCCGACACCGCCTCCCACCAATGCAAGGCATCACCCTGCAGCAGACTGGCAGCATAAACCACTCTTTCATCATCCTCGCACTCCATCTGATCCAAGACCCTTTCAGTCTTCCTCAATCAGGTCTCAGCTTCCTCGGGGTCAGTGGTCCCGTAGAAGTCCACTGCTCCATACTTTCTTAGCCTATCAAACTGTCTCCCTTCTTGGTGGGGTGAACCCGAAGCTTTGAGGCATTTGACCCATGCTGAACAAAGGCTTGAGTAAATGCAGGAAGAGTCTCGTGTCAGAGTGCACTTGCTCAGTGACTAAACAACAGTGAGTGCGAGATCGAAGGGCTCACTACTTTACCCTAGAGAAACCTCGGTGGGGCCACTCACAGACTCTGAACTCATCCGTGCTCTCTCTCTCGGTGGAGAGTCGGGTGCAATGAACTTCTGAACTCCTCGTGTCCTTCTACGAGGTGGCATCTTACTCCTTGATGAAAATATTAATGATTAGCTACATCCCTTTTAAATCTAGTTTCTATATGTATGTAGCGGCATTTACCATAGAGTACCCACCGAACGCCTGTAGGTCATTCAGTACATATCCCACGATAAGAGACCACTACTTGACAACTACCATTAAACTCCTCATGGCATCACAATCATAAAGTAGTATGAAGAAATTGACAACTTTTAAAACCAAAGCTGGATTTCATTTCATTCACTCGAAATTGAAATTTACAAGCTGTCGGTATTTTCGAACAGACATGTTCCAAAACACCGTACACTACGTACCATACAATAATGTACAAAGAACAGCTCTAACTATAAGTCTTCAAAAGAAAGCCCAGCTGACCGACCTTTGAGCCATCGCCTCTCTCGCCAATCCACGATTGCGGCTCTACTGGTCTGAGGAGCTATCTGTCTACACTTAAGCACGAAAAATAGATTGCAATTTTGGATGAGTTTGCGAACTCAATGAGAAACCATCATCGATGGTTCTCCCAATTCATGCATTACATAAGCATGATACAAGATGCATCGATAATCATACAATTACAATGCTAATACAATCACGATAATAGGCATATAACACGATCACGAGAAAGCGAACACGATTACAATCATATTACAAAGATATACATACGATCGGTACCATGTCAAATATTCATCCGATTATACAATGCACATGTGACTCTTTTCGATTTATTACTGATATTGTGACCAAGTACTTTAGCGGTGTTCAAGAGTCAATAGCGTTCAGGAGAATTATCTCCTTCGAGCTCTAGGCTCGCAATATCGATGTCGATGGCGACTTCGGTTCACATTTATTCTTTATCGGTTTATGCATACGTGCATATGTGCACATGTTCAATTGAGCGATTACATAACGATCTAAATTTCCAATGAGCGATAATTTACGGTCGATATCACGTAATCCAAGAAATCCCGTAGGGCAAATAAATCACAGTAAACACGTAGATTGAGGTAACCACCTGGGTTACTCACCTATTACTTAGAACTCTGCAGGAAGTTTTCGCCCGTCGATCGAACGACGCTCCACTTGGGCCTCTATAAGAATCGAGAAAGAACGAGTCACTAAATATGCAATTTGTGCACATGTAGGTGAAATATGCATGTTCATGAATTCCCAGCCCTAATCTCATTTTTTTCCCTCATAAAAATCCGTCTAAAATTAGAAACCTATTGGCGCTGACGGTGCACAATTAGGACTCTATAGGTCCCCAATTAAACAAAAAAAAGTGATTAAATGCAGGACCTTTACGGATCCACATCAATTTCCCGTCCAAAAATCCCGAATCTCTCATAAAATAAAATTCAATATTCTATGAATCCGATGCCTCAAGAATGAGTTCAATCGGACATTGGACGGAAAAGTTATTCACGAAAGAAACCAAAATTCAATAATTAATATATATATATATATAGCTCTTATTTCCTTCTCTTTTTCCTGTTTTCCAACCGAAATTCAATCTATCATATCTCTTTCTACACATTTCAGAAAAATGCAAACTATACCTTGTTGGAAAGATAATGAAACCCTCTACAAGTTTCACGAAGACCCCAACAAGCAATTTTACCCATAAGGGTGTCAAAAAAATTCAATCAAGCCACTGCCTACTCAAAACCCATCAAAACAGTGCAGTACATTGCAAATTCATTAACCTTCTGATTCTTCAGTCAACAATTACACAATAAATAAGGCAGTAAGATCACAATGTTATCTGCAACTTTCATGAACAACCCAAGATCAGATTCACTTGATAACTAAGTCAAACAATTCACCAAAGCATCAGCCCTCAGAATTTTCCCAATCTAAACAGCACATTTCACAACAGTATATCTCTTAGCAAAAATTTCACCAAATTCACTACCTTATATCCCTGAAAAGATAAGATCTCAAACTTCAATTTTCATGAAGAACTCAACATCCAATTCTATCTCTAACAATTTCAAAACTGTTATGCAAGTTTCTGCTATGATCAGCAATTCACAACCTAATGCAGGTTCAGATTTTGAAAATCCATAACTCCCACATCTGATCTCCAAAACTTATATTCCATATACCATTTTCAAGATAAATGTTTCCTCTAAAACTCTTCAGTAGATCCCTAACACCAATTTAATTCACACAAATTACTAAAATTCCTCCAAATCAGAATGTACACAAAATCTACCATTTCAACTAGGTTTCATTCAATGCATTAAAACAGCCAACAGTCATTGGTCCATAACTCCTAATATACATATCGAAAAATTGCAAAATCAGTGGCATTGGAAAGCTAACTGAATAGGATTCAACTTTCATTTAGTCCATTTTTCCTAATTCCTTCTCAATTAATTTAGAAAAATTTGCAAAACTCATAGGTTATCAATTCGGATACTGTTCACATCATTTCCAGCAGTAACTTTCCAGGCCATATTTCACTCTCTTAAAGCTAAAATTGGACAACACCTATTTCACACAAAAATGTAGCCCACAAACCAAAGTTTAAGTGGGCACAAACCTTTCCTAATTTTCATATCTAAACAATGAGTTATGATCAAATCAGTATACTAGTTCAAAAATAAATTTTCAGCTTTACTTCACCAATTCACTTCCTATCATACCAATTCAATTCCTACTACCATAGGCATCTCATTTTAACACAAAATCAGTACCTACAATATTCATACATTCACTAGGGCTAATAGTCACATTTTGGCAGCATTAATTTCTCAATTCCTATGCGCAATTCATCATCAAAATGCAATTACAATCAAGCTAAAACCATTCATCACTCATCCTACTTTCAATTCATAACCAACCATAATCTTATACCCATTAATTCAAGCAATAATTATCATCAATTTAAGGCATCAATAATCATAATAAACATACCATAACTCCCATTCGATGATTCTACCTACCATGATTCATAAATTCATACTTAAGCATCATTGAAAACTTAATTAAACTAACTTACCTAATTAGCTTTTCCACTTCAAGGCACACCAATTTCTCACTTTCTCTACTTTCTTCTAACATCAAACATGTATATCATCATCATGAGAAGAACATAACTTGATGGCATGAAGAAGCTCTTATGTTTGGAGGAAGGTTTGATGAAAGAAGAAGAAAATCGATGGTGGTGGGAAAGAGAAGAGTTTTTTTCGGTGGAAACAAAAATCCAAGCAATTAAAGCTTGTTTTCATTCTTTCCTAAGGTGATAACCGTGGGTGGGATGATAAGGATGCATTAATGAGAGGCTAGGTGGCTTTATGCCATTAGTCTAACAATGTAGAAAGAAGAGTCAACATATTAATACTTTAATCAATTAAACCTAGTCCAAAATTAACCCAATCAATTCCAATGACCCTAATTTCAATCCCAAAATAATATACTCAATAATACAGTGCCATTGGGTACCAATTTTCGCTACCGAAAATCGACCGATTCACCAATTGGCGATTTTTTTCCGATCCGGGAATTTTCTCCGGAAAAATCCAAAAAAATTCCTGAAAATCCTTTAAATTAGAAAACAATTTATGGCGCACTCAGAATAATTTTCCGAACCCAAAAATCACGTTAATCCCAATAAAATTGTCTTAGGCACGAAAATGGGAATGTCATGTATGCATGTACAAGAAGTTCATGTGCACAATTGTGACTATCAGAATCCTATTATGCATGAGCAAATCCTATGAAATCGCAATCTAGCACATCCTATGCCAATTTACTATTCTACCCTTCCAATTGAGGTGGGATGTTACAATGTATGCATGATATGCATGTAACTTAATACAAACCATCAATTCATAATGCAAACATTTAATCATATAACAAAACAATTTCTCCACTATGCATTCTAAGCCTAGAGTGAAACCTAGGCTCGATATTAAACAATGTTGGACCCGTCTCGAGGCCCAACATTCGGACCCATAAAAGCATACATAAGCATAGAGGACCCAAAATCAACACAAACCAGGCACAATTAGAGAAACTTTTAATAGAAAAGTTGGGATTAGATTTTAAGAAAATATGTTCCTTACGCTCTCACGGTTCCAACGCTACTGAAAACGCTCAATTTGGATTTGAAATGAAGAAGTTATGGCAAAATGTTATTTCAAAGAAAATACCAAAATTGAGCACTACCGACTTCAGGTCAGAATTTAAAATCTTAAAGGCTTAATTGTCACTGGCTCCTTCATAAAACTTGTAGGTTTATGTCTCTAGTTTAATTTAAAACAAGAATCGCTCGATCGGAGCTCTCTAGCTCCAGATATTTTAAAATTTGTAAAGTATATTCAGACTTGATCAGCCGACCTCCACACTTAGTTTCAAACCACCTTTTTCAATTTAAAAGCAATACTTTTAAATCAGGCGTAAAAAGATAAAAAATTTTCTTAGGAATCCATCGCTTCAAAAATGGGGTCAATCGGAGGTCTACACAAAAGTTAAAAAAAGAAGGAAGAGAGGTCGGTCACTGGAAGGCGACCTCAACGCAGCAAAGAGCGGCATGCAGACTCTTGGTTTTTGGCGCCGCGCATAGGCAGCGTTGGCGCTTCGCCCATGGCGCTGGGCAACCTGCCCTACAGCCCGACCTATCTGACTTATAACCCTCATAACTTTTGACTCCGAGCTCCAAATTAGACACGGTCAGAAGCGTTGGAAAGCTAGAAGAAAAACTTATATTTTTCAAGAAGGACTCACCAGCAAGCTCGGACTCTAAAGAAATCAAAAGTTCTCACTAATACAGATCGACTAGCTCTCCACCAACAGTACCAGAACTTGCGACCAACATAACTTTTGACCCAGAACTCCAAATTTAACAAACTTAGTATCTATGAAAAGGTAAAAGAATTATCTACAACTTTCATGAAGATCACCGACCTATATTCCAATTCCATGAGGGTCAAAAGTGGACTCAAAGCTCTACCTAACAGTCAGCCATTTAGGCAGCACCCGCATTTAATTCTAACGACTCACACCTACCAATTTAACACATCATAAATACCTCATAAAGCATTCAGGAGAGTCCTACAGCTCTTTAACATTCTCAAGGAGTCAAAAGGTCCCATTCAACTTCTAACAACCCGAAATTTCAAAACTTCTACTATTTCACTTCAACAACACATAAATCATAGCAAATTTTCCAATGAGCTCTTCCAAGTCAAAACCCAAAGAATAACTCAAAATAAAAATACTCATACTCATACCATTTCAAGGCCATACACAGATCAGAATCAACACTTTCACATAATCTTTGGAGAGTACTAGAGCTCTCATTCACATCTACCAATCATACAAGAATTCATACGACTTTATTTACATATCATCATATTCATCAAAATCAAGTACAAAATACGAATATGAGATGCTCAATGTTTGATATGCTTATAAATCCATTCCAAAAGCTAGATACTAACTTAATACAAAGTTTCTAGTATTCTGGAGTTATGCCCGATGCCTTGCAAGGTTCCGCGATCAACTAGAATTTGCACCGAGGAGGAGAATGGGGGTGAGCTAACACGGCTCGATGGCTAACATGTTTATAGCCATCGAGTAATGAACCACACAACACATAAACAAGGATCCAAGCAATAGCAATTTATCATATGAAACACAAATAATCCAAAATCATCACATAAGGTAGAACATAATTTATATCAATCAACCACATATTATGCATCATAAACACAATTAAAAGATGGAATGCACATAATTGGCTCGAGAGTTCCTTAAACACAACGAATAAACCGAAGTTTACCCACATATCGTCGGAATCCGAATTCAAGATTTCCCTTCCTCCTTGTCTTGAGTGGGATTTTCTTGAGTTCCTTCGATTAAATCATACTTCATTCAATAAATACATTTTAAAAGAAAGTCATAATATTCATAAATCAAACAAAGATGAAAATGAACTTTAAACCTAACCTACCCATAGGACATTTAAGCTAGAATACCCAAGACCTTAGCTTAGAAATCCCTGAAATCCATAAATCTCACCTTTTCCTCTATCTTTCCTCAATCTCTACACAAACCCTAACTCCCATCCTACACCATTCTTAAACCCAGCTTAAGCAAAGATGGAACTAACCTTTAATAAGTCGATTTCTCTTCTTTTTCCTCTTCTTTCTTCCTCCCTTCAAGCCTCCTACGGTCTCCTTCCTCTCGATCAAACCCTCTTGCTTCCTTGCTCATAATTTTCTTCTCTTCTTTCCTTTGGCTCTACGACACTTACTTCCTTCTTCTTAACAATTTAACTCTTTAATTCTCAACTTAAAGCCCTCTCTCAAAACTACATAGTTTTGAGCTCTCCCTATCCTCTTACAAGCAACTCTAATGGGCTATCTTCCTTTTCTTATTCATTTATTCCTAAAGCCCATTCCATCCAATAAGCCCTTATTTTGTCTCATATGGCTCTACACATATCACAAGCCTACTACCAATTAATCCAATTAATTCTAACCCTTCACTTTAACTTCAAAATTCTAATTCCAAATCATACATGCTAATCCCAAGGCTCAACAAATTCTATATTTATAATTAAAACAATTAAGGCAAAATAAAGAATCATTAACGAATAAATAAATAAATCAATAATTAATTAATTCAAATAAAAAAAAATTGGGGCCCAACATGATAATACCCCGATCTCAAATCTAGCTTAATGAACACCTGAGTCCCCTGCAACTGATCAAATAAATCATCGATCCTAGGCAGCAGATACTTATTCTTTATTGTCACCCGATTCAACTGCCTATAGTCGATGCACAGTCTCAAAGTCTCATCTTTCTTCTTCACAAACAGAACTGGAGCTCCCCACGACGAAACACTGGGCCTGATAAATCCCTTATCCAGAAGCTCCTACAGCTGAACCTTAAGCTCCCTCAGTTCCACCGGTGCCATCCTATATGGGGGTATGGATATAGGAGCGGTACCTAGAACGAGGTCAATCGAGAACTCCGTCTCCCAATCAAGCAGAAGCTTCGGTAACTCATCGAAACACATCCGGAATTCCTAATCACGGAATATCCTGCAACCTCTGCTTTCAACTCGGTATCAACCATGGGCCGATAGGCCTCACAACCTCCCTGCATCAACCTCAGGACACTCAGAAAAGAAATCATCCTGGCTGGCACTGCCTGACTAACACCTCGAAATACAGCTCTGGGCTGACCAGGAGACTCCAACACGACCTCTTTGGTATAGCAGTCCATGACGGCCCTGTCTTGTGATAAGCGGTCCATCCCAAAATCACATCAATCTTTCTCAGAGGCAATACAATCAAGTCTCGCATTCAAAGCGCTGATCAATCAATCGACACCCTGCAGATCTCTCCTAATCTGGTCAGTACTACCTAGAGGTGTACTCACCTCTAGCCCATATCAGAACCCTCCCTAACCCTATGCGATCTATATGCCATATGTGGTGCAATAAATAAATGAGTGGATCCAGGATCCAACAATGCATATGCCTCAAAGCCGTAAATCGAAGCATACCCCAACAACATCCGGAAATCACGAGCCTCCTGCCGAGTCATGACATAGACTCTAGCACAGGGGCTGGTCCGCTTTCTGTCCCTCGTCCCTAACAACGGACCCTCGGCTCGGCCTCGGCCTACCTCGACCTCTCGGCCCAGATCCACTTCCACACGCTATGCCAGACAGTGGTATTGCTTCGATCTCCCAGTCATGGTAGATCGAGCTCCCAGTGGCGGGCAATCCTCGACTGAGTGGTCCATCGAGCAAGATCTAAGGCAGGCTCTGTCACCACCGACACTCCCACTATATCTCCTCTCACGGTGCTCGTAAATCGGAGAAATCGCCCTAAACCTCTAAAGACCGCCATCGCCACTACCAGCTTGTACAAATCGCCTCTCGACCAAATCGGTCTGTCTAGCTCCTCGGAGGACTCAAGGCCCTGCTCTGGCGCTTACTGAACCCTCTACTAGCACTGCCCTGACTATCACTCAACCTCTTGCCCCTGGACCCCGACCGGCCTCGGCTGACTGCTCTGAGGTCGCTCAACTCAGACTGCAACTCTTAGCTCAACAAACGTGCCCATGTCAGATCGGGCTAACCTGGTACGATTCTCCAGATTGAGCCCACCCTCAAATCTCCGGCACCTATCAGCCTCAGTAGCAATCAAAACAGTAGCATACCCCATCAGCTCATTAAACCTCACGTCATACTCTGCCACTGTCATCCGACCCTGTCTCAACTCTAAGAACTCCTGCATCTTCATCTCTAAATAAACCTTGGGCATATAATTGTCTCTAAATGCCCTCAGAAAATCATCCCATGTTAGAATACAGGGTCTGGTGGTACTGCCCGGGATAGTCTTCCACCACTGATAAGCTAGACCCTAAAAGAGAGAGACTATATAATCGAAACGCTCATCAGAGTCGCAGTCCATCTGGTCGAAGACTCTATCAGTCCTCTCCAACCATCTCTCAACCTCAGTAGGGTCTGTGCTGCCATAGAAATCAACAGCCCTCTGCTTACGCAGTCTATCATATCTCCTCTCCCGTCTCATGGGAATTCTAGGAGGCAACTCCTCCGAACGAGGCATAGAGGACTCCCTACTAACTGCTACTGATCCTTGGTCAGCTGGTTGATCAACCTGATCTCCAAGAATGGATGACCTAAAACAAACAAGAATTCTGATCAATTTCTGCTTTTCTTACTGAAATTCAAGCCTAATTATACACTATGCCCAAAAGATGCTAAATCATGCTCTGATACCACCTAAATGTAGCGCCCCCTTATCGTAGGGTACGCACCGGGATGTCCGTAGGTCATTCCGACGCATATCCGACGATAAGGGTGCACTACGAACGATCAGTCACTACTATACTTCTCATGGCATCAATAATAACAAAGCATCAAAATAAGCAACTCTAAAATTTGAAACCAAGAAACTTTCTCAATTCATATCATCGATAGAAATATAGACAACTCTATCAGTTCCCTACAGTCTAAAATACATACTCCAAAAAGGAAACTGATACAAAAGTCTATACTAATTCATTCCCAAAATCAATCCCAGCTGACCGACCTGTGTGCCATAACTTCTCTTGCCAACGTGCTCACACGGTAGGAAAAGTCTATCTCTGAAGCTAGGAGTCTAGTCTATCAGTCTTGAAAAATAGATGCAATTTTGGGTGAGTTTGCGAACTCAATAAGAAACCATCATCGATGGCTTACTCAATTCATGCATTACCCAAATAGCGTACAGAATATCACAATAATACATTCAGATACTATATAGCAATATGTCGTTTTTCATGCAAGTCACAAAACTCAGAAATTGTCACAAATCAGTTATCACGATTACAGCATGCACCCTTGCCTATTTTCCGTTCACAGTATTCAAACCATCGCAATGTATATGCAGTGCATATGAGACTCTTCCCATTTTATTACAGTGTTGTGACCGAGCGCAATAAACAGTGTACAGTGGTCAGTAGACGCGTCTAGGGAGTAGGAGAGCCCTTTGGGTATGCACTAACTCCCGTTGAGCTCAAGGCTCTTTTTTAGTGATCGAGCTCAAGGCTCTATTTCAGTAATCAGTGGCGACTCAGGTCACAACTATCATTATCTGTTCATGCATTTGTGTATGAAATGCAACATGCCCACTAATTCACAGTCACATTTCCATTTAAACCTATTTATCACTATTCTTCAGAATCACGTATCAGTTAGATCCGATCTATCAAAAATAGACATATCAATCCTAATCATCCATATAATCATACAATTCACATTCGCAGACAGTTCACAGAGCATTTAACAATCAGAAATTGAGGAACCAACTAGGTTACTCACCGTAACTTCCGAGCTACTACCGGAAGTCCCAAAGAATATCCGTGGAATGACGATCCAACGGTGCCTCTATAATGCTTAAATAATTACCCATTATTAATCTGCAAATCGAACAATTCAATGATGCACATGTCTTTATTAAAGATGTACGATGCATGTTCATGACTTTCCAAAGGCACTAATCCCCAGTTTCACTGACTTTTGCCTCATAACCAATTTCTCATACTAAAGGCTCTATCATATTTATACATTATCCTTAATCTCAAAGAAGGTCTCAAAACCAAAATTCACTATATACCAGGTCAATATCATCCATTGTAGACTCCAAAAACATATCATTGATTTCATAAGTCTCCAAAATTAAACTCCAATTATCATAATTAAATCCTTAGGTTGCAATAGGAAACCATATTCGAATTTATTTCTATGATTGAGATCCTACTAAATTAAATTCGAACTTTCATTCTTTACCCCAATTGTAGACCTCTTTCTCTAGTTTATAACGAATCAAGAATCACCTCAATTGGAGGTCTACACCATAAGTTATGCCTCAAAAACTAAACCATTTTAGTTCAGAAAAAGGTCCCTCGTCGCGGCCAAGGAACTCTCGCGCGCGACGTCCTCGAGTCGCTCGCCGCGGCATGAAGAGACGCTCGCCGCAGAGAACAATCTCTTCGGGGCTCGCCACGACACAATGGAAAGGGGCTCTTGGCACAGAATTTATGGCATTCCACGACGTCTAACCATGCTCGCCACAAGTAGTAGCTGTTTGCTCGTCGCGACGAGGTCCTCAGCACACGTCGCGACGTGCACGACTCCGATCGTCTTCTCCAACGAATTTTCCCATTTCTCTCACTAAAACCAGTCGAAACTCACTCTCAACTACCCATTCTTTACACAATAAATACCATAAATGCATCAACAACAACATAAAAATAACATTAAAGCCAAATCACTTACAAATCAAGCCCGAATCTTCAAATCTCCGGAAACACCTCCAATGCCTAACACCCACGGTTTTCACTCTCAAAACTCAACAATCTTCATCTTCCTCAAAGATCAAGCTAAGCTTTGCACAGAGAGAGGGAGCAACAAGCAACGATCGTGAAGGAGGTCGAAAAATCACCAAGGACGAGGAAGAAGAAAAATGCCCTAAGTTGGAGGAAGAGGGTTTAATGCCAAACTTTAAAACCTAAGGTATTTAAAGGGTTGATTTTAACCTATAGCTCAAAGTCCTCAAATTCTTTTAATTTTAGTCTCTAAATTCCAATGGCTCATCATTTTCATTCCTAAAATCAAGAATCTAATTTCCCATTACCATTGGACAATTATTTCATGCCATACAAATCAATCATGCATCATTCTAAAATCTCTTTCGGACATTTTCTCCCGAATTTTTCAGAAAATTTCCTATGGATCTCTATTAACTGCCAATTACTCTTAAACCATTCTAAATCAACCATTTAGACCCAATTATTCCCAAAACTCTCAAACAGATCACAATCAAACATAATTATCCCAAAGTTCACAAATCATATCATATCATAATTAAATGCCGGAAAATGCCATGAATGCAAGTACCTACAAATGCATGTGCAAATAACTCATTCCTCTATAATTAGAGGCCAAACGAATGCTCAATTCAGTATATAAAAAAAACCTATTAGCCCGTCCCAAATTACCAATGTAACCTTCTTATCGGTGATGGGATGTTACAACTAGCAAAGGCAATATCCCCATCATATCCTTTGCCAAGCCCCTCACTACAGATGGATGAAAGACATTGTTAGAGACCACCTGTTCTAACAATAAACCTCACTTAAACAGCAGAAACCTATACTATCAGCAATCACACAACAACAGTATAACAGGGACGATGGTGCAATAAAGATAAAGGGGGTGCTGAAAAGTATTATTCCAGATTTGGAGAGCTAGCTGAATCTCCATACAATCACCAATTACTCTATCATAACCGAAGGCCTAATGCATTTCCTCTAACAAGCTTTTATTCCCTTCCTCTAACTAACTTTCACATGACTCACCTCTCTCTCTCTCTCTCTAATTCCCCAGTTTACCCTCACAATCCCCTCAAATATTCCCTGCATTCCTATTCCTTTTCTTGCTATATTTCTGCTGAAACCTAGTCTCAACAATACCCCCAAAGACATGGTGATAGGAAAAATAAACATAAAAGGAATTGAGGAGAAGTAATCCATAATGATATGACTCAAGGAAACTTATCAAAGACATGACTAATAGGAAACTTTTCGTCTAAGATGTGGATGAATGATCTCTTTTACAAAAGTCATTCATATTATGACCTTTAAATTTAATACATAGTAATTACTTTCTAGTTAACATAATTTTCTAGTTGGCTTAATTACTTTCTTGGCGTAGCTCGTTTGAGTTATTCTTGTACGAACCTTTTTCTAATTTGTATTTCTTGGTAAATATATTTATTTATCTTTTATTATTAATCTAAAATGTAACGCTTCATCCCCATATGACATATGCATCGCTCATCCATCGATACACGTACATGCCCGACGATAAATGACATGTTAACTATCTCACCTTCACTGTATATAACATGACGTCATAAACTAAACTATCAATCACACAATTGCTAAAATCCATAATGTTATTATATTACATCAAAATTATAATTTACATTGATTCATATAATACAATATCATCCATGTTTATACAACATTGTCCTATGAACATAAAAATCTTAGTACACACCGAATACTATAAACTCGAAAGAAACACCTATGTCCTCAATCCTAGCTAACCGACCTTTGAGCCAAATATGATTGTAACAGTTGCATAAAAACATGTTTCTACACAATTTTAGAAGCTAGGTCATTTTACTCTCGAAGTTGAAAATAACGGTGTAATTTTGATAAGTTTTGCGAACTCAACAGAGTAACCATCCTCGATAACTCATGTCATAAAACAAGATCATTTACAGTATGTAATCATACAATTTAAATCCACTTGACAAGTATCAAATACTAACTCAGATAAATCATTACTCAGTTCAACTTTTAATCATATAACGACATTCACACAGTTTTGCTAATCATTCAATGAATCCAAATTATATGTGGATGCAATATATATGAGACTCACATTTATTTTGATATTATTGTCACTGTGTGCTTTTACAGTATCTTAAATTATCGAGCTCCTTCATCAATGCGGACTCTTTGATCACAGTGAGCTATAGGCTCGAATCACATATGCCGAAGCTGAAAGCTCTTATCAGTAACAGTATTAGTAGCAATATCAGCCACAACTCTTTTATATTACATGCATTGGAATGAAATGCATGCCACAATTCAGTCATCAAATTCAATCACTTTCATTTGCATGTAATATAACAAGATATCATCGACAAGATATCAATTACGAGAATGATCCACGACAGAGTAGTAGTCATTGAACTAGGTCTAACATTTAACTTTTTAGATGAAAATCAAAAAAATCATTTTGGTAGACGCATTCACATTCAATCAGTACTTTCAATATCATTCTCATACATCAAAATGCCTTGACAAATATTGTCCAGAATTTAGTACACAATTAACAAAATTCAATATAATTCAATAAGATAGCAATACAGTTCAATAATGTACAAAACAATAAGGTGAGACCATCTTAGGTTAGTCACAGTATGCCCTAAACAGCTATTGTCATGAAGTTATGGTAATTTCTGGATGTTGTCGTTCAATGCGCTCCTCTATACAGATAATACATTCACATATCACAATATTGCACAATTATGTATTCATTAATGCACATTCATATATACTGAATATGTATAATGCATGATCATGACAATTTTAGGTCTCTTATCATTAATCTTGTCACAATAATCATTCGGATATCCACATTCAATTGATTAACTTAGATTTGTTTAAAGGTACACTTTCGGGTCCATTTTGCATAATTATTTTCATTAGGAAAGTGAAGGAATTTGTAACACTTCCTTCTAACAAATTATTCTCTTATGTCTTAATCTCTATTGATACCAAGATCATTCAATTTGGTTCATTATTCTATGAGTTATGCTTAAAATACCATAGATTATGTACATTTGAATTTTGGCTAATGTATGACCATGCATTCAAGTTGTACAAATCATAACTCTCAATTCAAGATCCAAAATTTCAAACTTTATACCAATTTAAAGCTAAGAGAATAAACTACAACTTTTGTGAAGATACAATTGTTTGATTCAGCCTCATCAATACAGCTTTATTCAATAACAATAGGATATGATGCTTGTCCCCTGGTAGTATTAGAGCCTAAGCTAAGACTTTAATTTCATGCCAAATTTTAAGACCACTTGGGGTAGAATTCAAATTCAATTTCTTCTTAACATTTATGGACAAATGTCTCTAGTTCAATTTAAATTAAGAATAATTTTATTTGAAATCTACATATCAAAATATAGCCAAAATACCGAAGCATATTCAGTAAAAACATTTCAGTTATCAAATTCCAGCACACTTTAACATTTTCATCTTAGCACCTCCTTTCGGGATAACATTTCATGATCATTATGACAAGAAAAATCGTGTATTTCAGCAACATTTTCTTCTAGACAATTGTTCTACCTTGTTCCTAGTTTCTAATAATACCAAAATCGTATAATTTGATTTAGTATGTTGAAATTTATACACAAAATAGTTTAGACTATTTTTAAACTGTAACAGAACTCCTAACTCTACTTCCAATCAGATTTTGAAATGCTTAGAGATAGAATTAACATTCAACTTCTTCAAAAAAAGTTGTTGACATATGTCTCTAATTTATTTTGAATTAAGAATTAATGTATTTGGAAATCTACAGTTCAAGATATAATCAAAATACCAAAGTCTATTCAATATAAATTCTCCAGCTCATAATATTCCAGCACACATTTTCTCCAATATCTTATATATGTCATTCCAATTCAGGCATTATTCTCTTACTAATAAACATATCATAAAGATTAAATTTGCTACCTACTTTTAGGCTTCCAATTTCAACTTAAAACTTTAGATTAAATCAAGTCTCCATGTAAGCAAAATTCATCACCAACTTAAGATGAAAAAAGGTTGATTTTGGATAGCAAGATGAAGCACTTGTTTGTTTTAGCTTTTGGAAGGTTCAAAAGCACTTTTTTCTACTACAAAAGCTATTTTAAGGAAAAAAAATGAGTATTTGGCTGAAAATTTCAAAAACGTTTTTGAAATAGAAATAAATTTTTAAAAAACCAAAATACAGCTTTTTTAGAAGCTAAAATTTGGAGCTTTTTAGAAAAAACCCCAAATTTCAGCTTCTTCGGGTAGATGAATTCGCGTTGCATGCGTATATAACAAAATTTACATCTTTTCTTTCTTTGGTTTTCTTCTCTATTCACTCACACACCACTCATCCTCTCACAACGTATCTAGAATGATTTGGTTCCAAATTCCTTGAACACGATATTTTTCGTTTTGTTTTCCATTTCGATCTTGAATCCGAATTTGGATTGCATTTCTTTTTAACGATTTGGATTAAGCTAGATATTCATTGCATTTAACTCTACCTTCTGTTATCATCAATTTATTCTTTAGATTTAGGGTTTGAATTTTGGGGATTCTTATGCCCTATTCCAATTTTTGTCTATTGTTTTGGCTCATAAAAGTGGGTAAATTCATTTTATTTGATTGGCGTTGTTTACTTTTGTTTCATTAATGACTAATCACTTTCTTTTTCCCCGTGTTTTTGCAGGTGTACGTGGTTTTGTAATTTGGTGTTGCAGATAATTTTTTTTGTTAGCTTTCAACAATATTTATAGTCATTTGGGATTGTTACCAATTGCACTTTAGAGGATGGGGCTATGTTGACGTAGTCCATAAGAAAATCTGGGAACTGGGTTTTGTCAAAAAGGCTCTTCCTTTTTTCCGATGGGTGTGAGTTATTTAGCAATTTCAGCTGGTTATACAGTTTTAAGTTTCATGGGTTTAGTATGTTGGACAGAGCTATCGTTAGATAAGCTGAGATCAGAGAATTTAATTGGTGGTAGTTTCATAAACCTGGAGAATGGAAATTGAGATTTTGAGCTGCTATCAGTTCCTTTTAGCACCATTTCCTTGCTAGTGAATTATGTATTCAATGTGTTTATTCTAGTTAATGTTTGTGTTAAGGTGAGTTTAATCTTTTGCCAAATAACACTCCAAATTTGCATTATGGAATCCTTTTGGTTCATAAATCTTGAATGATTTTTTTGTGGAGTCTAGTAATGTCCATCTTGAATTCAGCAACTGAGTTGATTACACCCATCAGAAATGCATAATTGATCGCCTGTAGACTTTGTGGTCATTAAGCTTGTGAATCAAAATGGAGATATACTAAGGATTAGGACAAATATTTTAAGGACATTTGCTACTGATAAAATGTATTCCATAATTTATAAGGTGAAGAATATTTTTGGGCTTAACCAACCTTTGACAAACTATCAATAGTCATACAAATTGCTTTTTAGTTTTTTGCTTTGAGAAGAATCTTCACGTTTAATTATAATGGTTATAACATGACCTTACTGATCCAGCTATTTAGATCAGAGTAAAGATGAGATCTTGGTGTTGCATATCACAAGTGCTTTCTTGCTTATGAGCTTGATTCACATCATTCATATTTTCGGTTCTGTGCCCTCTTTACCATCCCTTCACGAAAATTTATTTGGTTTTTTCTTTTTCTTTTTTTTTTCACTTGAGACACAATCACCATCCTTATATGGAGAATTATTTACGCTAAACTTCATTCTTTGAACAAATATCAATGCAATGTATTTTATTTCTCAAGTAAGATTTAAATGTAGATAATATGATAGGAATGAAAATTACATCACCGATCATTCAAACAAATCATTGATAGATTTAGGAATATATGATATTTCGATTAATAGATCGATCTTTAAGTAGCTTTAGTATATTTTTATCTTAGATCATTTATTATATTAATCATCTTATAGTATATTGTGCTTTGTATATTATTTAATATACTTTAAATATTATTTATACACATAAATAATTTTTATTACAAAATAAAATTTAATTAAAATTAATAAAAGTACTTTTACTTTTATGTTGCCAAACGATCATCATGTATGAAGCTCTTTTAAATCGCTTTTTAATTGACAACTAAGCAAATAACTGGCTTTTTAGAAAAGCTCTTTTCAAAAAGCTCTACTAACAAAAGCTCTCTCGATAAAAGCTTTACTGATATAAGCTCATCCAAACAGGCACGAAAGTAACTTTCAGCTGGTTTTCTTGACTATTTTGTGTTAGGTAAAAAGCTGATTTTGGTGCAGCAATTTGACTATTTAGGCAAAATATATAAAAGAAAGTCGGAACAAATTCGGTGGAGAAAGGTGAGAGAAATAGCATAAACATTGCCGCTGAAATTTGCTCTATCAACATGCTAGGTGTCAACTTTACAGCACAACATTTGTCCTAAGACATATCTTACATTTGCCTAGTCAAGATGTCACTAATCCACTCAAGATGCTACCATGTATCACCAATTAATCAATCCATATGTCTCCTAATTATTGTTCCACTTGTCACACAATAATTGATCCATTTGTCAATTAATTACTAGTCCATTTTTCACCAAATAAGCTATGAAAAATGTCACTCAATTTTAGGCTTAATCATCCAAAATTTTCATGTATCAATTTATCCTACCACTTAGCATTTGTCCTAGTGCAAATGTACATTTTAATATATCAAATTTCCAATCCATAACATTTAATTCCAAATATTTCTAATTGAAATCCAGTTATACTAAAATTCAAGACATATCAATGCACAATTCATATCATGATCATTTAACATCGTTCATACCCCAAAATTTCAAAAATTCCCAAAAATTCACCAAAATTTAAAATAATTAGGTTATTCTCCAATTAAATTTTCAGCTAAAAACTCACAATTCACATTTTGATTTCATTTTAACAATTAATTATACCCCAAAATGTCAATGAATGCATGTACAAATAATTGTAATATAAAAGATCAATAGTGTCATGTATGTGTATGTTACATTATGCATAAGCATGAATAATGCTTCCTAATTTCTCATTATTCTCTAATAATTACCATTTTAATCTTACTTCAAATAACATGATGTTACAATTCTCCCCTCCTAACAAAAATTTGGTTCTCGAAATTCCTACTTAATAATTCGAATAGGTGGAGATACTATCACCTAATATGATCCTTAGTTTCTCATGTTGCTTCCTCAATTGAGTAATTTCTCCAACGAACTTTCACTAATGGAATCACTCTTTTTTTCAACTGCTTTGTCTTATATCCTACTATCTTGATCAACTCCTCAATATAACTCAAATTGCTATCAATATCAATATCTTGAGGCGGTAATACATAGGTAAGATCAAATCTATATCTTCTTAACATACTTACATGAAACACATGTTTTTTAGGATGTTCTTTTATAATTTTACATTATCTTCATGTGATATTATATAGATTTATCAAAATAGCCTCTACATAATACCATGACCCTGTTTGAAAATCAACAGATTGCATTAGCTATTGATCGATTCTATCTGCAGCTAGCTAATAATCGATTATATTAGTTAATTTGACCAATGATAACATTAGTTGTTTAGTATTAATTGTTTAAGTATAAAATAACTTATGAGGACATGAAGTAAAAAAATTCTATAAGACCATAATTAGATATTTAATTTTACAAAATTTAAGCTTTTAACTCTAATAAAAATATAAAACATTCTTAAAAATTTTATCACCATAACATATTTTTATTTTTGTAACCAAAAAACTTATTTCATTAATAAAAAACTCAGAATTAATAAATTTGTCATTGTAAAATTTTATTACCATAGAATACATGCATGATTTTACATTTGAATTATCCATAATATCATTATAGCATAATTAACATAATTCAAAATTATGAAAAGAAGGTATAATTAATTTTTTACCTATTAATATTTGTCTAGTCATAAAACTACTCTTATAGAGTTTTTAAAAATATAATTAGAGTTAGATAAGTTAATTAATAAGCCATCACCAAATGTAATAGTCAAAAACCGATCAAAAGGCTAACTTCTCACTGCCATAGAACACCCACTGCATTAGGGGTGTTCATGGTAGAAATAACTCGACCTGCTCATAAATAACTCGAACTCGAACTCGAATGTTAGGTTCGCAATTTCTAACCTAAACTCGAACTCGAACTCGAACCTAAAGAACCTATAGATTGGTTAACCTATTTTCGTGTTCGGTTGGCTTAGATAACCGTAACCTATTCATATCAATATATATGATAAAAATTATTTAAAAAATTGGTAGAAAAATACAAATTATTCATAAAAGTACGTATATAAAATCCATCAAAGATTAATCCAATATGTTGAACCAAAGCAAAGTAAAAATAAGTCAAACAATGTCTTATAAAAGATCCATACTAGAAAAAAGATAAAATATTAAACAATTATTCTTTGAATAGAATGGTAGGATGATTCATTGTTATACATGAAACCACATCTATAGAAAATAAAAAATAAAAGAGTTAGACTCTTTATTTCTTTTAATTGAAAAAGATTTTTATTTATTTATTAGTATATTAAAACAAGGTAAAGTAAATTAGATTGTCTCGATTCAATTTGTTCAAGTTTTTCAAGTCTCTCTTCCACGTAAAGAGAAGCTTGTGATTTTCTCAACCAATCTTGTCTACAAACAAGAGTCTCCACCATCTTTGGAGTAAGAGAGCTACTTAAATGAATCAAGACTCGACCTCTTGTACTAAAAAGCCACTCGGATGCAATAGTGAGGAACGAATCGCTTTACTAGATCTCATTGATTAAAATAATAATAAAACTATTCTTCTAACATCATTAAATCTTATTTTATCATGTTAAAATAAATAATAATAATAATAAAATAATAAGCACAAAAAGTATCCTTCTTCTTATTGTAACTCATTGTAGAAAATGCAATTAATATCATAGCTAAAACTTCAAATATTATATTATAAAAGCGCAATAACAGTATAAAAAAATACAATCCTATAGTCTATTACTAAATCAACACATTTTTCATTCGTTTCTAATAAATAAAACCATGTTTGTGTTTGTACAAGACAATATTATTATATTCTTATTATTTATTCGCAACTATACTATATATTTTTAAGAATCAAGATACTTGCTAGTTTAATGTTTATAATATCTCATGAATATCTAAACTAATATATGTGCCTTAAAAACTAAAATTGTAGGATTTTTAATAAATGTGTTTTTTACATTAATTTCTTTAATTAATTTCTAAACGATTATATTATTTTAGTCAATGAATGTTTTATTAATAGTTTAATACTTGATCAATAACTTTGACACATATTAATTACTATTTGAAGTAGAAGTATTGAGTGTTATACATTAGTTGTTATTTATAATAGCAATGTTTAATATTAACATTTAATAACATAGAAGTAAAGTAATTTTTTTCCTTTTCTTTTTTTCACTCAAGAATTAATATAGTAAATACTAGTGAATTTATTATTATTGATATCCTCTTAAATTGTATCTAAATATATGATAGTTTTTTAGGTATTTAGTTCGAGTTTAAACCTAAACCTATAAATCGAGTTCGGTTCTGCTAATCGCTATAAAGTGCGGTTTAGATTCGGTTAACCTAGAACCGCAAGTTAGAAACCTGAACCTGAACCATGAACCTAATTTTTCAGGTTCGGTTCGAACCGAACCTAAACTCAGGTTCGGTTAACCTTATTTACATGTTCGATTCATGCGGTTCAGGTCCGATTCACAGGTTCGCGGGATTTTTTGAACACCCCTACACTGTACCACCGCAAATTCGGCGTCTTAGCAAATAGAGTGGAGTTGCTGCTAGTGATCAACCAACTAAAAATTAGGAAATAAATATTAAAATCTGATTTTCACTCTTTATTACTAGTTATGAATTCCTATATGCATCCCCCTCTGTTCATTAGCCGTCAGAGCCTTGAGACAGAAACAGAGAGACTAGTTTCTGTGGAAAATGGAAATATTCGCCTTCACAACTTCAAAGTAAGCAATATTACAAAGACAATTTGGTCCAAAAGGAACTCTCTCAAATCTCATATAATATAACAAGGAATGTAAAATCCGAATCCGAATCCTTTAGTATAAAAGCGTTAAATAAGCAAAGCAAGAAAAGAAATACCAATCTCCATCTACTACCAAACCAATAGAAAGGGCGACAATTTTCAAAGATCCATAAGAGAGGACAAGGAATTGATGTCTAAACCATCCTGTACATTAGAGCCTAAAGATTAGAATTTCCAGAACACAGGGCTCGATCCAATATCAAAGTCTCATATAGTATCTGGCAACTGAAAGCTCTGTGATCCAAAAATCTGGTGAGAGTTGTTTTGAACAAAGACAACAAGCCCACATTTGGTGCTGTTAAAGGCTTCCCATAAGGAAAAATTAACAGTCCCTGATACCACCTTCTTGGCAGAGATGTCCTTGACAGTGCACAGCTTTTCGAGTTTTCTGACAACGTAGTCATTGGATAGGACTCGTCCTTTGTTCTCTCCTCGTGGGCAGTCAGTCACCAGTCCACTCTCGTACAAGGCTACCATAATATTCACACCATTGTTATCGATCTTAGACCTTAAAGGTCCTGACAGCGAAACTTGCAAGGTATCCGATGTAGGCCTTTGAAAGGTTGCCTGTTGCATCAAAACCACAAAATTGATTGACCTCAATTGCAAAAAGTTACCCATATCTATATTTTCTCTAACTTCTCCTGATCCAAAGCTTTCATCTTTATGTGATCACCTGCACAGCTCTTTCCAAAATTACACCTCCAAGCTTTGAGATCTAAGATGCAATTACTGAGATACATCTCACGTCACAGTCAACATCTTAGGTGATGGAAAAGAAACAACTCATTAATCAGGTGGAAATTTTACTTCCTAATTGTTTCCGTATGAGATTTGAGTAGATGTAGTTGTTGAAATTTTTGACATCAAATACAGGGCAACCCGGTCGTTAGCTCAATTCTACTTTCACCTTCTACAAATTGTGCAATCTAGTGGTTGATTAAGCTCATCTGTATGACCAGACATATTCATCTCATTGAGTTTAATGATCTCCACAACCAATATGCTGATAAATAACATCAGAGAATTACAACCACAATCTAAAATTAAGTATTAGGTTTCTACTCAACTCCTTGAACTAGAATAATTTGTCACAAATTAGGTTGTGATGAGAAAGTCTAAAACAATACAAATTCATAACCACAACGTCCAAAACTTTCTATCAGACAATTAGCAATTATTGAACATATCTAACCAATTGACAACTTTTGATGTCGATAACACTTTATTGGTTAAACAACGTGCAATCCATTAGCAAAGATTAAAAAAAAAAAAACCACACTACCAGAAGCTACCTGCAGAAGTCCAAAATCGACGAAGTGAATCATATATATTAACCTGAAAAGCAGGACAATGGAATCTTTGTGCATTCATGATGGCAGACAAGAGAGGCTCCTCATCATTGGCAACACACTGAGCCCTTCCTTGAACAACAACCTGAGGGGTAAACATAGTATCAAGCTTCAATGCCTCAACATATGCCTTTTGCCTGACTGTCCATTGGCTAGACCCATAAGGGTCCTTCCAACCCATGTAGTCCCAATAATCAACATGAAATGCCAACACTATCACTGGTGCTTCTAATGCAAAATCTCCTCTGCCTAGCCTTGACACCAACAACTCTGCCTCCGGCGACGTTTTGCACCCTGAGATGAGAACAGCTCCACCAACACCGCCCTCCTCGGCGCTGCTCCTCGGCCGATGCGTCAACCACCACCGTCCCGTGCACCTCGTTTGAAGAGGTACTACTACTTTCCTTGCGGAAACAGGCGAAGAGACGAGGAGCCATTGAAATTGGTCTTCTTTTGGCCGTCCCCAGTCTCGCCCGCCTTTGAAAATGATTATAAAATCAAAATTAAGGAGCGTTTCCTGAGGGTGTGGGATATGAAAATAAAATGACAAGAATTAAAAGAGAAAGTCGTATAATTAACGTGACAAGTGAAATGAGAGGGAAGGAACGAAAAGGGTTGGTGGCGAAGAGAGAAACGAGGTAAAGAAAGACGCTTAATGAAAGGCTTGCATGGATTGGTATATGGAAAAGGTTAGGTTCTGAATATTTCTCTCGATTCTTTGCTGTTCTCTATTTTTGGATCCTTATTTTCTGTTTAATTTGCTTGAAGAAGAAGAAAAGACAGTTGGTGCACGTATGCTGTTGCGTCGCCGACACGGCTGTGCGGGTGACACATTGTTGTCGGTTGTCAGAAGCGAGAGTTGGCAGCACCTTATTTGAGATAGTGGATGGTGAAATCTTTGCTTGCCAGCAGAATCCAACTAAAATCCAGATCAACCAGGCTCGTTGAAAAGAAAATGGCTGCGGATGAAACTGAAAAAACTAGTTCATTATCATTAATTCCCAAAGGTTGTAAGGGAAACTAATTACATACAAGCGTCACTAAACAATTTTCTAACAATATAAAGAAATACCAAAACTAATATAATTTATGCTTTAATATCTAACAAGTTAGAAGTAAAATGTAAATAAAATTGCAATTTCAAATTTTAAGTTATGTTAAGAATGACTGAAATATTTTAAATATTTTATTTTTAGAATTTTAATTTAATTTTAAATTTCATTCATGTAAGTCATTTAGAAATAACATTTCTACTAGTTAAGAATAAGACTGTATTATTGAAATTTCACATATCTTACATATCAGTAGAATTTTTACTAAGCATTGTTATATTATTATTTTATTCATATTTTATTTAAGTCATTTTAAAATTTATTAAAACTAGGATAATTGTTATATATTTTAAGTATTTAACGCTAAATTCTATAATAAATTTTTATACATTTAACTAGGTTCGGTAATTATAAATAAAATATATTGCTTCTTAGATGTAGGGATGGCAGTGAGCCGCCCGATCCGAGGCCCAATTACTCTCGAGATGTCAGGGCTAAGTTCGAGCCCGATCACGCCCAAAAAGACTAAAAATTATTAATTTTTAAAAAATTGACAAAATAATATTCATTTTGTCTTAATTAGTAAAGACCATATTTACACTATTAGACTTTCACCATTTTAGGGCCCCTTTTTTTTTTTACTTTTTAACTTTTGATGAAGATTCTATATGATGATGTGAGTTTAACTTGTAGATGCTATGATTCCGATCTTTCTTTTGGGGTCTTATATTGATTGATTCTCTTTCACGTCATGTTGCTTGACCAGGTATTTATTAGATGTAAACCTTAAGCCGGGAAGACCTGTGTCCATTATATTGGGAAAAAATAAAAGTTGGAAGCTTTAGAGTTACTTTTTAGCATCAATAGTCTGTTTTCCATGTTTAAAGTGAGCAAAAGAGTTGATTATCACTTTTTAAATAATGTTGATCAACCAAATAAAAGATATTGTTGTTAGAATTTTTTATATTGGGTCGCTTTTGAAAGAGATTCTAGTATGTTAGAAACAATTTTCTAAAGTTTTTTTAATTGAAATTATATATATATTTTTATTTAATATATAATTTCAGTAAAAATATTTGAAAATTGTTTCTAACATATTTTATTTTAATATTTTCTTTCAAGGTTGAATTGAAAAGAAATTAATTTATATATTTGACATATAATTTATCTTTTTTGTATGGCTGTAATTGTCGTATGAATCAAAATAATATTTTACCTCTTCATCCACATTAACCCTATTATCATTAGGGATGTCAAGTTCCCCAGGCCTGGCCCAACATTGGGTCAAAAGATTTGGCCCTACCAAACCGCCCACAAAGTTGGTTGGGAATTACTTGTCGAAATTTGAGCTACAGTAGCCAACGCCAAGGTGGATGATCGGGCCGTGGCTCGAAATGAGTAGGCGGTGTCCGTGGCTCGTGGCTCGTACAATGATCCAAACAAAACGACGTCGTTTTGTTTGTTGTCAAACGATGTCGTTTTGCATTTTATGTATAAAATGTTTCTTCTCCTGACAAAATGATGTTGTTTTGCTTTAAGAGTAAAACGACGTCATTTAAGTTATAATAGTTAATAAAACACAAAACAAAACGATGTCGTTTTATTGTAAACAAAAACAACATCGTTTTGCCTCTAATTAAACGAGCCAACAAAGATTGCCCGCTTTGTTGCAACCAAGACGCCGCTTCTCACTCAAAGACAACAGACTCCTCCCGCAGTCCTGCCTCCATCCATCTCCCTTCATGCTCAACCCTCACCTAGTTGCTTTCACTTCTATTCTTCTTCTTTGTTTCATGTTCTTCCTCGGTTCTTCTTCTTCTTCGCATATCATATGTTGTGACTCGAAGCAGTCACCAACGTTGAAACAACCAATGGTGATTTGGTGAATGATCCAACGTACTTAGTAAGGTAATCTCTCATTCTCTTTTGGTCAATTTGGTTTTTTGGTTGTTTTGAGACATGATGTGGCTAATTTGAGAACTTTGCATGTTAATATTAGGAATATGGGATAATGCTTGTAATGTGTTTGATGAAATGCCGCAGAGATCATTGAGACTTATTGTCAATAATTAGGGTACTTTTGTACTTGCAATTACTTTAGTTGTACATTGTGAGTTTTGTTTGGATATTTTAACAAGGACTTTATCCTGTTTTAGGCATTTGTATTTGTTGTGTTGCTTTTGGTGACGCTCACGCAGGATAACATTCTTGTTCTTGTGTAAATTTTTATTCTTCTTACTAGTTTAATGTCAGTAAAATAATAGTAATTTAATTCATCACATTATTTGAAGAAAAAAAGGATATCTTCTTTTGTGTTTTTACACAAATTAAATCATAAAGAAAACATAATCATCAGTAAGGCATATTTGCCTTATAATTACAATATCATCAACAAGGCTTCTCTAGCTAGATGAAGCTTCTCTTTCTACTTCCAAGTCAATGGAAAGCTATGGGAGAAGTAAAGTCTCTTATAAAGTCATGATATCAATTTCAGCCACAACTACTAATTCATCATTTTTCAACCATCACATTACATGTAAAGCAACTAATATCTTCCTATGCATAAAGGGAGTATATAGTCTCGTACTAGAGTCACATTTCTTATATTTGCTTCAAACTAAAGATATCAAGCCATAAAAAAGATATCCTAGGAATGGCCAATGGCCCACATAGTGAACCAAACAAATTGACGTCATTTTGTCTGTTACAAAACGATGTCATTTTGTTTATGTATAAAATATTTCTTCTCCTGATGAAACGACATCGTTTTGCTTTAAGAGTAAAACGCATCATTTAAGTTATAACAGTTAATAAAACACAAGATAAAATAACGTCGTTTTGTTGCAAGCAAAAATGACGTCAAAATGACGTCATTTTGCCTCTAATTAAATGTTAAGATTGTCATTTTCAGGCTTATTTTCTATTTAATTCTCTTTAATGTGAAAATTGTTATCCAAAATTAATGGAATTTTCTCTTAATCGTTCTCAGGTGCTTTTCAACACTTTAGAGGTGAAATTGAATAAAAAATATGCAAAATAAATAAAGAAAATATGATAATTTCATATTGACAACAAATTCAGTGACTAAGCGTAGGCACGTGCAAGGACAAAAATAATCTACAAAATTTGTTTTCAAATTTAACTATAAGATGTTCATAATCTTTGAAGACTAGATTACTATCTTATCAATGGAGATTTGCATCTTGAAGTGGGAAAGCTGAAAATTAAAGAAAGATTGAGAAGATTTGTAGGGATAAAGAGGATTTGCATGTTACTGTTCACAACAACAGACCTAAGGTTGTTTTTTGTTTTTCTTCATTTCTTTCTTTTGGTTTTTCTCAACAGTCATTGTTAGTTCTCAATTTCTGTAGTATTTCTTCAGGTATTTTTCGGATTTCTAAGAAAGACCAGGGATGGAGACCTTTCATTTGTCTATTTCTTTGTTTATTTCATTTTTGTTATGAGTAGCTTTTCTTTTTCTTGGTTGAGGGAAACCATGTTATCATCTATTATGTGTGAGATGTTCCAATAAAGTTTGTTTTGTTGATGAATATTAAGTTCCTTCTGAATTATTTTTACAATTGAATTGATTGATTTCTAGGTGCACAAGTAGGAATTGATTCATTTAATAGCCATGTTAGTAAAATATGATGTTCAGTTTTGTTAATCACAAGTGGCAATTAGAATAACCATCTTTACGTTAGAGTTGGAAATTTTAGGAAGAAATTCATCTTGATTAAATGCATGTCGTATGTAACATCCCACCCCCTACTGAAAGGGTAAAATAGTAAATTTGGCATAGGATGAGATGGATCGGAATGACTTAGGACTTTTCATGCATAATAGGATTGGTATACAGTATCATTTGTGCACATGAAATTACTGTACATGCATACATGACATTCCCAGTTTTTGTGCCTAAGGCAATTTTATTGTGATTAACGTAGCTATTGGGTTTGAAAAATTGTTCTGAGTGCGCCATTGAGTGTTTTACATTTTAAGGGATTTTTAGGAATTTTTCTGGAATTTTTCGGAGAAAATTCCTGGACCGGGAAAAAATCGTCAAGTGGCGAACCGGTCGATTTTCGGTACCAAAATTGTTATCAATTGGTACTGGCCTATTGGATATTTTGTGTTAGGGTCGAAATATGGACCCTTAACAATGGATTGAACATTTATTTGGTTTTTGGATTATTTGTTTTTATCAAAATTTTGATTAGTCCTTTGACTTTTCCTTATTTCTCCTCCAATTGCCAAGTGTTCCTTCATTTAATGCATTGTTATCCATGCATTTTCGGTGACTTCTTTACAAAGGGATGAAAAAGATGAGTCATTGCTTAAAAAAAAAACAAATCATCCGAAACCCTCTTCATTTGTTCCTCTCCATCGAGTTTTTGTTCTCTTTCTTTAAAGTTTCCTTCCTCCCATCTTAAGCATTCTTCTTCCTTACAAGCTTGCAAACTTACACCTTCTACCCTCTTATCTTGATGATAACCATGCATGGGATGGAGAAAAAGTAGGGTAGTTGGAAAATTAAAGGCTTGAAGAGGTGGAGTTGGAAGCTTTAGGTAAGATGATGTTTATGTTTTCATTATGGTTTTAATGCATGAATTCATAGTTAATTGCATGGATTGGAAGTGATTGTTCATTAAATAAGATGAATGATGCCTTAATGTCATGACACATATGGCTTGCCTTGTTGGGTATATTTGTGTATAAGAAATCATAAGGTAAAGATGATGAAGTGAATTTAGTGATATTAGATGACTCAAACTTAAAAGAAAATGATAAGAAAGTGATTGAAGATAGGTACTGAAATTTATGGATATATATATTGAAGTGAAGGTTTTGATGACCTATTGGCTCGATTCTTGTGTTATTAGGATGCTTATGCATGTGGAATTGGTATTGGAAGTGTTAGGAATTGATTTGAGAAGTAAAGCTGGAAAATGTGAGTTTGACCTACTGTACTGTTTTGAGCATAACTCATTGTGTGGTTATGAAAATGAGTCGAGGTTTGTTCCCAATCAAACTTTGGATTGTTGGCTACATTTTTGTGTGAAATAGGTGTTGTCCAATTTTAGCCTTAAGAGGTTGAAATTTGGATTGAAAGTTCTTGTTGTAGTTTCTATGAACAGAACCCAACCAATGACCTAAGTGTTTTGCTGATTTTTCTAAATTAATTGAGATGGAATTAGGGAAAATGGTCTAAATGAAAGTTGAAGCTTATTAAGTTATCTTTCCATTCCCACTAATTTTTCAATTTTTAGATATGTATATTGGGAGATATGAACTGTGGAATATTGACTGATTTTGAACAATTTGGTGAAACCTAGACTAAGAGAGGATTTGGTGCACATTCTGATTAGAAGCAATTTTAACAATTTCTATGAATTGAATTGGCTTGAGTGATCTTCTGAAGAGTTGTAGAGGAAGCAATTATATTAAAAATGGTATATAGCATGTAATTGTTGGAGATCATATGTGGGAGTAATGAATTTTCAAAATCTGTACCTACATGAGGTTATTGATCACGCCTTGATCAATAACTTGCATGAAAGTTTTAAGCTTGTTAGAGATGGAATTGGCTTTGAAGCCCTTCATGGAAGTGTAGCATTGTGTTTGATCTTTCCATAGGTATAAAGTATGCATTTATTTGACATTTGTGCAAGAGATATACTGTTTAGAACATTACTGTCCAGATTGAGTACTTAGGGCAGCAAGATTCACTGAATTGTTTGACCTAGTTAACCATTGAATTTGATTTCAAATTGTTCATAAAAGTTGTAGATCACATTGTGATATTTCTGAGCATATTTATGGTGCAATTTTGACTGAAGAGAATGAAAGTTACTGAATTTACAAATCTGCTTCTTTTAAGAGGTAGTGTATGGGCAGAAGTTTCAAGTGGATTTTTGATACCCTTTGGGGTAAAATTGCTTGTTGGGGTCTTCATGAAACTTGTAGAGTTTTTCATGATCTTTCCAACAAAGTATAGTTTGTAATTTTCTGAAACGTGTAGAAAGAGATATGATAGATTGAATTTCGGTTGGAAAACAGGAAAAAGAGAAGGAAATATGGGCAATATATATATATATATATATATATTAATTGTTTTATTTGAATTTTTGGTTTCTTTCGTGAATAACTTTTCCGTCCGACATCCGATTGACCTGATTCTTGAGACATCGGATTCAGAGAATATTTAATTTCATTTTCTGAGTGATTGGGAATGTTTTTGGACGAAAAATTGACGTGAGTCCGGGTAACGGAGTCCTTAACCACTGTTTTATTTAATTAGGGACCTATAGAGGTCCGAATTGCGCACCGTCAGCGTCATTAGATTTTTAATTTTTTAGACGGATTTTTTTATGATGGAAAAAGTGGGATTAGGGTTGGGAATCTCATGAACATGCATTTTCACCTACATGTGCATCATTAACTAATTCGGATTGGATATTTAGTGATCGTTTTGTTCTTTGATTCTTATAGCGACACAACTGGAGCGTCGATCGACCGACGTGGCAGAAACTTCCCGACATTAGCTCGAAAGTGATAGGTGAGTAACCTAGATGGGTTTCTCAATTATTACTTGTCTAATATGGGGATAATGGTGGGATCAGGAAGTGTTAACGTGACTTGTGTGCCATACTGTATTATGGATTGTTAATTGAGCATTCTGGACTGTTGAATTGACCTGTTTGCCATTACTGGATTTACTGTGATTAATTGTAAATGATGGACTATGATTTGTGAATTATATACTGTTAAATACTGATAAGTGACTGTTAAATTGGGCATGTGCATTCATACACAGATGCATAAACTGATAAAAGAAAATTGTGAACCGAGTCGCCACTGATACTGAAACGAGCTTAGAGTTCGAAATACTGAAACGAGCCTAGAGCTCGAAATGAGATAATTCTCTCCAGATGCGTCTACTGATCACTGAATACTGTTTACGCTCTCGGTCACAATACTGTAATAAAACTGGAAAAGAGTCACATGTGTATTGCATCATTATCGGATCAATACTTGAAATGGTTTTTACCGTATGTGTCGCTTCTCGTAAATTGTTGTGTCTATGATTGTATGCTTTTTTTGTAAATCGTATATTACTATTACTGTGGATCGAGACCGTAGTATTACCGCAATCGCTTTATTATCGTGAATTGATTATGTGATGCATGAATTGGGAGAATCATCGATGATGGTTCCTCATTGAGTTCGCAAACTTATCTAAAATTGTAATCTATTTTCAGACTTGAAGGTACCCGCTTGACACGGAGTACGTCTATCGTAGGCAAGTGAAGGATAGAGATCGGGATCGATTCAGGTATGCGCATTAATGTCTTATCGAATTGTATTCGTAATCATTGTGCAATAATGCTTTGTATTTATAATGAGCCCATTGTGGTTTTATTGTTTTACATTGGTGATTGTAAATTATTATTGGATGACCGTAATAACCGAAAATGATTAATTGTGAACATGGGCTTAAGTTTCTTACTGTTTATGCTGCGTTAATGAATGGTTCAAAAAAAAAGAGAGGAGAAAATGTTATACTGAGTTTTAATCGACTGATGTAATACGCCACCCTCGCGGGACACGGGCTCGGATATCACCAACGATATCAGGTTCGGGTCACTCGGGAGTGGGGTATTACATCGTACATGTATTGTCTTATTCATTGGTTTCTTAGTTCTTAAGTTATTATTCAATTGAACTTAAGATCGTATCTAAGTTTTTGATAAATAAGAATGTTTAAAATACATGTTTCTATTCATTTACACCTAAGAGAAAACATCACCCAATATTCTGTTAATGAATTGAATTTTATATCAAGGATTTATTTTAGTGTGATAACATCAGTGACCCAAAACTAAGGTTTGTCTATTAAATTTTCTCTTTCAATCTCTTTTATTAATTTTGATTTTTATTACCTTGTTTCTAAAATTTCGGTGAATTGAAAACCCCCCTTTTCGTTACTTTATTTTAAGTCTTGGAACTCGTACAATCTTTACCATTAAATAGTCCTTGTGGGAGCGATCCCTACTTTCCACTACTACATTAATTTATATTGAAGGAAGTTAGTTTTTTTTAATTTGAATGCAGGCAACAGCAGTACCAAATTTTGGCGTCATTGCCGGGGAATTTCTTAATGGTTTTTCTAGTGATGTTTTTGCTTTTAGATTCATTGCTCTTAGATACTTTATCTTCTATTTGTTTTAGTTTAACAATTTTTTTTCTAATTTTTTGATCTTTTAGTGGCATGGATCACTTTCAGTATGCTTTTGATTCTGATTTTTCATATTATCCTTATTATGATGATGAGTTTCCATCTGTTGCTACTTCTAGGTTTGAGCATTAAGTGGCAGATTTCACACCTTTAGCTACGCATGTATCGAGGGATGACCAACAAGCTAAGGTATGTTAAGTTTGTTCATTTTTTGGTTATTCTTTTTGTATGTGTTCCTTTTTGCAAAAGACACAGTACAAATTCGTTTCTCCACTGAGCTATTGTGAAGAGCAGCCTTACTTCCAGCCAGAGCCTCCACCTCCATTATCGCCACCACAAGCTGATGAGATGTCATTGAAGGAGATCGTAATAACTTTGGCAATGAGCACTCTTCAATTCCAACAGTTTAGACAATTGTATATGCCTCGACAACATCCAATTCTAAAGGTATGACCTCTTTGGAAGATATAGTTTAATCTTTGGCCACTAACACTTTGACATTTCAATGTAATACTGAAGCAAGTATTCGATATGTTAAAAATCAACAAAAAAAATATTGAAAATAAAATAAGCCAAATGACAATCGCCATAAATCGATTGGGGGCACAAAATTCTGAAAATTTTCTAACACAGTCGAAGATCAATCCCAAATAAAGTGTGAAAGCTATCACATTGCGAAGTGGTAAGGAATTATAGGAACCACTTCCGAAAAATTCCAGAAGAGAGGTAGAAGAAGAAACAACGCAAAAGGCACGTTCACAACCAGAAATGATGCGTAATAATCTACAGAATATGGTTGTTCCACCCCCTTTTTCAAGTCGATTTGCCAAGGAAAAGAATGAAGAGCAAGCGAAGTTAGGAGAGGAAGAGATTATAGTTCGAGAAAAGTGGAGGATATGCAACCTCCTAAGGTAAGCGATGCAGTTCATGTTATCGCTAATCGAATTTCGTTTCCTTTTCTTAGTTGTTTATAGGTAAAAGATGAGGAAGAACAAGAAGAGAAGCAAGAAGAAGAAAAGTCGTTAATCACATATGAGTTGAACAAGCTGTGGGTGAGCAAACTGAAGACTAAAGGTGGCAAGTAGGATGTCTAGTCTCCACACCCACTAGTGATACTCTTACAAAGACCATCCTAGTGTGAGAAGGGTGATTCCCTAAAAGATGAGTGGACATTAAAGTATGACGGTGAAATGATGAAGCTCCACTCATCAGAAGTCATGGAGCATCGTGCTGAGAAGGAGCCTACTTCGAGGGAAGTTGCTCCAGGTTCCTCACAGAGTTTGAGGATGCTTCCTATTGGACTCAAATATCCATTCGATAATGGATGATGTACATATGCCAAGAGTCAAGCTTATAAACTTAAATAAGCGCTTGATGGGAGGCACCCCATCTGTATCCCTTTGTTTTGTGTGTTTTTGTAGCATTCTACTCCCGCAAGACCCGAACCCAATATCGATGGTGACATCCAAGCTCGTGCCCCATGAGGGTGGCTTGCTAAACACTCAATCATTTAGAAATCGGTATAATTTTTTTTGAAACAGCAACAAACACAATATGCGAAAATCGATACTCAATTTGGGCGCACATTCATTCATAAACATTTTCAATTAACACAAAACCATCGATAAAAATTTTAATAGCCATCAGGGCCCTTTCACAATTACAAAATACTTGAGTCATTTCGGAATATCAATTTATACAAAAAGTTGCGGAAGATACAATTCAATACAAAAATGAAAAAAATTCAATGTAGATACGAATTGATCCTGACCTCTATCCTTCACTTGAATGCTGTAGGTATACTCCCGTTGGCCTAACGAGGTATTCTTCTGATCCTGAAAAATATTTGCAAATTTTGGGTGAGTTTTGCGAACTTAGTGAATGACTATCATCGATGGCTCACCCAATCACATAACACATAAATCACATCACCACATATTTCACACTTCACATTCAATACATTTTAATCACTTAATTAAGCAAATGCAGTGCACATGAGACCCACTTTTATTTTTTATTTTTTTGTGACCGAGTACCTATACTGTCCCTTAAATTGCTCATTGATAACTGTCCCTTATCCACTTGGGGGATACAGGGTTCATTAAACGTTGAGCTTGAGGCTCTGAATCACTTATGAGCTCGAGGCTCATTTTCACTCGTTAAGCTTTAAGCTCTATTCGTTGGCTACTCTGGTCACAACTGCCATTATATTTCATGCATTCGTACAATGAAATGCATCACTCACATTTGCATATCCCATTCAATCCCTTTCTCATATCATCGGACCTTGGTCCGATATTCAACATTAGAGTTGCGCATTCATACTTTCATTTATATGTAAATAAACATTCATAACTCATTTAACAAACACATTAAGTACAATACACACAATTCATCCAATTCCCATTCAAGTAACACTTCAATATCCATATCAACATCACAATCATCGGACCTCTTGTCCGGATGTAACATCCCATCACCGATGGGAAGGGTAAAATAGTAATTTGGAATAGTTTATGAGTGCTTAGAATTGTCTTGATATGTTCATGCATATACATACACGTGAATAGTGAATTTTGCACATGTAAATGACTATACATGCATTCATGACATTTCCCAGTCTATTTGGTCATAAATGTAATTGATATGAAAAATGTGATTTGTGTACTTAAAAATTTAGTTGGAGAGGGTTATTGAGGTTTGAGAATTTTTAGTAAATTTTAGAAATTTTTCTAAAAATTTTGAAGAAATTTTCAAACTAGGAAAAATGCCAAGTGGCAGGCTGATTGTGTACTGGTATTAGAAATTACTGTTCAATGACACTGAAAATTTAGATAAATGAGTTGAGGAATTATTAATTTGATCCATTAGAAATTTGGGAAGAAATTGGAGTAGAAATTGAGTTTTAATTGGAAGGAAACCTTAAGAGTGCCTAAAAATGAGACATGTGGCAAGTGACACTTGTCACTTGCCTAACTATGTCTTAAACTTAGCTTTTCTTTAAATCACCCCACCTTTTTATTCATTCACGATACTTTCTCTTATAAGGCTATTGGTGAATGAAGTGAGAGTTCTCCATCATCTTCGTAGCTTCTCCTCTTCCTTGTTTTCTCTAGAATTTTGACCATCTTATCTACTCTCTTTCACCTTGATTTCTCTTCCTTTGGTTCACAAAAATAAACCTAAATGTCACCCCCTCAAGATGAAGATGATGATCGTATATGGTAGGGAAAGTTAGGAAGTTTGTGACAAGTTTGGAAGATTGGAAGAAGTGGAAGCTAACTTAGGTAAGAAGTTTGTTTTATATCATGAATTGTTAGTTAAATGCTTTATTTGTGATGTATGTGAACTTAATTGCATGGGAATTGTGTTTAGGGTGGATGGGTATGAATTCTTGTTTGATTGATGATGAATGATGTTGAATGTGGTGTAGGTAAATTAGAGTTGTTTTGGATTGAATTTAATGATGTTAGATGAGTGTATGAAAAGGAAGATGATTGAGTCCATGTTGATGCTATGTTGTAGGTGAATGTTCAAGTATAGGTTTTGACTTGGTTAAGGTTGTTTTCATGAGTGAAATTGAGTAGTATTTGAGTAAAGAAATGGTGTGGAAGAGGTAGGAGAAAGGTTAGGATGATAATCTGAAAATTTTGACTTGTGCATGTTTCAATGATTTTGCCATAACTCTTTATATGGTTATGAAATTGAGATGAGGTTTGGCTTGAATTAAACTAGAGTTATTTGGCTATAATTCTTGTGAAGGAAGTGATGTTGAATTTTGGCTTGAAGAGTTCCAAATTTGGACTAGAATGTGAGAAAGGGTGTAGGGATGAACAGTAGCTTAAAAACTGCATTTAGTGATATGAAACTTTGGGAATTTTTCTGGGTTGATTTAAGCAGATTTTGCTAAAGGGGTCCATGAAAGTTATAGCTTTTCTTGTTAGCTTTCTATCACTATAAAGTATGACATTTTTGATATCAGGGTTGAAAGTTATAATCTGTTGACTTTAGGATGTAATCCAAAGATTAATGTGCTTTGTTTGTGAAAATGCCTATAAGTGTAGGTATTGCGGATACTGTTCTTTGAAACAAATTTTGGACTATTATGGTTTGAATTGGAGCAAGTTGCCTTATTGAAAGTTGTAGAGGAATGTCATAGCTTTTTAATGATGTATAATATGCCATCTTTTGATGTAGGAAGTGAAAGTTGTGAATGTTTGAAATGTGGATATGGTTTAAGTGATATTTAACAATATTTAACAGGGCAACCACAATCATGTGGGAATTTGACCTAGTTAGAAGTAGAATTTGCTTCTAAGTTATTCTTGACCATTGTAGAATGTGTTCTGATCTTTTCATTGATATAAAGCTTGAAATTTTTGGCCAATGGAATAGGAAGTTATGATTTTTAGAAGATGTGTTTTTGTTTAGGATGACATTTACAGGACAGAAATTTTGATTGAGATTGTAACCCATTTAGAGATTGAAATTGCTTTTAAGTGCTTCATGAAAGTTGTAGAATGTATTATGATCTTTCCATTGATATCAAGCATGGAATTTTTGGCTAATGAAATAGGAAGTTATGATTTTTGTAAAGTTGTGTGATTGGTTAGGATGAGATTTACAGGACAGTAATTTTGATTGAGATCTTGACTCCTTTACAGGTGGAATTGGTTTTTGAGTCCCTCATGGAAATTTTATAAATTTCTTTTATCTTTCCATTGATACCAAGTTTGCAAAAATTGGAGTTTGGGACCAAAAGATCTGACTTTTTAAAATTGGTTGCTAGAGTAGGCGAGGAGGCCTTTTGTGTTTTTATTCTTATTTCTTTTCCAAGACGACCCTTTGCCCTTCTTTTGCTTATAACTTGGTCATCGGACCTCTGATTGATCTGATTTCGAAGCGTCGGATTCCTAAGCCATTTAGCTACCTCTTTATGAGAATTTGTTAATTTTGTGATAAATTGAAAATGATGGATTAAATCAAAGTGAGTGGAACGATTAAAAGAATATGAATTGATTTTTTTCTGGATAGTGTTTTGACAATATCTGGACCTATAGAAATCCAAAAAAATATGAAAAATGAAAATTTATGGAATGATACCAAGAATGTCACGAACATGCATTGTACACATTTTAATTCTTGCATGTGCATTATTATACATTTTTATTGTACAATTTGTAATATATGTGTATTTTAATTGTTATAGAGACGTATTTGGAACGTCAACCCACAGACGTTGTTGAGACTTCCAGGTACTAGCTTCGGAAGCTATTGGTGAGTAACCTAGACGGTTTTTTTCAATTATTAATTGTTTATAATTCTGTGGTGGATAATGGTGGGTTATGTGTTGCTTATGATTGTGGATTTCGGACAGAAGGTCCGATGATTGTGTACTGGGGAGTTGTGTTATAGAAGTGTTACTTGTATGTGAATTGGAGACCTACGTGTCTATAATGTGATTAATTGTGACATATGCTGATTGATTGTGGCATATGCATTTCATTCATGAATGCATAATCAGATAATGACAGTTGTGACCGGAGCAACCACCGATTAGAGCTTAAAGCTCAACGAGTGTATTTGAGCCTCGAGCTCAACATTGATTTAGAGCCTCAGGCTCAATGTTTAATGTGCCTTATATGGGACAGTTCAGGTGCTCGGTCATAACACCGTAATAATTGAAAAAGTATCATATTAGCATCTCATATGCATTTGATTAAATATACTTGATTGAGTGAAAGGCATAATGCCTTACACTTATGTGAAAACAAAAGTGTTGTTTATATGAAAAATGTGTGACTTTTGATCGAAGGAAAATCGTGCTATGTTTAATGTGTTGTATGAATTGAGTGAACTATCGATGATGGTTACCTCATTGAGTTCGCAAAACTCACCAAAATTGCAATGTTGCCTTTTCAGGACCGAGAGTAGATTCCTAGATTTAGAGGGACTTTTCTAACTGTGTAGATTGTTTTGACGAGAGAAATCATGGCCCACAGGTCGGTCAGTTGGGACTTTTGGGATGACCTAGATTGATCTGATGTTTTTCCTCTTTCATATAGCATTTTGTACTAGGTTTTGGATTTATGTACGCATAAAGACAGGATGATAGGCGTGTAAACTGTTTGATTTTGATGAAATGAAATGAGGAAAAGTTGGTTTTAAAAGATCATGTTTTTTTTAATATTGATGTTTTATTATGATGCCATGTGAAGTGATTGTAGTGATTGTTCGTAGCTCATCCTTATCGTAGGATATGTACTGGAATGACCTGCGGGCGTCCCGGTGTGTACCCTACGACAAGGGGGTGCTACACCGGAAACTAACATAATCAATCACATTTACGTAATCATTTAATAGTCAATTAATACAAAAATTCAAATAACAAACAATAAAATGAGACAATCTCGGTCTACTCACAGTACGCTCCAGATTAGCATTTACTTTCAAATTCTAAGAACGCCTTAATGTAGACACTTGACCTGTATAACCCATTTATGCAAGACACACATTGCACACTCATCAATAATTGCACACATAAAAACATTCATTTATGCACAATTGTAATAATGGACCATGTATAATGCATGCTCAATGACAATCCCGGGCATATGTTCTAGAACACATATTATGCTCATTCCTATTTCATAATTCATATGTGTATAATTTAACTTAGCTTTATACTTCATTTGTTGGACCCCGATCTTTAATTGGAATTTAGAAATAGTAAATGAAATTGAATGAGTGTTTTGTTTAAGTATTATGTTATAGATGAAATTATGCTTTAAGGAAATTTTGATAAAAGAATTACGAGTTTTCAATGTATTGGATAATTATGGAGATTTGTATGGGTTATGAAAGTTTAAGCGAATGAATTGATTGAAAAGTTAGTAGAAAATCAAGAAATAAAGAGAAAAGTGAGAGAATTTGAAAAATTAAGAAAGTTGACTTTTGGAGATAGAAAGTTTGACTTGAGAGTTGACTTTTTGTTTGAGGCAAAATTTGAGAAAATTGTCTTATGGAAACTTATAGTTTATGTCAAGAGCTTTCTGTAGTCATAAAGTTTGATATTTTTTGATATCGGAAGTGAGAGTTATGATCAGTCAAAGTTCGTTTGAAGTTTGACTTTTTGAGGAAAAAGTTGACTTTTTGATTTAGGCAAAATTCGAGAAAATGATCAACATGAAAATTGTAACCTTTGTCGAGAGCTTTTTGTGGACATAAAGTTTGCTATTTTTCAATGTCAGGATTGAGAGATATGATTTTCTGAAAATATGCTTTGTTTTGAAAATGCTATTAAGTATAGATTTGTGTGTTCTATGTTTCGAGGCCACTCGTCGTATAGATTTAGTTTGAATTATGTAAGTACAAGTCGACTTGTACTACTGATAAGTCGACTTGTTCTTGAAAAGTACCGATAAGTCGACTTGCACATTGCATGTTTCCACTTATTCAAGGATTCAGATTGTTTATTCGCGCCTAAAGGTAATCCCTTTAGCTGCTTTTATTCACAAATGTATGCGCATCTGAATGAATAAATAAAGAAAAGGCATTCTTCATTAATTTGATATTCATAAACATTGTTTATGAATTGATTGATCTTTAATCGTTAATGAAGTCCATGATATATGACATAGCACGAAGGAAATTATGATGTGATCATACCACCGAGATTCCTATCATGTGCAATGTGTCAAGATTCAAATTCTCCTAGTCATAGGATTAATGAGACTGGACATCATTAATCCGGATAGACTAGCACATGTCATATTCCTTGATTGGATCGGCGGTGGATCTCTAAACCGTAAATATGAGATATTTAGAATTGACGTGTGGATGCTTACTAGCAGTAGTAAGTTCATTGGATGACCCGCCATGAGATCATCACATGGATATCTTATCTAGTGTCATTGATAATCTCATCATAGCAATGGTGCAAGTATCCTTAGACTTGAGGTATTCAAGGATATCTTGGATCTCGATCCGTGCTTTGACTCCATTCCTTGTTGCCTTCGCAGGTAACTCATGGGTGGTGCTTGGAGTGCACTTGAGGTATTCAAGATAATTGAGTAGCCAATAAAGGATTCACCACTACGGATTAGCGGAAGAGATACCCATGGCCTCTTGTCGGGATCATTACTTGTAAATCTCGGCGAGTGAATATGTCATGGAGAGTGTCTTCGTGGACATATAGAGTAATGAGTCCTGGGGCGAGATCTGTTATCACTTGGGCTAGACTCAGTCTAGTGAGAGTTGACACTTTGACCATACTCATAACCAAGTGGGGTATAGGATGGTGAAAGGACGAATTGCACAGTAATTGTCTATGGAAGGGTTTGTGACTGGTTCGTGATGAATACATCAAACCGATTACTTCCGGTCAATTAGGGGTCATGATGTGTTCTAGATACCGCTCATGACTTGCTCAGATTAATTGTTAATCTAAGTGGCCAACATAACCGGGAGCCTAAAGGGTCACACGCTTAAGAGTGTCTCAGAGAATCTGTAAAATAGTAATTGGACAGAGTTCCAATTATGGAGAGCATTTGGATTAAATGGATCCCGATGAGATCAAGATATGTCCCGATGAGATCGCGACATCAATATTGCTAAGAAAGGTTTAGAGCTGTTTCAAAGATTTAGGGCCCGACACTGTAGAGACCCAGGCCCAGTATGATGGACCGCTTAGCAATTATATATATATATATAATTAATTAATTAATTAAAGAATTAATTAATTAATATATATATGTATAAACGATGTAAGAAGGAGGAGATAGCTTCTAAGGAAGCTTTGACCAAGTCAATTGTCTTTATTACATTAATGGTTTAATGTATATATATATGCATCCACGTGGATGCTTCACCTCCTAGCATTTTTCCTTGTCTTGAATTGTTCAAGACATACATATATATGCTAAAAGGATATTGATAGGATGGTCGAGAGAGATAAGAGAGAAAAGACTTAAGTGTTAAGTTGTTATGAAAAGTAAGTTTTCAAGCTTTCTCTCTCACGATTCTCTCATCTTCTCCAAGCTCCACCAACGTCCATTCACTTGCTCTCCAAGGATAGAGGTAGGGTCTAGCAGCCTTTATTCTGTTCTAGCTATTCCCGGGTCAAAGGGGTTTGATCCGGTTAGGTTTTCTGATCTCTGCATGGATACCTTTAGAGATAGTCTCTATTGGCTATTCAGGTTTGAGGTCTTCATACCGACACCTGGATCCTGGGTTTTGGGAAAGTCCCGGGAATAAAAATTTTTGTTTTCCGCTGCCGGTACATGTGATGTACCTCCCGGGATTTTCCTACAGTGGTATCAGAGCGTCTGGTATCCCGTATGAAGCTATAACCTAAGCTAGATCAGAAACCCTAAGTGCTGTTGATGTTGATGCATGTGTACTGCCCAGATTTCGAATTGCTATACAGATAGGTTTTTCGAAATTTTTCTGCCCAGGATTATTCATAACATGTTAGAGAATATGTCTATGAATTTTCAGAATTTATCGATTTGATTTGATATAGTTTTGCTAATTAATTCCCTAAGGTTACAGATGCTGTTTTGTGGAACGATTCTGGAACAGGCAGTAGTATAAAATCGAGAATAAATTCTATAGAAATCTTTTTCTGGATTTTCCTTCACCTACATGTCTCTAAGATGTTGTTAAATGTCTGTGAGCATTTAAATTGGATTTCAAGGTGATTGGATATTTATTCACGAATTTATTCTATGCTGTTGGGAATTGCTGTGCTGATGAACACAGATTTTGAATCGGTTTTGTTATTTAGGTTGACTGAGTTTTTGATGACCTAAACTCCTGAAAAAATTCATGTAGCATTTTCTGAACATGTAGTAACCTATATAATTTTCTCATGATTTATTGAAATTTTTGCATTGATCATTTCGAGCAATGTACAGAACTGGACAATTTTGGTGAAAATTGTTGGGACTGTTTTGCTTGGCTTGATTGAGTGTGATTTTTCAGTTCCAATGCCTTGCACCATTTTTAATGTGATTAAAAATGTGTTATCTTGATGTGGTATGATTGCCAAAGTGAATTGCTTGAAGTTGTTTATCCTAGAATTTTCGGATGCCTAATTGATCACCTTTGTGTCTCGTTAGTATATTTCATTTTCTTGCTTGTTTTGGCCGTCACAATTTTTGTGACAAGTGCCGGAGTAAATTTGATAATGTATATGCTAGCTAGAGATGCTTAGGATGATAATTTGGGTGTTCCTAAATTGTTTGGAAATTAATGAGTTTTGACTCATTTCAAGCTTTCATATAGTTCGACTATTTAAAGCATTCATAGTTCAATGAAGTGTTCATTGAGGCATCAAAATTATCAGATATTACCTTAGGTATGTAGGTGTTATGAATTGAAATTGCATTAATTGAGGAATTAGCCGATTAGAGTTTTTAGCTAATTTACCTGGATAAGTCGACTTGTCTATAACATAAGTCGACTTGTTCAAGATTTTTGGGATAAGTCGACTTGTCTATAGAATAAGTCGACTTGTTCAGATCTCAAATATAAATCGACTTGTAGTACCTTATAAGTCGACTTGTTCATGGGCAGGTGACATAAGTCGACTTGTGTCATAAAAGTCGACTTGTGTGTGAAGCGAGAAGCATAAAGGCGACTTGCATTTGATGAAAGTCGACTTGTGGCATCTCAGTTGGATGATGGATGATTATAAGGATTGATTCAATACGATTGATGAAACCTAAATCATTCCATATAGTCTGGCGACTATAATCCTTAAGCTTGGAGTCTAGAGACCGAAATCCCTCCTCGGTATATGAAAACTAACGCCTTCCATTAATATGGTAAGAACCGAGTTCTTATAGGTTGGGTTGTTGAGCTAACCTCAAGCTCACTCTATCTGAATATGTTCAAACCATGAAAATAAGATTTTCGGATTAATGGGTCGGTTTTCCTAGAAGCGTTGATTTGTTGAGCTAACCTCAAGGTCAACGTGACAGAGGCGGTTGGGTAGCATACATTAGATGTACGCATCAAAGAGTTGATACCCAATGAAGTGCACACATCAACAAGTTGATAAAGCGATCGATAGTTGTGTCTAAGATGTAATTGGTATATCGATACCTCCCGAGACATAAGGTGGCTTGTTGAGCTAATCTCAAGGTCATTCTTAATGTCGGTTATCGATGATGCAATTGGTATGACCGATACCTACCGATTGACCTAAGTTGTGGCTTATTGAGCAAACTCAAGGTCACTCTTAGCAATGTCGGATATCGACCCACTAGGACATTATGTCACTTTGTTTCTCTGGATTCGTAAAGAGGGTTATGGATTCTAGGAAACTAGTGGGAGCCATTTGCATGTCATGCAAGTCCTTATGATCATGCAGGCATTTCTATTCTATCATTCCTTCTCTCTATCGCGTTTAGGTTGATTGAAGAAGTCATTCAGTGTGAATTTTCGCTCTCTATTCTGGACCGATTTTCTTGATTGGCTAAGGAATCTGAGAATTGTTCTCAGATCTGAGGAACTGGGATACGTCCTAGATGTTCCACTTCTAGATGCACCTGCTGCCAATGCTTCTGATAAGGATCAGAAAGCATATCGTAAGCATCTAAAGGGCGTTGATATGGATACTTGCATTATGCTTGTCTCGATGTCACCAGAGCTGCGTATAAAGACGAGTCCATGGATGCTCACGTTATAGTATCTCATCTTAGGGAGCTGTTTGATGAGTAAGCTTTCGATCTGAAAGGTTCAAGACCTCAAGACTTCTCTTCATCACAAAGATGGCTCCAGGGACAACTGATGTGCAGTATACCCTGAAGATGAATGGCTATATTGAGAGATTGGCTGTCTTAGGATTTGTAATGGATTATGAGTTAAGTAGAGACTTAATTCTGGTTGGATTGTCTGATGGTTATTCACAGTTTGTGATAAACTATCGGATAAACCAAATATCCACAACAATTCCTGAGCTAATCAATCTGCTCATGACGGTGAAAGGTGCTATCAAGAGAGATAGCAAGTGCTAGTGGTGGATGCTCCTTCTTACGGTTCTAGAAGAAACCAAAGGAAGTGCCATCAAGGAGAAACCAAAGAAACCGCCCTAAAAGGATTTTGCTTTCATTGTGGCAAGTCTAGCCTACCAGAGGCTAAATCAAAATCTATTCGAGTCCTTGAAGCGAAGAAGGCATCGATGCCTCTACTTCTTCAAATATGTTTGTCATTGAGGTTAATACTATTCTGATCCAAACATATCGGTATTTGATACGGATGTGGCTCATACATATGAAATGATATGGGGCCTCGGGGATGAGAAAGCTCATAAAAGGAGAACTGGACTTTCGTGCAGGTAATGAAGCAAGGGTTGCTACATTAGCCGTATGCACTTCTGTCTTGTTACTCCCTACTGGGCTTATATTCAAATTGGATGATTATCATTTTGTACCCGTTTTAAACAAAGAACATATTGTATGTTTTATGTTTAATTAGAGCTGGTTTCCATTGGACTTTTAGTAGCAATGGTTGTTCTATTAGTTAGAATGGAATGCTCTATGGTATCGGGTACATTATGCAATGGAATTGACATATGAGATATATCATATCCAATAATGAATGTCAATGACGCGAAAAGACATAATCGAGATAATTTAAAATCAACTTACTTATGGCATTGTCGCTTGGCCATATAAATGAGACACGCATCGCTAAGCTCCATAAGAGTGGATGTTTAGGTCATTTGATTATGAATCATATGACACATGCGAATCTTGTTTATTAGGCAAGATGACTAAGTTATCCTTTAAAGGAAAGGGTGAAGCAGTGAATGGAATATTAGACCTAATACATTCGGATGTATGTGGTCCGATGTTCATCCATGCGAAGTGGTTGTTTTACTTCATTACTTTTATCGGTGATTATTCACGATATAGGTACATGTATCGATAAGATACAAATCAAGCATTTGAATAGTTCAAATAATTGAAATGAAGTAGAAAACTAACTTGGTAAAAGTATGAAGACATTACGATCGATCGTGGTGGAAAATACTTACACCAGCAGTTTGGATTATCTCGAGAGATAATGGGATTTTATCTCATTCACTCCACCTTGCGTCGCAAAGATAATGGTGTGGTGAAAGGAGAAATTGAACCTTGTTAGACATAGTGCGATTGATGATAGGTTTTGCGAGTTTTGGGAATATCGCTTGAGACAACCGTTTACTTGCTAAAAGCAGAGTTCCATCAAGGGGTTGTGGTTACTCCATATGGAGATATGGACTAACTGAAAACCCTATCTTTCTTAGCTGAAAGTTTGGGATTGTCTGCTTCGTGAAGCGGACACGGTCAGATTAGCTTGATGCAAAGTCGACAAGTGTTTGTTCGTGGAATATCAATTCTACCTTTTGAGGAACAAAGTTGTTTGTTTCCAAGCATGCTGTTTTCTTAAAGAAAGAGTTTCTTTTACAAGAGGACGGTGGGAGCAAAGTTGAACTTCGAGAAGTTCAAATGCTCGAACAAACACAGAGCAATCGCTGAATCAAAGCGTCACTCATATATATGAGGTAACAGTTCAACCTTCTACTACACGATTTTCGAGGTTAAGTAGGATACGCTGCTTCTTGAGAAATATGAATTTCTCGTAAGTGAACAGAATGACGTAATACTCATACGAGATGATGAGCCTACTACCTATGAAGAGGTTCTGAAAAGTTCAGAGTCTGAAAAGTGGCTTTGTGCCATGAAATCCGAAATGGATTCCATGTACATAAACCAAGTATGGACTTTGGTTGTTACACGAAGGGATAAAACCCACGAGGTGCAAAGGGTTTTCAAGAAGAAAACCAACATGGATGGTAATTTGATTACCTATAAAGCAATGCTTCGTCAAAGGATTTAAATCACGACAAGGAGTTGACTATGACGTAAACCTTCAAATTTAGCAATGCTTAAATCCATTAGGATACTCCAGCCATTGCGCTCATTATGATTATGAGATATGGCAAATGGATGTGAAGATAGCTTTCCGAGAGGAAATCACCAGAGGATGTGTATGACACAACCAGAGGGCTTCACCTCTTATGATGGCGAAATGGTATGCAAGCTTGTAAATCCATGTATGGATTGACGCAAGCATCCGGAGTTGGAATGTCCGTTTGACGAGTTAATCAAAGAGTTTGGTTTCTCATAAAATCCGGATGATCATTGTGTGTATAAGAAGGTTAATGGGACTGCAATCGTTTTCCTTGTGTTGTATGTAGATGACATCACGTTACTCGGAAGCGATGTCTCTATCTTCAATCGTTAAAATTTGGTTGTCCAAACAATTTGCCTTGAAAGACCTTGGTAAAGCAACTTATATCCTTGGGATATAGATTTATAGAGATAGATCAAAGGTTGCTTGGTCTTTCACAATCATCGTATATAGATGAGATGCTAAAGAGGTTTAGCATGGAACAATGCTATGTCACGAGGCCCGATGTATCGTATGCTCTAAGTGTTACGAGCGATACCAATCGGATCTGGTGAGGGTCCTTTGGGTGGGCATCAAGAATATCCTCAAGTACTTGCAAGCACTAAGGATGTTTTCTTGATCTATGGAGATGAAAATCTCAAGTGGCGGGCATTCGGATGCCCGGTATTTAATCGATAAGGATGATTACGAATCACGATCGGGTTATATACATTCACACTTGAATAGCGTGGCGGTCAATTGAAAGAGTTTCAAAACAAGAAAGGACCGCCGATTCAACAACCGAGGTAGAGTACCAGTCGTGAGATCATGAAGGAGGCGGTTTGGATCGAAGTTCATTCTTGAACTTGATCTAATCCCTACCGTGATAGGCCCGTAGGATTGTATTGTGATACAATGGGGCTCGTGGCGCAGCAAAGGAATCAAGGTCTCATCGACGATCCAAACTCGTACTCGTGATTCGGAGATCATTAGTCGAGATGATATCTTGATAGAGAAAATTCCCACAGAGCAAAGTGTTCATTCGTTGACAAAGCCATTGTCACGGGAGAATTGTGATTCTCATGGACTCGCTTATGGTATTGGATACTAAGGCGATTGGCTTTAGGTCAAGTGGGAGATTTAGAAGTACAAGTCGACTTGTACTCTTGATAAGTCGACTTGTTCTTGAAAAGTACCGATAAGTCGACTTGTACATTGCATAAGTCGACTTATTCAAGGAGTGATTGTTTATTTGTGCCCCTAAAGGCAATCCCTTTAGCGCTTTTTATTCACAATCGTTATGCGGTGAATGAATAAATAAAGAAAAGGCATTCTTCATTAATTTGATATTCATAAACATTGTTTATGAATTGATTGGATCATTAATCAGATTAATGAAGTCCATGATATATGACATAGCATGAAGGAAATTATGATGTGATCATACTACTGAGATTCCTATCATGTGCAATTGTGTCAGTATCTAAATTCTCCCTAGTCATAGGATTAATGAGACTGGACATCATTAATCCGGATAGACTAGCACATGTCATATTCTTGATTGGATCAGCGGTGGATCTCGAAGCGTAAATATGAGATATTTAGAATTGACATGTGGATGCTTACTAAGCGGTAGTAAGTTCATTGGATGACTGCCATGAGATCATCACATGGATATCTTATCTAGTGTCGATGATAATCTCATTGTAACACCCCACTCCGTAAGACCGAACCCGATATCGTTGGTGATATCCAGTCGCGTCCACGAGAGTGACGTACTACATCGATCGATTTAAAATTCGGTATACATTTTTTTCTTTTGGAGCCATTAACTCCACGTTCACACGGCAAACACGATAAGTAAATAAAATCCGTGTTCAATATACATCGGTTTCGGTTATTACGGTCATCCAAGAATAGTTACAATCGATCAAAGCGATAAAACATTAATACCACAAGGGCTCATTAAAAATACAATGCCTTGATATACACGATGATTGCGAATACGGTTTACTAAGACACTAATGCAGAACTAACTGATCCGACCTCTAACCTTTACTCGTCTCAGTAGATATACTCCGTGTCAACAGGGGTATTCTTGAGGACTGAAAATAGATGCAAATTTTGGGTGAGTTTTGCGAACTCGGTGAAAACCATCATCGATGGTTCACTCAATTCATGCATGTTCAATCACTTGCCAAATATCACATACGAACACAGTTCACAAATGAAATCTCAAATAGTACATACCATTACATTTCACAAATGTAAGGCGACGCCTTTCATACAATCCAAATTCAATCATACCATATATGCAATGCACATGAGACCCTTTCCATTTTCATTACGTTGTTTGGACTGCGCTTTGGCTCGTCCCAATGAACGGGCACATTGCGTTGAGCCGGTGGCTCGAAACATTGGGCTTTAAGCCACGATACATTGAGCCCGAGGCTCGAATACGTTGGACACGAGGTCTGTGCGTTGGTGAAAGCTCTCACATCGTTAGGCGTGATATGCCCCGACACGGTGGTTGCTCAAGTACAATCGCCTTTATCTCGATCATGTCCTTATGCATGAATGCATATGTTCCAATTTTCATTTACGATTATTTCTATCACTTACATTCAATGCCATTTCCCATTTCCTCGGACCTTCGGTCCGTATTTCAATCATATATTTTCCAATTTATTCGTCATACCATATCGCATTTACAAATCACATCCGTATATCGAGACAGATAATTAACACTTTGATATCAATCCTATTTCCTCGGACCTTTGGTCCGAGATCTCCAATGTAAACATTCATAAACAATACACACAAGTAGCACCGTTATCTCATTCCCAATATTTCGATACACTATAGTGCGAAATCAATCAAAGTCAAACACACATATACCCATCCATTATCTCCACATGGCATAATCGCGAAATATTAAACACATAAAAAATTGAGAAACCATCTAGGTTACTCACCTATTGCTTCCGAGCTAATGCCGAAAAACCTCGTGGACGTCGGTCGATCGACGCTCCAATTGGACCTCTATATGAATCGTAAAAGTACGAGTCACTAAATATGAAATTTGTACTCATGTTGATGAGATATGCATGTTCATGAATTCCCGGTCCTAATTTAATATTTTTCCATAATAAAATTCTATCAAAAATTAGAAATCCATAGGCGCTGACGGTGCGCAATTCGGACCTCTATAGGTCCCAAATTAAATAAAACAGTGTTTACATGTTAAAATCGATAGGGGCTACGTCAAATTCCCGTCTAAAAATTCCCGTTTTCTCATAATATGAAATTAAATATTCAACAAATCCGATGCCTCTGGAATCAGGTCAATCGGACGTCGGACGGGAAAGAAATTGACAAATGAACAATCGTACCATTTAATACCAAATAAAAATTCAAAAATAAATAACAAGGAATAGCCGAAGCGCACGCCTCATGGGCGAGACGCCGCCCTCGAGGCGATTTAGCCTCACTGCGTCATGAGGCGAGGCGCGCCTCGCGACCTGCCTCCTTCAATCTCGCCTGAGGCGAAACGCCTCATGAGACGGGCGAGTCTGTCTCGCCTCATGAGGCGCTGTCGCCTCGCGAGATGGCCTTCTCCTTGCCCTCCTTCTTTCGATTTAAATCCCAATTTTCAATTACTCTAAATTTTAACACACAAATCAGAAAAATACCCACTATACCTCATTGGAAAGCTTATGAAAAGCTCTACAACTCTCAAGAAGACCATAAAAATCAATTCCAACCCTAAGGGTGTCAAATAATCCATCAAACCTTCTGCCTTCACAATTTCCCTCAACACAGGGCAGTACATTTACAATTGCATAACTCACTGATTCTTCAGAAATAAATTACCACAAAAATATGGTCAACAAGCTCACAATGTCCTCTACAACTTTCATGAACAACCCAAAATCAAATTCTATTTCTAAACCAGTCAATTAATTCATTCAATGTCACTGTCCCTGAAATCCTTCAATTTGGGCAGTAACCTTACAAGAAGCATAACTCCCAGTATACAAGTCAATAAAATCAGAACTTTATATCCCTGTAAAGATAACATCATAAACTTCATTTTTCATGAAGCACTCTTCATCCAATTCGATCTCTAACAATTTCAAAACTGTTATGGAAGTTTCTGTTATGATCAGTCACTCATAACCTAATGTAGGGTCAGGTTTTGAAAAATCATAACTCCCAATTCTGACTTCTAAAAATTACAAACCATATGTCATTTTCAAGGTAATCTTTTCCTCTACAACTTTTCAGAAGCTCACTCACACCAGTTCAGTCCACTTAAAATGTTAAAATTGCCTCCAATCAGTACACTCACAAAATCACACTTAAACTAGGTTTCATCCAAAATGCTCAAAACCAGCCATTAGTAATCAATTCATATCTCCCAATACACAATTCTAAAAATAACAAGATCAGTAGCAATGGAAAGATAATCAAATATGCTACAACTTCCATGAAGACCATTCTCCCTAATTCCATCTCAATTAATTCATAAAAATCAGTAAAACTCAGATGTCATGGTTGCGGTTACTGTTCACAGGCAATGGAACAGTAACTTTCCATGCAAAATTTCACCCTTCTATCATTGAAATTCAACAACACCTATTTCACACTAAATTAAAGCCAACATCCCAAAGTTTCAGTGGCCACTAACCTTACCTCATTTGCATTTCTACACAATAAGTTATGAATAAAACAGTAACATCATTTATAATTCCAACTTTCCAGATTTAAGGTTAACCTTAGTTCACCCACTTCAATGCCTTTTTCACATCACTAGACATCAAAATAAATACAAATTAAATATTACTCCAGTCATACATATACTAGGGTTAATACTGAAAAATTGGCAGCCTTAAATTCCTCAATTCAATTACTCAAATAATTATCCATAATCAATTCAAAATCAAACCATATCATTAATTTTAATGCATCTTCACCTAGCCTCATATCCCTTTCTTCAAATCACAATAATCATCACTTTAATGTCTACATGAACCTAATACATGCTTTAAACCCTTTTATTAACTACCCCATATTGTCATGGCATTTAATCCATATGCAAACATCATTTAAAGATCAAACCTTAAGTGAAACCTTATCTAAGACAAAACCTCCTTCAAGCTTCAACAATCACTTTCCAACTTCTACACCAAAGTATCCACCCCTTCCCTTCTCAAGTATACTCAAGACTCATCCTCTAGCTTTGAGGGAATCAAAGAGTAGCTTGAAGTTATGGAGGAAATTGAGAGAAGAGAAAATTCGATGGTTTTGTAAAGGAGAGTGTTTGAGTTTTCGGATGAACAATGATAAAAACCTAAAATTCATCTTCCTTTCCTTTTAAACATATACACGTCCAAGGAGTATGGAGAGGAGCATTAAATGTTACTTTTCTTGGCAAGTAGTGATTGGCTTCTTTTTATTTGAAAAGTCAAGATAAATTTGTTTAATCCAATCAAATTTTACTTCATTTCACTCCAATGGCCCTACTTTCAGTCCCAAAATAATATACTCAATATTACAGTACCAGTGGATAGCGATTTTTGCTACCGAGAATCGACCGGTTCGCCAATTGGAGATTTATCCGGTCCGAGAATTTCCCCGAATTATTTTTCTGAGAATTAATGAAATTCCCTAAAATTATAAAACAGGTAACAGTGCACTCTAATTAATTTTGCAATCACAACAATTACCTTTTTTTTTAACCCAAAACATGTTTAGGCTAGTTACCGGCGATTTTGCCGGTCTGGGAATTTTCTCCGGAAAAATCCAGAAAAATTTCTAAAAATCCCTTAAAATGTAAAACCATTTATGGTGCAGTCCAATCAATTTTCCAAACTCAATTATCCCATTAATTCTAATAAAATTGCTTTAGGCCCAATTACCGGGAATGTCATGAATGCATTTACTGTAATTCCATGTACACCATTGATACTGTGTATCAATCCTATTATGCATGAACAGTACTAATTATTCCTTACCAATCTCATCCTATGCCAATTTTACTATTTTACCTTCCGGGAGGGGTGGGATGTTACACTCATCATAAAGAATGGTGCAAGTATCCTTAGACTTGAGGTACTCGAGGATATCTTGAATCTTGATCACGTGCTTTGACTCCATTCCTTGTTGCCTTCCGAGAGGTAACTCATAGGGTGGTGCTTGGGTACACTTGAGGTATTCAAGATAATTGAGTAGCCAATAAAGGATTCACCACTTACGGATTAGCGGAAGAGATACCCACGGCCTCTTCGTCGGGATCATTACTTGTAAATCTACGCCGAGTGAATATGTCATGGAGAGTGTCTTCATGGACATATAGAGTAATGAGTCCTAGGGACGAGATCTGTTATCACTGGGCTAGACTCGGTCTAGTGAGAGTTGACACTTTGACCATACTCATAACCAAGTGGGGTATAGGATGGTGAAAGGACTAATTGCACGCAGAATTGTCATGGAAGGGTTTGTGATCGGTTCGTGATGAATACATCAAACCGATTACTTTCCGGTCAATTAGGGGTCATGATGTGTTGCTAGATACCGCTCATGACTTGCTCAGATTAATTGTTAATCTAAGTGGCCAACATAACCGGAGAGCTAAAGGGTCACTGCGCTTAAGAGTGTCTCGGAGAATCAGAAATATTAATTGGATGTAGTTCCAATTATGGAGAACATTTGGATTAAATGGATCCCATGAGATCGAGATATGTCCCGATGAGATCGCGACATCAATATTGCTAAGAAAGGTTTAGGAGTCGTTTCAAAGACGGGGTCCACACGCCGGAGGAGACCAATTCCAAAGATGATTGGACCGCTTTAGCAATATATATATAATTAATTAATTAATTAATTAATTAAAGAATTAATTAATTAATATATATATGTATAAAGCGTGTAAGAAGGAGGAGATAGCTTCCTAAGGAAGCTTTGACCAAGTCAATTGTCTTTATTACATTAATGGTTTAATGTATATATATATGCATCCACGTGGATGCTTCACCTCTAACATTTTCCTTGTCTTGAATTGTTCAAGACATATATATATGCTAAAAAGGATATTGTGATGGGATGGTCGAGAGAGAGAATAAGAGAGAAAAAGACTTAAGTGTTAAGTTGTTATGAAAAGTAAGTTTTCAAGCTTTCTCTCTCACGATTCTCTCATCTTCTCCAAGCTCCACCAACGTCCATTCACTTGCTCTCCAAGGATAGAGGTAGGGTCTAGCAGCCTTTATTCTGTTCTAGCTATTCCCGGGTCAAAGGGGTTTGATCCGGTTAGGTTTTCTGATCTCTGCGTGGATACCTTTAGAGATAGTCTCTATTGGCTATTCAGGTTTGAGGTCTTCATACCGACACCTGGATCCTGGGTTTCGGGAAAGTCCCGGGAACAAAAATTTTTGTTTTCCGCTGCTGGTACATGTGATGTACCTCCCGGGATTTTCCTACAAATTAGAGTAAGTGATCTTCATGAAAGTTTTAGATGATGTTTTTATCTTTCCATTGATATAAAGTTTGCAATTTTTGGATATCGGAGCTAGGAGTTATGAGCGATTAAAAATTGGAAGTTGTTTAGAAAAAGCTGTTTTGGACAGAATCTTTGATTGAGGTTTTGACCCTTTCAAGACCTAATTTGATTTTGAGTACTTCAGGGAAGTTGTAGAGCTTCCTTTGATCTTTTTATTGACACCAAATTTGTCAAATTCTGAGTTCGGGATCGAGAGATATGATTTTTGAAAAGTTCGGTTTTGAAATTTCGATACTTTGTTTTTAATCCGATCCCTTTTGTAATCTTTTGCTTATAATTCCTTCGTCTGACATGCGATTGATTTGATTAACGAAGCGTTAGATTCCTAAGACAAGTAATATCATTTTTATGAAGAATTATGATTTTTATGAGATTAAATGGAAAGAGATTTATTGAACCAAAGTAAGAGATTTGGTTATAGGTTATAAGTTGGATAATTTTCTGAATATGGTTTAGTATTTTGCGATTTTCGGGAGCTGTACAACTCCGATTGAGTTGATTCTTGAGGGAAAATAAAATTAAGATATAGGGCTACAACTCTTGTGAAGGGATCGAAATTTAATTTCATCCCTAAGATTGTTAATTTCTTGGCTGAAGTTATGTTAATGTTCAGTCTCGAATTTTGTGAAGGTCCGATAGTATTTTGGCTATAACTTCTTCGTTTCTGATCCGAATTGAGCGCGGTTGGTGGCGTTGGATTTGTATGATCTAGAGAAACAATTTTCATGAAGAAAGTTTGTCCAAATTATTTCGTTTAGATGCTTGGAAACAGGACGCAAGTAGTCAGTTTTTCAAAATCCTGTGCAGAGGCAATGGTGGAATATTGCTCAAATGGAGGGGCAATTGGGTAATTGGCCACTCATTAAATGAAACACAAAAGTGGATGTCGTTTTAAACAACATAAAGCCACAAAGATGGGCTGGAGAGTCACGATTATTCTGGAAACAAAACAAAGATATAACAAGAAGAAGGGAGAAGAAGAAATGAAGAAGAAGAGAATGAAGAATCGGTTATGGAGGGAAAGAAGAAGAGGGATGAAGCATTGGTTTTTCCAGGGATTTCTAAGCTAGATTTCGTGGTTTTTCAAGGTAAAGACATGGAAGAAGAAGGAAGCTTGTCTTGGAGCTCTCTAAATCCGAAAATGGTGGAAAAATGGTAAGTGAGAGAAAGTTGAGTTTTGAATTTTTTTATGAGTTTATGGTGTTAGATGGCTTGGAATGGTTATGGATTTAGTTTATCTATGATTAATTGAAGAGATTAGGCTATGATTGTGTTTAATTTTGGAAAATTTTGAATTGGAGATTATACCCAAAATTGAAAATTGGGGATTTTTGAAATTGATGCTTTAGATAGTTTGGATTAGTGATGAATTTGAGATATCCTAAGTTAATTTTGATGTTTATGCTTTAGGTGAAGTTTAATTTGAAAAATTGTAAATTGGGGGCTTAGGCCAAATTATAAATTTGGAGATTTTGTGAATTAATGGTGTAGAATCATCAATAATAGTAGGAATTTGTGAAATATGAAATCAATTTTGAAGAAATTATGATTTATGGTATTGAATTTGTGTAAATTGGTTTAGGCCAATTTTGAAAATTGGGGATTTTCAAAATTGGAGATTTAAATAACTTGAATTTATATGGAATTGGTGAATTCTAAGTTAATTTTGAAGATTTTGTTATTTATGATGTGAATTTGGATGATTATGGTTTAGGTTTTGTTAAATTAGAGAGAGAGAAGAAAAGGTCAAAGTGAAGCATTGGACAAGATGCTTGTATGGAAATAAGGTGGGTATCATATTTATTTAATAAATTATGAGCTTTATAAGTGTTCTTAAAAAAAATTTCCGAAAGTGAAAGTGTTTGAAAATGTGTTGTTTCGGATATTGTAAATTTATTGTTTTGAATACTTTGATACAATTGAAAGATTGTTTGTTTGAGTTTTTTTAAAAAATTTAGAAGATGAATGCTTTGAAAGTTTATCGTGTATACTTTGAAAAATCTAGAAGGAAAGTATTTTGATTTTATTAAGAAAATGTTTAAAATTATAAATTCCAAATATTTGTGAAAATATTTATTGAATATAGTTATGTAAAGATTTGAAAGCTTATGATTTCGAATGTTTATGAAATAATACAAAATGTTGTTTATAAAAGTAGTTGAAAATGATGATTTCGAACATTCTTGGCGTTATTTATAAAATATGGTTTATCTAAGTTTATGATTTAGAAAGTGTTTAAAAGTTTATGATTTTCAAATTGTTTATAAAAGTGTTTAAAAATTATGATATCCAAAATTATTTATGTAAAGGTTTGAAATTTGGATTTCAGAATGATTTGAGAAGGTGGAAGAAAGAAAGTATCAAATTTTGGTATTGATTTCAAATGGTTTGGAAAATTGCTCCAAGTTCTAAGTGTTTGAAAATTTGGATTTCGAATATTTTGGAATTGATTTTAAAATCGTGTTTAAATAAAGGTTTGGAAAGTGATTGTTTTGAAATCGTTTATAACATATAAACACAAAAGCGTTTGGAAACATTTATGATTTCGAATAGTTTGAATTAGTGATAAAAGATTGGTTTTGTAAGATTTTTGAATGTTTCGAATTTGTTATAAAAAAATTTCTTATGAAAATGTTTGGAAAATCATGATTTCTGACTGTTTTGGAAAGTAGGGAAAGCTATGATTTTCGAATGCTTTTGGGAATTAATTATAAAATATCGTTTATGTAATTGTTTGATTTTCGTTTGATGAAATTCTTTGCTTTGAATAACTTTAGAAATTTTGTTATATGTTCAATGATATGAGAAATTGAAACTTTCAATTTCGAAAGTTTTCAAAGGTTTTAAATATTGATAGATTTGAGCATGTCCGGAATTACGAAAATTATTACAAAAGTTAGATTTATTGTTTCTAAAGGATTTTGGAAATTGATTTAAGAAAATTGTTATTTAGTATATTGAAATTTTAAGAAATTGTTATTTATGTTTTTGGAAAATCAAGGAGAGAAATGCTTTTGGAAATCAATTTAAGAAATTAAAATGATTAGTGATTTTTATTGTTTTGAATAAAAGGTGAAAATCGTGGTTTAAAATTTTGGATGAGAAATGTGTATTGTGATTTTAAATGTGTAAGAATTATGTTTCAAAGGAATTGATAAAGTTGTTATCTATTTTGTGTTGCATACTTGTTTGATGAATGATTGTGAATTTGTAAGAATTTGATTGGTGCATTTGTATTTTTGCAATATGACATATGAAATTATGTGCTTAGTGAATGTGACTGTGTCTAGTAAGACATGACATGACAATGTGAAAATTTGAAAAGTGCCTTCGGGCAATCTGTTTGTTTTAAACATGAATATGTGAATTGTATGGGTTTGGTCAGGTCTCCTCCGTAGAGTCAGTGCACTGTCTCCCTCTTATAGCCTTCTCCCGGCTACCCGCAAGTGGCTTAGGAGTTTCGATTTCGGACTCCCCTCTGTTCACGGCTGCACATGACTAAGAATGTGCAGTACGTCCTGTTAGGACCGAAACCAAACCATTCTGTTATGTTATGTGATTTTGATTTTGTTTATGTGTGTGAAATTTCTCTTATGTGATGCATTCATGTTGAAATTTTGCATGATTTGTGAAAAGGTTGAGAACTTGAGAAATGAATTTCGGAAACTGTTTATGAATGTTTTGAAAAAAAATTTGAAAATGAGTCTTTGGATAAAATTTCCGAAGGGGAAAGGTTTGAATAGTTTGAAAAGAAGATTTTCGCTTATGTTTCATTTATACGTATGTTACCCACTGAGCTGTCAAACTCACCCCACCTCTCATCCCCATCTCCAGGTTTCCAAGCAGGAGATTGGATGAAGACGGTCCAGATATCAATTCTGCATGTGTCAGTAATAGAGTTCGTTGAGATTGTGGTTTTTGGTTTGATATCGTGGATTGAAAATGTCACTTTGGTATTGATGATGTATTTGAGTTAAGTTATGGAATTGAATTTATGTATGATAGTGGAATTGGATTATGTAAGTAGATCATGGTAGTTTATACGAATATGATTGAATTGTATTCGAATTGAAGTATGTATATTGGATGGAGATTATGAAGTGCTTAGATATAGGATTGCGTTTCTGCTGGTGTGATGGATTCCGGAAGGGAGGTCCGATGTTGACTTGTGTTGATTGGGATATGTATTAGAAGTGTATTTTTTTCCTAGCAGAAATTTTTGGGCTGTCTAAATACAGCCATTATGCTGCCCGATTTTTAATAAAATCGGTGTTATGACAAAAGTCGAAAAAGAATTAGAATAAGTGTTTTACTCAAAAATGGAATTTTTGAGTTATTGCATGATTAAGAAGAATTAAGTGAGTTGAGATTGAATATGATAGTTAAAAAAAAAATTTATACCGGGTTTGGATAGTCTAGGTTTCCAACGCGAGTAAGTTTTCTTTGCTTTGTTCAAGGATGTCGGCATTTGATTCAGTTCAATTATTGCATTCGCTTGTATGTTTCGATTAATTAAATTCGGTTCCATTCCCTTTAATTTCGAGTTGAGTTCGCTTTGTTTTCGATTTATGTTTCCGCTTTCGATCAATTTGCTTCCGATATGTAATTTGATTTGTATTCCGATTTGATTCTGCTTTATGTTCCTTTTATTCGCTTCGATTCGCTGGCGATTTCGTTTTTGTTTTGCATTTCGCTTTGTTATCCGTTTCCTTCGCCTTTCGTTTTCCGGTTGGGATTCGGTGTTTCGGATCGGGTTCCAACATCATTTGTACATAATCTTTCTAAATTCTCCTTTCAATCTTTACCTTTTTTCATGTGTCTAGCTTATTCATAAGCTTACACCTCAAGAATACTTGGTTACTTTATATCATAATTCAATTTCTCATCATCTCTTTTCTAACCTCATATGATCTCAAAATATCCTGATTATCATCCAATAGGAATCCAATTGAAAATCTCATAATGCAAAAATCACTAAAATTGATTCTAAAATACTTAAACTCAAACAATTTCTAAACTCCATGAACTAGAATCATTCCAAAAATCCAAAAGATTCAAAGTGATCTTACCTTGATATTTCACCAAATGAAGGGATCCTTAGCTCACAGGGAAGGTCTTCTCTTCCTCTACTTGCTTCCTTTCTTGATCAACTCTGAAATCTCTCTTGTAGGCTAGGGAAATTGACACCCTAGCTTGTTTCTCTTCTTTCTCTCTTTCTCTTCTTCTCTTTGTACTTCTCTCTCTTTTTCATGACATTCTCTCTCTTTTCTCTAGAATTTTCGTTCTTCTCTTCTACTTTTTTCCTTCCATTCACGTGTTTCTACTCCATTTATAGGTAAGACAACACTTCTTATTCCAATTATGCCCTTAATGATTGAGAATTCTCCTATTTGCCCCTCCAATGTTGCCTCATGTCTTTTATACTTAAGTGTCTTGCCAACAATATTCTTAAACATTCTAACATAACACTTTATTCTAGAAGACTCTTCTCTATTGTCTTACGCTTCCAATGACACCAAAAGCATTCAATTTGGTTCAGTAGTGTGAAAGTTATACTTCAATATCTCCGGACTGCTTTTATTCCGAGACAGTACCCTATACTAAACTTCCATCCAAAAATTGAAACTCTTAGAGTCTAATTCAGAATTTGATTTCTTCATATAATTTGTAGCCCTATATTTCTAGTTTACTTCAAATAAAAAAGTATCTCATTTGGAACTCTATGTATCAAGATATCATCAAAATACTGAAATATATTCAGTAGAATAACACCAGTTCATAATATTTAAGGGTACACTCACTGTACCCGTTCTACTTTTTCACTAAATCTTTCTTAATTTGATTAAGATGGCTATGATTTCTGGTAGAGATGTAGAGCAATGTCTTACAAGTCCAATGGTTTAAGAATCAAATCATTTGGATGTCTAGAGAGGAAGTTATGACCAAAAGAAGCAACTATGTTTATGACCTCAATCGTCTTACTTTGCTTCTTCTTACATGAACGGTAATATCGTCTTAGATGAACAATAACATCATCTTAGGTGAACAACAACTTTGTCTTAGATGAACAGTCAGTTCGTTTTAGATGAACAGTAACTAAGACAATATTTTCTTCCTTCTTTCTTTTGCATTGTCTTAGATAAAGAGTAACTTTGTCTTAGATGAACAGTAACAAAGACAATGTTTTCTTCCTTCTTTCTTTTACATCGTCTTAGATGAACAGTAACTTCGTCTTAGATGAACAGTAACTAAGACAATGTTTTCTTCCTTATTTCTTTTGTATCTCCTTTGATAAAGATTATACTTTTAACTCAAATGTCCAAAATTTTCATACTATATACCGTTGAAAAGATAAAAGAAAATTCTAAAACTCTCAAGAAGACAACTTTGCCAAAATCTATCTAGATCAATCCTAAACTTGCCCCTAAATTTCGAAGACAAAATTTACATTCATCCACCAGTGTACTGCACCAGTTCTCACTTCATGACAAATTTTGAGACTCTTAGAGATAGAATTGAAATTCGATGTCTTCATACGAAATGTAGCCATATATCTCTAGATTAATTCTAATTAAGTATCATCTTGTTTAGACAACTAGAGAGAACGTTATGGCTAAAAGACTGAAGCACACTCAGTGAACATTTTCCAGATCACTACCAATTTTGTTTCCAAATCTTTCCTTATCACAACTCATACCAAGATCACCCTCTCTACTCCCTCTACTTCACATTTCCAATAAAATCACATCTAAAAATAATCATACCCGAAAGTTGTCAATGAATGCATGTACACTTATTTTTGTGCAAAGATTCAGTATTTATGTGCATATATACTAACATTATGCATGAGCAAGAAATGCATTTCCTTAATCTCTCTTTGAGCTTACATGTACTGAAATTTTGGGTCCTAATCCCTTAATATGAGGATGGAATGTTACAGTTTTTCTCTTTTATACATATCTTTTGAGTGTTTGTTTTAAGTGTTTTACTTTTTTCTTTGGATTGTTTTGTTTGTAGGCATTTGAAAAGGAAGCTACAATCATTCATTTCAAAGCTGCATATGGCGTTTTCAAACTAGGGGAGTACTTCTATTCCCATCCCTCTTTTGTGCCTTTATTGACTGAGGACAATACCCATTCTAAGTGTGAGGGTAGGGCAAGTGTGAAATTTCTCACACTTGGATTGTTGTGGGTTTGATGGTGATGATGAGAATGTATTAATTTGAATGCTTTTAGCCTTTATTTAATAGTTAATTGTGGTACAGGAATTGATGTTGATGCTTTTGATTTGAGAAAATTTGATTGACTCTTGAAATGATGCTAACTTCAAAGTTTTTTTTGTTTTTCTTTTGTGTGCTTGCATGTGAGTAACTTGTTTTTTTTTAATCATGAAAGAGTTGAAATGAATGAATTGGATTGAAAGCAATGATGTATTTTTGTGTGATTGATTAATTATTAACTCTTGATAGAAATTGTTTAAGTGAAGCGTTTGATTTATTGCTTGAGGATAAACAATGGTTCAGGTGTGGGGGAATTAGCTACAAGAAGTCAGGTTTCAACAGCTGCACCAAGTAGTCACTAACCTTCCCAAACCAATTTGGATGACCACCTTAGTTGCTTTGAACACCAAATGCACTGAATGGAGCACACCTTGATGACCTATTGGGAGTTTCAAGGATTACAACCTCCGTACCCACCAATACCATGAATTCGGCAATCAAAAATAAGGAAGCTTCCTTTCCTCTTTCTTTTATATTTTGCTTCTTTAATTTTTAATCTTAACATTGAGGGCAATGTTGGTCTAGGTGTGGGGGAAGGAATTAGAATTTTTGTGTGTGATCCTTTTCGGATTTTTGCATGTGGTTATGTTAAGCCATCAAGCTTTATCATATTACAGGATGAATGTTTGCATGAAATTAAATTGGGTTAAGTGAGTTTTAAGTGAAACATACAGATTGATTGCAATAACTAATCTTGTAAACTTATTCAAAATTTTCACATTTGAGTGATGAGGTATTTGTGGAATTAAGGTGAATTTTTGAATTAAACCTGTGAGTGAATTTGAGCCTTAATGACATTATCTTTATGCCATTTTATTTCTTTGAATTGTGTGATGCTCCTCTAATTAGGTTTGCCTTCAGAACTTGCACTGAACCAAATTGAATTTGTTTGATTACATGAGATATAGAAATGATTAAGGCTTTCTTTGTTTTTATGCCCCTTTAGCTTAAAAATAACATAGCGAATCAATTTTCCCTTTGCAAACACTTTTGAGCCTTTAACCTTGTTTTTCAATCAACCACCTCACATTGAAACCTAAAAATCCCATTAGCCTTATCCTATCACAAGTTGAATGAAGCATTGAGTAATTTGAGACTTTTGTTTTGTATTATATTCTAAGATATTTTTATAGGTACTTGTACTCATGTGTTATTAAATTATGCTTCTAGTAATTTATATTGCTTTTATTGTTCTTCCTTGTTCTTAGCATTAGACAATAAAAAAGGAAAACAAAAAAGAAAGAAGAAAAATTTAGAAGAAAAGAAAGAAAGAATTTAAAAGAAAAAGAATAAAACATAGTAGCATTAATTAGTAATGAGTAGTTGTGGTCCTTGTATTCATATGTCTTGTAACACCCATGTTAGGGGTTAGAAAATTTAGAAATTTCAAATATATCATATGCTTTGTATAATTGAGTATTCGCTAATATGTGCATATGAATTTTGACTTATATAAATAATTGTACATTCATTCATAACATTTTTCGGGTATAATTGGTTTCTAATTGCGATTAAAACGTGAATTGTAGATTATTTGTGTTAAAAATTTGTTTAGAGATTATTAGTATTATTTTGAAATTTTTGGTGAATTTTAAGAAATTTATGAAAATTTGGGGTATTTTTAGACTAGTAAAACTAAGGGACAAATAGAAATGTGATAATTGTATTAGAAATTAATTGATAAATGGACAAATTATAGAGTGGCAAATGAATAAATTAATGTGTAACATGTGGACCATTGTTAAGTGACAAATGGTAGCATATTTGGTGGACAAATGGAAGATATGCATTGGAGACATGTCTCAAGACTTAAATGAGATACCTAGTAAAAAAAAAAGGTTTCTATAGTCTTTCTTTGGTTTCATCGAATATCACCTTCACCAAAACACACTCTTTATTGTTCATCACCAAAGACAATTATCTTGCTCATTTCAATGTATCGGTTTATATGCTTGCTTCTCACATCTTTACAATGTTACACCTTGCAAAGTCTTCTGCCATTTGAGTTTTTTTTATTGTTACTAAAACCTTGTGCCTTTTCATCTACCAAAATTTCTTGGTTGCTCCCCCATTTTTGAAATTTTTGCTGAAGAGAGAGAAGCTTAAGTTAAGTAAGTTGCATGGATGTTTTAATGTTTTAATAGTTGCATGCATGAATGGTGTATATTTTCATGCTTGTGAATTGATGCATGTGTGATTGTTGTTGGAAGAAGAGTTTCAATGATAAAGCAAAAAGAAAATATGCAGAAAGTGTGGTGAAAGACTGTAGAAATTGGAGTAACTAACTACAAATCAGTTTTTGATTACTTCCTCGATAGTAACTAATCGCAATCTGGGCATTTTTTTATTTTCCTCCACTATGTTTTTGTGCTTGTATTTGACCTTTTCTAATCTAAGCTTGCTTCGATACCATGGGATGCTATTGGAAATTTAATGGAGAGTGTCTAGATTTTCAGTTTTGACCCCTTTGAAACATCATTTGTAGTAACTGGTAACATCTTGGCCATATATGTCTAACGAGTCCACAAAAATGACACATGGGTATAAATCTTCAATTCTTTCTCGATGTTTCTTATTCTCGGACAGATTTGGATATGTCATCTTTCTTCTCATTTACTTTAGAGCACTCACCCTTATAGCTAAAACTTTGAAGATCCCCTTTAACATTACCAATTTTTGATAACTTTTCTAGCTTTTCGGTACCTCCATTTAACATTCTTAATCCCTTTTTGGTATTTACTAATTTCATTCTAACATCACCAAGCTCATTTGATGTCAACATCAAATTCTTTTCTAACTCTTGGATGGTGTTCTTCATGGAGAGATTCTCTTCCTTCAATTTTTCATTATTTCTACACGTTTTCATCCATTTTTCATAAATTGCTTTGTAATCCCCATAAATATTCCCTTTTTATCATATAGGCCACTACCATCACTGTCATAATCTGATATTGGATCTTGAGCTGGATTGTTTTTGAAATTTTCTGATTCTCCCTCTTTTTGACCTTCAGTTACTTCCTTTTCAATTACTGTTAAGCAAGTAACTGGACTTTTATTATATAAGGCAACCAATTCAGCACCATTTGCTATTTCTTCTTCTCTACCATATTCACTCTCGGAATTATTTTTACTCCAAGTGCTTGTAAAGAACTTTCCTTTTTTTTCTTCTTCACAGTATTGGCACATTCAGATTCAATGTGTCCGAAACCTTGACATTCATGACATTGGATTTCCTTGCATTCCATTCACCCTTTTGTGTCTTAACTTGTTGTCTTGAATTGTTAATCGATGAACTTCTGTCATATTGTCTAAAGTTGGATCTGTCCTTCTTCATTCTTTTCAGCCATTTATCAAAATTTCTTGTGAGTAGTACCAAGTCTTTGTTTTCATCTGATTCATCTTCCGCATCATTCACTCTTTTTCCAGTTTTCACCTACAGTGCCTCTCTTGTAGCCATGTTTGCGAAACTAGGATTTGTACCAACTTGCTACCAAGTTTTGAATCGATGACCTTTCTCTAATACCAATTGAAAAACCAAAAGGGTTAATTGTTTTGCAAACTTTTGTAAACTTCTTTGGCATCAACAAAATAATAATAAGCACAACCGAAATAACAAAAACACTAAAAATTTGGTAACACAGTTTAATACACCTTGTTTACGTATGCAGGGCCCTCGCCCAGCTTAATCACTTTCACTAAAGTGCAATAGATTTATCCAAGGATTTACTGAGCCAACACCACTCAACCTTTGATACTATCTCTCAACCTCACTTCCCATAAAACAATTTCACACCCAATAGTATGGCCGCCTCGTACTAACCTCAACAGAGGATTTTTCACACATTGTTTACTAATAAAGACAATTAATCGAACAACTCAAGTGATTAAAATAACTAGAAACAAAAACAGTATTACTTGAGATAAAAAAGAAGTCAACTTCCCAATCGGTTCAGCTCCACTGAAATAAATTTGAAGTCATCGCAACAATAATGAACTGATTCAGATAAGCCCATCATGAAGCCGCAGCTCACGCAAATGTTTACAGTAGTAGATAAAAACTATAGACCAAAGAGAAAAACAAATTAGCGGCACCACCAATCAACACACTGCTCAAGACACATTCAATACTCCAAAATCAACACAGTCGTATATAACAAATTCAATTCCAAAATCAACCTAGCCATATGTGACAAATCAATTCAACTATCTCTAAAACCTTCTCAGGCTTAGCCATTTGACACTCCATGATGGCTTAACAAAATTGTCATGATAGCTTTGTAACTTACAAAATTATGCTTTTCACTATGATAGAGACAAGCTCAACGTCAACTAGCAAATACAATTATGAAATCACCAACAACTCAGCACCTATTGCTTGATTGTCGTGCACACACACCAATTGCATACTAACATTTGTTATCCCACCTTGACATAAGATATCCTTTTGTCGTTGATTCTTGGTAGGAGTTGAATTCCTCAATTAAAGTAAGAGACTTGGAGAAGATTAACGCAGACCACACTCAAGCACGCTTTAACGTCGGTCTGTCACATACCCATGAGCTTCAGTTGATGTAACACACGTATCTATTCCTTAATTACCGCACACTCACCCCACTAGGTTTTCCAAGTAACTTCTTATTGATAGACTTCAATTAAAACCTAATCTCTAGATGCATGTTTTGGATAGACTTCAATTAAAAACAATCTCCACATCTGCTACATATCCACGTATATGATTTAAACTTCCATTAAAACACAATATCCACCCATCTTCTTCAATCCATATAATAATTTTAATTTTCTTATATGTCCAATTCAAAATGCCAAAACTAAACAAAGAATATATAAAATATATTCTAAAAGTAAGAATTTGTCAAACAACTTCTTTACTAGTTAGGGGTTAAGTTGCATACTATTGAGTGTGGATTGTTAGTGTTCTTGTTTTATGACTATATGAATTGTTAAACTTCTAATTCAAAGTTCTACTACTCCATATATTATATTACTAGATTGATACAATTATTTAAATTTTATGACTAAATTTTGCAATGTTAGTAAATATTAGTGATTAATTAATACTACTATTTAATACTTAAAATTATGTTGTGTGTTTTTCAACAATACATTGTAAATATTCAAAACAAATCTCAAATAAAACATATTTTAACTATGATAAATTATAAAAATGTTAGTTTAACAATTTTGAAAAATGTCAACTCTTTGGTGACTATTTAGGCAAATGGTCACCAAATATGTTGCAAATTACTATAGAACCTTTGGTGATGATTTCTAAAAATACTCACCGAATATAGACCATTTAGAAATCATCACTGAATGTGCAAAAATCATCACCATATGTTGATCTTTTGGTCATAAAAAGTCACTAAATGTGTAACATTTGGTGACGAATGTTGATTTTTTGGTCATGCTTTCAAATATCGCCACTAAATGGTCACTTTTACCGATAATGTAAAAATGTAGCAAAAAACCAAATGTTTTTTAGTGACAATTTTGTATAATCGTCGCCAACTGTGAACCCTTTGGTGACGATTTCGAACATTGGTCACCAAATGTTTAACAAATTATGGTGAGGATTTCTGAAAAGCATCACCAAAAGATCATTTAGCAACGAATTTCTGAAATCATCACTCATTGTGAATTTGTAACGACTTTCAATAATCGTCACCAAATGTTTACCATTTGGGGATGATTTTTCAAATGTTGAAAAAAAACATAACCAAATGTCTACTTTTTGTAATGCCTCAAGATTAAGCTTGATAAAAGTCAATCAAGCCAAGCTTGGAAAAAAAGATAAGAGAACATTAGACCAGCTGATTGCTAATACTTCCTTAACTACAGGTTCTGCATTTCATAATGGGTAGAAATGAAAGTGAATTTCATCTTTGCTATTTCTGTAAGTTTATTGATTATAATTTTTATTTAACTCTCTCAGAAATTGGATCAGCTTACTGTCTGAAATCAGCTCATCCATAGCATTTCCAATTCCATATATACATCTACAACGATTACATCTAGGAGTAGGCTTTAAACATCTTGATTCATCCCATATTCTTTTAAGATAAGTGAGGTATATTGCAACAAACATTACCTTGAGTCATTGCGTTGATCTCTCTATGTAATTGATAAAGGATAGAACCATTACACCCATCATAATGTTTCTCATTTTCTTTCTAAAACTCATAAGCACTTGTAGCATATAGATAAGCATCCATAAGGTCCTTACACATTGAATTTAAGATCCAAGAAGTAATCATGTTATCCACCATATACCCCACGAATCATAATCTAGAGAATTCTCACTAGGCATTTGGAGTCTTCCATCTATAAAACCTTACTTCATCTTTGCCTTGAGTGCCATTTTCATAGTTGTACTTCATGAAAGGTAATTATTATCTATTAGTGGAGTTGTCACTAGTACTATGCGAGGGTGATCAGACCCTTGTAACGTCAGAAAGGTACCGTGTAGGGATTTTAATCCCTTTAAAACATAGTATCCATTCAAATCAAATCATCAATAATAAAATAAAATGGAAGCATACCTGAATCTATTGTGAAATCTACACTGGAGTTTTGAGGTTTTGTCTTCCAAATTAGAACGTAACCCTTTTTTTAGAGTTTTCCGTAACTCTCTGTTTTCTCTTTGATGATGGGATTTCAAACAAAAATTAAGGGTACATTTAATTTGGGGACCATATCCATTTATATTAGGGTAAAACCCTAATCTAATTGCTAGTTTGACCCATCATAAAACTAGAAATTATAAACCCGATCTCTACATATTTAGAGCCCACACTTAAAATAGATGCATGAAGCCCAAAATACCATAAACGTATTAGTCCATTTTAATTAATTGGGCTCAACTTTATATGATAGCCTTTATATACAATTATATACAATTATACACGTATAAGCCCACATGTTTGATTAAAAATCCTTAAAATCTCCCACTTGGGCTTTATTTGTTACCTTAAAATTCTATATTAACCTTATGAGTACTCAAAATTATGCTATCATTACTATATGCATCCCTAGACAATCCGATCCATCAACCATACTAACATAGGATCAAAGCGTCTTTCGCTAAAATTAATGTAAATAGAACCATCAATGGTCAAGTATGCGGATATAACCAAATGACATGGATCAAGCATGGATGTGTAGCATGGAAATTCTAAGCAGCATGATCTTAGCATGCTTATTTCCAACTGGTCCAACCTTATCCTTTAGTGATATCAATTTTAAATAAGTTCAGAGACAAAATAAGCCAAATATCTTAAAGATAAAAATAACCTCGAACAATTTAACCAAAAATTGTATCCAAAAGGACAGTAAAAATGTTTAATCCGAAAAACATCTATAATACAAACTCCCACTGAAACTATATATCCTGAAAAGATGCAACACCCATATGAGTAGTGTGCTCATGAAAGACTTTGGGTGGCACTCCTTTAGTAAGTGGATCCATAACCATGGAGTTTGATCCAATATGTTGTATAAACAACTGTCCAATCTGAACTCTCTCTTTAACAATTAGGAACTTGATGTCGATGTGCTTGGACTTTGTCGAGCTCCTATTGTTATTAGAATATAGTACTGCAGAGTTATTGTCACACAATAACTTAAGTGGTCTTTCAATAGAGTCCATAATATGCAGCCCGGTGACAAAGTTTTGTGGATATACAAAGTTTGTAGCCATATCCCGTGGTTGGATGCCTCATATCACGCTATAAACTACGCTGCCATGGTGGAAGAAGCTATAAGTGTTTGCTCAGCACTCTTATAGGAAATAGCTCCTCCAACAAGCAGGTAGATATAGCTCGAAGTGGATCTCCTACTATCTTGGTATCTAGCAAGATCAGAATCAGAATAACCAGTGATCTCCAACTTATCCGATTTCTTGTATGTAAGCATATAATCTTTCGTTCTCTGTAAGTACCGTATTACTCGTTTGGTTGCTTTCCAGTGATCCAATTCCGAGTTACTTAAATATCTCCCTAGCATTCCAACAATGTACGCAATATCCGGACGTGTACAAACTTGAGCATACATTAGACTTCCTACAGCCGAAGCATAAGGAATCTTTTGCATTTCCTTAGCTTTAAAGTCATTCTTGGGGCATTGATTTAAACTGAACTTATCTCCCTTAGACACAGGGGTTTCACCTGGTTTATAATCCTGTATGCCAAACCTTTTAAGTACCTTTTCGATATAGCTCTTTTGTAACAGTCTAAGAATACCTCGAGCGCATTCCTGATGTATCTAAATCCCTAAAACAAAAAAGGTGTCACCAAGATCTTTCATTTCAAATTTCTTTGACAGAAATCTTTTAGTTTTATGCAATAAGCCAATATCATTCGTGGCAAGCAACAGATCGACTTATAAAACCAGAAAAATGTACTTACTCGCGCTGAACTTATGATATATATAATCATCAGCCAAGTTCATCCCAAAACCGAACGAGATGACAACTTGGTGAAATTTTTTATACCATTGACGAGATTCCTGCTTGAGTCCATAGATGGATTTCTTTAGTTTGTAAACCATTTACTTTGCATCTCCTGGCACAAAATTTTCTGACTGCACCATATAAATTGTCTTATTAATGTCACCATTGAGAAATGTTGTCTTAACATCCATCTGATGTAAATCAAGATCAAAATGTTTCACTAATGCCATTATTATCCTGAAAGAGTCTTTCGAAGAAACCGAAGAAAAAAGTCTCTTTATAATCAATGCCTTCTTTTTGTGTAAAGCCCTTTGCAACAAGACGAGCTCTGTAACTTTCTACATTGCCTTTTGAATCCTTCTTTGTCTTAAATATCCATTTGCAACCAATAGCTTTCGCACTTTTAGGCAATGGTACCTTTCTACATTAACTCTTCATTCATGGCATCAATCCACTTAACTTTTCATGGCTTAATAGAAGTTGATTGGATCATCTTCCACCATACCAATGTCAACTTCATGTTCTTGAAGAAATACAACATAATCATTTGGAATTACACTTCTCCTCTCTCTAATGTATCTCCTTAATGGTATAGGTTCTTGAGGTTGTAGAGTTTGTTCTTCTGAAACAAGTTGTTAAACTTGGGGAGGAGTTTCTATGACATTGTCTTGATCCGGAATTGCTTCTTGAACAATGTCAGGAATGGAAACCTGACCCTAATCATTTTCAACAGCAATTAGAGGAATTTCAACGTGTTCCTCTTCAAAAACAAAATCCTTAATCCTTTCTCCCCCCGTAAACTCAACATCCTAAAAAATTCGAACATTTCCTATCTCAAAAATTGCCTTAGTAGTGGGATCATAAAACTTGTAACCCTTGTATCTTTCAAAATATCCAACAAAGTAACAACCGAGAGTCCTTAAGTCCATTTCTTTTCATTTGGCCTATAAGGCCTTGCCTCAGCTGGACAACCCTAAATGTGCAAGTGCTTTAAACTAGGCTTCTTGTCCATCCAAAGTTCATAAGGGGTCTTATCAGTTGTTTTAGTTGGAACTCTATTGAGTACATATGCTGCGATCTTTAGTGCTTCTCCCGAGAGTGATTCTGGCAAGGTAGAATAACTAATCATTCTCCTCACCATATCCTTAAACATTCTGTTTCGTCTTTAAACAACACCAATCAAGCTAGGCAAACTTGGCATAGTGTACTATGGGAAAAAAACTGTATTCCTCTAGGGATTTAGCAAATAGTCCTGGACGTTGTTCACCTGATCCGTCATATTCGTCGTAGTAATCGCCACCACGGTCAGATCTGACACTTGTAATTCTTTTGTTGAGTTGGTTCTCAACTTCAACCTTAAAGTTTTTGAACACGTCCAAAGACTGTGATTTGTTATGAATGAGATAAAGGTAGCCATATCGCGAGAAGTCGTCTATAAACGTTATAAAACACAGTTGACCATTCCAAGATGCCTTAGGGAATGACCCACAAATATTCGTATGGGTAAGTTCTAAGACGTCTGAAGCCCTATTGGCACCCAATCTCCTGACATTTGTTTGTTTCCCCTTAATGCAATTAACACAAGTAGCAAAATATGTAAAATCAAGGGGATCGAGAATTCCTTTGGACACAAGTCTTTCAATTCTCCTTTCAGAGATGTGACCTAATCTTTTGTGCCACAACAAGACAGAATTCTCTCCGATTAATTTGTGATTTAAACTTAGTGTACCCACATGTAAGGCTTCATTAAATGAAGCATTAATGTCAAGCATATATAGATTATTATAACCTGATAAAGAACCGGTACCAAACAAATTTGAATTTTGAAAGAGACTAAATATTCCATTTCCAAATGAACAACAATAGCCAGATTTGTCCAAAGCAGAAATAGAAATCAAATTCTGTCTAAAAGAAGGTACAATGAAAGTCTCAACTAAATCCAAATAAAATCTAGTTCTTAACAATAATTTAAAAGTCCCTATTGCTTCGACTTCTACAAACTTGCCATCTCCTACATAGATGTATCTTTCACCATCACTTGGTTTTCGACAACACACTGATGTGAGTTGTTACACCATAATCTAACCACCATTTGTGTCTAGGTACTGAATTCAAATTAACCTCAGAACAAACCAAAGTAAGAAGTATACCTTTCTTTGCATGCCATGCGTGATAATTGGTACACTACTTCTTTACATAACCTTCAGCGTCACAAAAGAAACAACCTCTTGGTTTTTTCTTCCTTATGTTGTTTCTTTTGTGTTGCTGGAACCGCAGCTTCCTTAGTTTTCTTTCTTTTGTTCCTTTTGTCCTTAGATGTTGTGGCTAAGTGAGCATTTTCTACCTTATCATGCTTCAACATTTCCTCTTCCTAGACACAGTATGAGATAAGCTCATTAAGAGACCATGTCTACTTCTGAAAGTTATAACTCACTTTGAATTAACTGTACTGTGCCGGAAGAGACATCAAAACCAGATGCACTAACAAGTCTTTGGATAATTCCAACTTAATTGCTTTCAATTTTGAAGCAATGCCAGACATTTCCATAATGTACTCCCTTATGTTTCCTTTCCCTATATACCTCATTGAGATAAGCTTTGTCAAAAATGTACTTGTTTCAGCTTTTCATTTTTGGCAAATTTTTTCTCAAGATCCTTAAGGAAACCCTTAGTCGTAGTAATCTGATCGGACATAGTGCCCAAAATGCTTCCAAAATGGCACATTTCATGATCATCAAGCTCAAACGATTCGATCTTTCTCACTTTTCCATCTCCCTCTTTTGACCAGAGGTACTCTCATCAGTAAGTAAATCAAGTTGATTGACTCGTAAAGCAAGATCCAAGTCCATGACTTCGAGAACTGTTAGGACCCGATCCGGAGACCGACGCCCCAACCCGAAAACGGAAAACGAATACGAATACGAACCAATATGAATCGAATCAAAGCAAGGAAACGAAACATAAGGCGAAATCAAATCAGATACGAAGCAAACTTCGGGTCACAAGGCTCAACAATTCATTAACGAATCGAAAGCAAATTGAATAGAAACCAATTTCTGATACATAACAAAACGGAGCCGACATCCGTGAACAAAATCTTAGAAATCACTGTCGCGTTGGAAACATTAAGACTATCAGTCAAAACTAATCCAATCTGTGTACTTTTTTTTTCTTTCTTTCTTTCTTTCATTTTCATTCCATCTCTTACAAGTGACTTCAATATCCTCAATCCAATAACATTCATAAATACAATTACGATTTATACACCATTTCATAAATCAAAGCTTTATACAAATCATAGTGGCATTTTCAAGCCTTATACATTACCCATAACCCTAAACTAAAGTACACAATACACAACAATTCCAGACTTCTCAGCAACCATCTCACTTAACAATAATACAATAAAACACATGTAAAATGAAATCTTCATTTTCTTTCACCCGATCTTCTTCTCATCACCGTGGATGGGAATGAAGGGGGTGAGCTTCTGACCGTGGGTAACAGTTTATAACGAATATATATAAGCAAAATCCTTGAAATTCTTTTCTTTTCTGGTCTTGGAAAATATTTCTTTGAAACCGTAAAGCACATTTTCAAAAAGTACTTTTCTCGTCAGAGCCAAAATCGCCATTTGCAAAACATATGATTTTAGGCTTTCACCATAAACCCATAAATTTATAAAACATGAATGCATCAACTCAAGAATTCATAGATGCAATGGCAATTCACATATGCAATGCACAACACACGGGTCGAGAGTTAGTGGAACACAACGAATAAACCAAAGTTTATCGTAAACACAACGAGTTCGATTTTCAGATCTCGTGGCCTCTAACGGCAGCCGGAGCAGCTTAAACGTCGACGCACGTGACTAACACAACGCTCCTCTCGCCCAAACAAAAGCACATACTCATGCTCAATCACTTTATCGAATGCTCTTTTCCAAATATACGAAATGCCATGGGATCTTTCGAGGCATAACACAAATGTATTTTGCATTTCATCAAACGTTTATGTATGGAATCAATAATGATTTTTCAAATCATTCACATAATGGTGCAATATTTACGATGCAATTGAAATCAGAAAATCTCTTTATTTAAAGAAAGCATTAGTGGCTTATAAATTTTATTATAAACAGGTACCCACCTCAAATCGATGCTAGAAACTTGTTCCTTGCTCCAATTTGTCCATTGATTCCTTCTTTCTTCCAATTTAACTTCACCTAAAGCAATTTCACCCAAATTCAACATCATAAATAACTTAATCCTCAAATTGAACTTAGAAACACTAATCCCTCATATATTCAAGCTTTTTAAATCACAAATTTCAAAAATCCCCAAATTTCAAATTTGGGCAAAAACCCTAATTAATTTCCATCCAAAATTAAACCCATAATACTAAGAAATCAACAAAATTAACTTCATACTCCACAAACCCATTCCATTTTCCATGATTCTAAACTAAAACTTCAAGAGAAACTCAAATCTTAAAAACTGCTCTTACTTCATTTCTCCTCCATTTTCGAATTTTCTTGGTTCAAGATGAAGCTCTCTTCATCCTCCACCTTTCTCTCTCTTAGAATGACATCAAAATCACTCTTCAAGTGGTAGAAAAATTGAACCCTAGCTTTCTCCCCTTTTCTCCACCAAGCTTGCTCTCCTTCTCTCTTCTCTCTTATTTTCTTTCCTTTGTTCAAGTGTCGTGCCTCACTTAAAGAAACAACAGTTCAATCCTTTTTATAGTGTCATGTCATTTAATGAATGAGGAATGACCCATAAGCCCCTCCATTTAAGCCTATAAACTTAACCCTTTAAGTAAACTTCCAAAATTACCCCTTCATTGGTCTTTAAAACTGACATCTTGTCTGATTATTTCGATCAGGTAAATGAAGTCATTTGATAAAACTTTCTTCTACAGAAATGTTTCTCTATGTCTTACGAATCCAATGCTTCAAGAATCGGATCAATCCGAGCTCTATAGCTCAAGATATCTCCAAAATACTGAAGTCTGTTCTTCAGACCCGAGGCTGAACACTACACCTAACTTCCGACCCGAATTTGGAAGTCTTAGAGGCTAAATTATAGCTCGACTTCTTCATAACATTTGTAGCCCCATGTCTCTAGTTTAATTTCCAAAAAGAATCAGATCAATCGGAGCTCTACCAACCGAGATATATCCAAAATACTAAACACTATTCAAACTTTTACAACCGATCAGCTCACTTTGATCGGGTCGATCTTTTTCCATTTAATGCCAAACCTATCTATATAGTATGAAAGATAGAAAATGTCTTACTTAATCCAACGCTTCAAAAATCGGCTCAATCGGAGGTCTACACAAAAGTTATGGCCAAAAGAAAGAAGAGGGTCAAAATACAAAAGAGACGATGATGTCAAAGACAGACGCAAAAATTGCCTCATGGTGACGCCAAGACAGACAAGAAAATTGCTCTGTGATGACATCATCACGCATTTAAAATGAAGACTAACTTCGTCGACCCTTTCTCCGTAATATCCCCACTTAGAAAGATCATAACTTTCTACTCAAAACTCTAAATTAGACACGGTTTGATTCGTTGGAAAGCTAAGAGAAAAATATACAACTTTCCAGAAGGACATTTTGCCAAAATCTATCTTTATCAATCCCAAAATTGCCCCTAAAGTCAGAAGATAAGACTTTCATTCCTGCACCAACACTGCACCCAATTCTTAACTTCATGACACTATTTGAGACTCTTAGGCACATAATTGAAATTCGATGTCTTCTCACAAAATGTAGCCATATGTATCTAGTTTAATCCAAATTAAGAATCATCTCGTTTGGATTACTAGAGAAAACGCTATGGCTAAAATACTGAAACATATTCAGTGAACATTTTTCAGATCACTACCAATCTTGTCTCCAAGTCTTTCCTTATCACAACTCATACCAAGATCACTCTTTCTACTCTCTTGTCCAATATTTTCATGCTTTATATCAATGGAAAGATAAAACAACCTCTACAATGTTCATAAAGAACTCCAAAGTAACTTCACCTCTAGATAAGTCAATTTTCAATCAAAGTTTCGCTCGCTTAGCAATCACCTAAGCAATATCCAAACTTCAATTTATCATAACTTCTTGCCCCGATATCGAAAAATTGCATACTTTATGGCGTTAGAAAGCTGGAAACATGAACTACAACTTTCATTAAGACCACTTTGGCCAAATATATATAGATCAGTACAGATTTGCCATTGAAGTTTCTAACACCATTCCAACACATCAACTTCACATATCAACACATCACCACAAACTCTTCAACTAATTCCTCTCAAACACAATACACACAAATCTATACACAATTGATATTCATACATAATTGATCTTTCATATCCATATATAAATCCAGATCTCATTAACATCATAAGATAAATGTTTATAAAATGAAATGGCATTCCAAGCCATATTACAACATCAGTATTCAAGTCCAAGTACAAAAGATACAAAACTCCATCATTCTCCACATATGACTGAAATCTTATTCTTGCAATAATCTAACTTAAAACACCACATGCATAACCAACCAAATTGTCTTTGCTTTCTAATTTCTTCAAAATTTTACACTTTCACTTTCTATTTCTTAATTTCAACTTCCATTTCAATCCACTTGAACTTTCATAATCTATACAAATCTATTTAAAACCCAAAGTTATCAAATCAAACAAATCTTTTCTCATCAATTTCCTTAAGGCAAAAATATCTATAACTCCATTCATATACAAAAAAATCTTATCAAATTTTTATTTTCATATTTCCAATTTCCACTAAAAGATCGGGGTCCAACAAGAACAATCAAAATCCATGACTTAAAATTAGTTCTATTAAGCATAGGAATTGAATTAATGCTAGCAGAGATATTTGCAGCAGAACCAGGAACTGAACAGAGAACAAAACAAACAAATTTTAATTATTCACATAACAACACTATAATATGCCAAATTAAATATATATAGATAATGGTAGGACCTCGTCACAAGATACCTTGCACAAAATTAATATTTAGTCTTTGGACAGAAATACTAACTTGTAAGTAGTACCTTGGTGTAGTGATCAAATACTGGCAATAAGGCATGTCAAATAATAAACCTTTCTTTGGACCGATTTATTGTTCATATATTATACTGAATAATTGCCACGCATTTACCACCACAAGTGTATATGCAATTTGGGCCAAATATAAACTTTCATTTAGGCCAGTCCATATTCGCATGAATAACATACACACTAAACTTTTTATCATTCTAAGTTAAATTAATTTCACAAGAGAGGTTGCTTTGGCAACATGTTGCTTCAATTAATTTAATTTCAAATGCTATATATTTCTTTAAAATACCAAAATATGAAATTAATACTAAATTTTACATAAGCTGTATGAAAGCATTATAGCTCTAATTTCTTGATGCTATGACACTGACAATCCTGAATGTTTAAATCAAAAATTAGGTCAAAATTTTACAAATCGAAATAGAAATTATAAATTTTAGACCCAAATCATAATACTTTAGTTTCTGGTTATTATATAAATCGAATGGCATCGTAACTTTTTTACAAATCTTAAAGAACTTTACACTTTGAAGAGTGTTTGAAAGCATAACGGGCCAAAAATTTTATCTAATGGGTAAAACTCCAATCTTTATCCAACAGGTAAAGCTTTATTCTTTATTTAATGGACAAAATTCTTATCCAATAGGCAAAACCTAGGTTATTATCCAGAAAAATTAAAACACCACAAGCGTTTCTTTAAAAGCTTTCCCCTAGAGTTATCACCGAGTACACGAAAATCAAGATCTGAAGACCACCAAAAAATATACAAAGAACAAGATCTGAAGACTACCGAAACATAATCATATATGCCAAATGAAAGAAACTCCAATACGGAACATAAAAAGAAAACTAAATAATCATTTTTGATGACCTAATTATAAACCTGGCTCGGATATCACTTGTAGGAGTTTTAATCCCCTTAAAACACAGGATCCATTCATATCAAATCATCAAGAATAAAATAAAGCAGAAGCATACCTGAACCTATTGTGAAATTTACACTGGAGTTTTACGGTTTTGTCTTCCAAATTAGAACGTAACCCCTTTTTTTAGAGTTTTCTGTAACTTTCTGTTTTTTTCTCTGATGATGGGATTTCAGATAAAAATTGAGAGTACATTTAATTTGGGGATCATAACTATTTATATTAGGGTAAAACCCTAATCTAATTTCTAGTTTGACCTATCATAAAACTAGAAATTATAAACCCAGTCTCTACACATATAGAGCCCACACTTAAAATAGATGCATGAAGCCCAAAATACCATAAACATATTAGACCACTTTAATTAATTGGGCTCAATTTTATATGATAGCCTTTATATACAATTATACACATATAAGCCCACATGTTTGATTAAAAATCCTTACATACCGGTGTTCATCTTCCATCCATCAGCTCCTATCTCTCTCTCATTTTGTGGTAATGACCTAGATCTTTCAACTTCCATCTTCAATCGCAGAATCAACCATGAACCTCATTTTCGAATTAAAAATCTTTGTGGATTAGAAACTGCTTTGATATCAAGAAGAAGAACATTTTTCAACAACTGAAGATGAGAAAATAATATTCTTGTCAATCAAAAGAAGAAATCTACGATATATACAAAGCTACAAGAAAGTTAAGAAAATAATTTGAACTATAAGAAACTAATAAATTATCAACCAACTAATATCACCGAGAGTAATTGGACCTACATAAAAATACTAAACTATATCGAACTTAATATCTCTACAGAGATTTTTACTAAAACCAAAATAAAAATGAGAAAATTTAAATTGAATAGGCCTAAAATTAAGGAAGCAAAAGTTATTGCTATATATGAAAACAATGTAGATAAGGAAAACGATAAAGCAGATAGTAATGTTTCATAAAATATCTATAATAAATTATCTTCTCATAAATAGAAGTTTGAATTCTTTTTGAAATAAAATAAAAGGAAATCTATATATAAAAGAGAATAATAAAAGGAAATTTTATTTTCTTTATTGAAAGAGAAGTGTAAAATACTAAAATTTCCAAACCGCAATATTACCTTAATTAGCATAGAAGTTGTTCTAAGGCATTAATTGATTGTGATAAATATAATTAATTATGAAAAAACATATCACATTTAATTTTGCGAGTCAAACAATAAATTCACATATATCCGACTTGTGTTAATTAATGAAGTAAAACGCTCCAGATAAGAATTTGATCCATAACAAGTTTAACCGCTGTGGCTTATATGAATATAATACTCTAGGGTTTTTTTTTTATCTAAAGGAAGATTGATGGAATAAGAGAGAGTGAGATAAAAACCACTAATACTCTAACAATCTTCACTCAGATTCGATAGAATTATACACATATAAGCCCATATATTTAATTAAAAATCCTTACATACCGGTGTTCATCCTCCATCCATCAGCTCCTATCTCTCTCTCATTTTGTGGCAATGAACAAGATCTTTCAACTTCCATCTTCAATCGTAGAATCAACCATGAACCTCATTTTTGAATTAAAAATCTTTGCGGATTAGAAACTGCTTTGATATCAAGAAGAAGAACATTTTTCAACAACTAAAGATGAGAAAATAATATTCTTGATAATCAAAAGAAGAAATCTAGGTATATATACATGTTAGAGTAGTGCCCTAAAGGCAATCGCCTTTAGCGCATTTTGTAGAAAATTGTGTACATTCTTTATAAATAAATAAAGAAAGGCATATTTCATTAATTTGATGTTCATTATTTATGAATGGATATTGATCTATAAGCAAATTAATGAAGTCCATGATATATGACATAGCATGAAGGAAATTATGATGTGATCATGCTATCGAGATTCTTATCATGTGCAATTATGTCAAGATTCAAATTATCCCTAGTCATAGGATTACCGAGATGGACATCGTTAATCCGGATAGACTAGCACATTTCAAGCTCCTTGATTTGATCAAGCAGTGGATCTCAGAAACTGTACATATGAGATATTTAGGGTTGAGATGTGGATGCTTACTAGAGGTAGTAAGTACATTGGATGACCTGCTATGAGATCATCACATGGATGTCCTATTCTAATGTCAGCGATAATCTCATCATAGCAATGGTGCAAGTATCCTTAGACTTGAGGTACTCAAGGATATCTTGGATACCGATTCTGCTTTGACTCCATTCCTTGTTGCCTAACAGAGGTCGCCAGGTGGTGCTTGGGTACGTTTGAGGTATTCAAGGTAATTGAGTAGCCAATAGAGAAGTCACCACTACGTGATAGCGTAAGATGATACCCATGGCCTTTTGTCGTGGTCATTACTTGAAATCTCGATCGTAGTACATATGTCGTGAAGAGTGTCTTCATTGACATATTAAGTAATGAGTTCCGTGACAAGAACTAAAATCACTGACTAGATTTGACGTAATCGACCTAGTAAGAGTTGACACTTTGCCCATACTCATAACCAAGTGGGGTATAGCTTGGTGAAAGGACTAATTGCACAGTAATTGTCTATGGAAAGGTTCGTGATATGGTCCATGATGAATATATGTTTATTCACAAACCAATTACTTTCCGTCAATTGGGGGTCATGATGTGTTGCTAGATACCGCCATGACTTGCTTTCATTAAGTGTTAATCTAAGTGGCCAACATAACCAGAACCTAATGGGTCACACGATAAGAGTGTCTCTGAGAATTTGTAAAATAGTTTTGGATAGAGATCCAATAAATGGAGAGCAATCGGATTAAATGGATCCCGATGAGATCGAGATATGTCCCGATGAGATCGGGACATCGATATTGCAAAAACGCTTCCGGGGTTTTTCCATACCAGACCCTAGAGGGCCGGTAGGACCAATTCAAAGGTGACTGGACCACTTCAGCATTTATTTATATATATATATAATTAATTAATTAAATAATTAATATATATATATATATATATATATATATATATGTTATATGTGGGATAAGGAGGAGAGGAAGCTTTAACTTTATATATATATATATATATATAATGAAGCTAACGTGGATGGATGGAAGAAGGTTCCATTTTGCTTAGTCATTAAGTATATTTAATGGCTAGAAGACAAACTTGATGTAGAGAAGCAAGAATGATCGTGGGTTGATGAAAGAAGAAAGATAGGTTTGGAAAACCTAAGAGAAAAGTGTTCTCTCCTTCTCCATCATCGATCTCTTCATCTCCTTCAAGTTCCCATCCTCCTTCTTCATCGTTATTCTTCAAGTTCTCCAAGAACAAGGTAAGATCTAGCAGTCTTGAACTTGTTCTAGCTATTCCCGGGTCAAAGGGTTTGTCCCGGTTAGGTTCTCCGATCTCTGCGTGGATACCGTTAGAGACGGTTTCCTTTGGTCGTTTTGGTTTGACTTTGTTATATAGTCACATGGATCCTGGCTTTCGGGAAGGTCCCGGAACAAAAATTTTTGTTTTCCGCACCGTGGGCATGTGATGCTCACACCAGGATTTTCCTACAGTGGTATCAGAGCCACTTGTGTCGTATATAACGAAGAAACCATGACTAGGTCGGAGTTCCCTATTGCTTGTGACGATGATGCATGTTAATTGAGTGAATTTCGAATTCAGTATAGAAATATAGTTTTCGAAATTTTCTTGCCCAGATATGTTCACAAGATGTTTTTGCATATGTCTGTGGAAGCTCGAAATTTATCAATGTGATTTGATATGATTTTGCTAATTTATTCCCTAATGTTCTGGTTGCTGTCTTTGTGCACATTCCTTGAACAGTCATGCTTATAAATTGGAGAATAAATTGTAGAAAAAAAAATTTTCCGATTTTTTTTCACCGAAATGTCTCTAAAATGTTTATTAATGTCTATGAGAAAGGAAAAATGTTTTCGAGGTGATTTACTATTTATTTGAGAATTTATTGTGTGCTTCTGGGAATAACTGTGTTGAGGAACACAGATTCTACATTGGCTTTGTTGCTGAGGTTGAATGAGCTTTTGATGGAAATAAATCCTGAAAACATTTATGGAGCATGTTGTAAACGTGTTGTAACCTCTGTAATTTTCTCAGAATTTATTGAAATTTTTTCAATGAGTTTTTCAAACAAAAGGCAAAGCTTGGCATTTTTGATAAAGTTGCTGGAACTATTTTGTTTGAAATAAGAAATTGTGTAGATTTCAGTTCCAATGCCTTGGATCATTTTTAATGTGATTAAAAATGTGTTACATTGATGTTGCATGCTTGCCAAACTGATTTTCTTGAAATTGGGTTTCCAAACAATTTTCGGATGCCAAATGTGTCTCATTAGCGTCTCGTTAGTATATTCCCTTATCTTGATTGTTTTGGCCGTCAAAAATTTTGTGACCAGTGCCGAAGTAGTCTTGATAAAGTGTAGACTACCTAGAGATACTTAGGTGATAGTTTGATATTCGAAAAATTATTTGGAAATCTAAATGAAAAAGAGTGTATTCATCGATTTCAAGTTTTTCATGTATAGTTTGACTATATATGGTAAGCAACAATGAAAGTGTTTCATTGGTACATCAAGGTAAAGTGTATTAGACTTGGTGTTGTGAATTTGAACTGCACAGATTGAGAAATTAGCCGATTAGATAGCAATTCCACACGGATAAGTCGACTTACACATGCACAAGTCGACTTGTCCGTGCACTGTAGACGCAGAAATCGACTTGCACAATATTACAAGTCGACTTGTTCGTGCACAGCTGCATAAGTCGACTTACACATGCATAAGTCGACTTATACACTAGCATAAGTCGACTTATACATACACAAGTTGACTTACAACGTGCATAGGTGGGATGATGGATGATTTTAGGTATAGATTCATTGTGATTGATGAATTGCCCTAAATCATTCCATATAGTCATGGTGACTATAATCCTATAGCTTGGAGAAGAAGTAGATGAGACCTGAAAACCCTCACACATCATTTGAAAACTAACTCCTTCCATTAATATGGGGAGAACCAGAGTTCTTATAGAGTTGGGTTGTTGGGTAAACCCAAGCTCACTCTATACGGATATGTTCGAACCATGAAAATAAGATTTTCGGATTAATGGGTCGGTTTTCACTAGAAGCGTTGATTTGTTGAGTAAACTCAAGGTCAACGTGGACAGAGGCAAAATTGGATAGTGTACATCAGATGTACGCGCACCAAGAGTTGATAACCCAATGTTTGTGCATACATCACGAGTTGATAGCACTAGTCGATAGTTGCATCTATAAAGTAATTGGTATGACCGATACCTGCTGATTGATCTAAGGTGGCTTGTTGGGTAAACCCAAGGTCATTTTAGTAATGTCGGATATCTAAGATGCAATTGGTATGACTGATACCTACCGATTGACCTAAGGTGGCTTGTTGGGTAAACCCAAGGTCATTTTTAGGAATGTCGGATATCGACCCACTAGAACATTTTGTCATAATGTTTCTTGGATTCATACTGAGGGTTATGGATTCTTTGAAACTAGTGGGAGCCATATGCATGTCATGCAAGTCCTTATGATCATGCATTTAATTCTATTCTAACATTCTTTCTCTCTTTTCTTTAGGTTGATTGAAGATGACTTCAAGTGTGAACTTGCGCCACTTATGGACTCAAACAAATTAATCGGACCAAATTTTCTTGATTGGTCGAGAAATCTAAGAATTGTTCTCGTGTCCGAGGAACTGGATATGTCCTAGATGTTCCACTTCCTCGATCCACTGCTGCCGATACTTCGATGAGGATCGAAAGTATATCGAAGTATCTCAAAGATGTGACATAGCAAATCAGATTATGCTTGCCTCGATGTCACCAGCTGCAGCATAGCGATGAGTCTATGGATGCTCATACCATAGTGTTTCATCTTAGGAGTCTGTTTGATGAGCAAGCTCGGTCTAAAAGGTTCGAGACCTCGAGGTTACTCTTCACTACTAAGATGATTCCAGGTTCATCTGCAGCAAGATGCATCAAGATGAATGGGTATATTGAGAGGTTGGCTGTCTTAGGTTTTGTCATGGATTATAAATTAAGTGTTGACTTAATTCTAGTTGGATTGTCGATAGTTATTCACGGCTTGTGTTAAACTATCGGATGAATCAAATATCCACGACAATCCTCGAGTTGATCAATCTCGCTTCAAGACAACAGAGAAAGCTATCAAGAAGGATAGCAAGCAAGTGCTTATGGTGGACTCTTCTTCGGTTCCAAGAAAAGAAACAAGAAGAAGAGGTCTAAGAAACCGAAAGGAAGTATAGCCAAGAAGAAACCAAAGAGATCGCACTAAAGGAACTTGTTTCCATGTGGCAAGACCGCCACCTGGAAGAGGAACCGAAGTCTATCTCGAAGAATTGAAGCGAAGAAGGCATCGATGCCTCGACTCCTTCGTGTATGTTTGTCATTGAGGTTAATACTGCTTCGATCATAACATATGGGTATTAGATACCGTTCAGGCTCACATATGCAATGATATCGCAGGCCTTAGGGACGAGAGCGACTTATGAAGGAGAACTAGACTGCGTGTGGGAAATGGAGCAAGAGTCAGATTAGCCGTGAGGCACTTACTTTTGTCACTCCCCACCGGGCTAGTAATTAAATTGGATGAATGTTATTTTGTACTGCTTTAACAAAGAACATATTGTCTGCTTGTTTAAATAGATTTGGTTTCCATTTGACTTTTAGTAGCAATGGTTGTTCTATTAGTTTGAATGGAATGCTTTATGGTACTGGTACATTATGCAATAGAATTTACATATTAGATATGTCACATCCAATTATTAATGTCAATGACACGAAAAGACATAAACGAGATAATTTAAAATCAACTTACTTATGGCATTGTCGCCTAGGCCATATAAATGAGAGACGCATAGCTAAGCTCCATAAGAGTGGGAGTTTAGGGTCATTTGATTATGAATCATATGACACATGCGAATCTTGTTTATTAGGCAAGATGACTAAGTTACCCTTTAAGGAAAAGGGTGAACGAGCGACTGGAGTATTAAACCTAATATATTCAGATGTATGTGGTCCGATGTCCATCCATGGTAGAAGTGGTTATCTTTACTTCATTACCTTTATCGATGATTATTCTCGATATGGGTACTTGTATCTGATGAGATAAAAATCTGAAGCATTTGAAAAGTTCAAACAATTCAGAAATGAAGTAGAAAACCAACTTGAAAAAAGTATCAAGACATTGCGATCTGATCGTGGTGGGGAATACTTAGACCAATAGTTTTTGGATTATCTCAGAGATAATGGGATTTTATCTCAATGGACTCCTCCTTACACACCATAGCATAATGGTGTGGCAGAAAGGAGAAATCGAACCTTGTTAGACATGGTACGATCAATGATGGGCTTTGCAAAGTTACCAAATCCTTTGGGGTATGCAATCGAGACAGCTGTTTACTTGCTAAACAGAGTTCCATGAAAGACAGTTGATGTTACTCCATATGAGATGTGGACTAACAAAAGACCCTATCTTACTCATTTGAAAGTTTGGGGTTATCCTGCTTATGTGAAGCGGACACAGTCAGATAAACTTGATGCAAAATCTGACAAGTGTTTGTTCGTAGGATATCCTAAAGAAACAATGGGATATCGATTCTATCTTCTTGCCGAGGAACAAAAGGTGTTTGTTTCAAAGCATGCTGTCTTTTAGAGAAAGAGTTTCTTTTACAAGAAGACGATGGGAGCAAAATTGAACTTGAAGAAGTTCAAGATGCGCTAACAGACGCAGATCAATCGCTCAACTTGAAACCAGAACTCATACGGATGAAGTAATAGCTCAACCTTCTACAACACACTAAATTGAGGTCACGTGGGATACGCCTATTCTCGAGAGATATGGATATCTCGTGAGTGAACAGAATGACGTATTGCTCATAGAAGATGATGAGCCTACCACCTATGAAGAGGTTCTGAAGAGTTCAGAGGCTGAGAAATGGCTTCAAGCCATGAAAGCTGAAATGGATTCTATGTATGAAAACCAAGTATGGACTTTGGTTGATGCACCCGAAGGAATCAAACCCATAGGGTGCAAATGGGTTTTCAAAAAGAAAACCGACATGGATGGTAATGTTAATTACCTATAAAGCAAGGCTTGTGGCTAAAGGTTTTCGTCAAAGACAAGGAGTTGACTACGACGAGACCTTCAGCCCAGTAGCAATGCTTAAATCCATTAGGATACTCCTAGCCATTGCCACTCATTATGATTATGAGATATGACAAATGGATGTGAAGAAAACTTTCCTAAATGGGAATCTAGCTGAGGATGTGTATATGACACAACCTGAGGGCTTCATCTCCTATGATGGCGAAAAGGTATGCAAGCTTCAAAATCCATTTATGGATCAAGCAAGCATCCAGAGTTGGAATATCCGCTTTGATGAGGTAATCAAAAGTTTGGTTTCTCACAAAATCCGGATGAATACTTGTGTGTATAAGAAGGTTAATGGGACTGCAATCGTATTCCTTGTGCTATATGTAGATGACATATTATTGCTAGGAAACGATGTCTCGATGCTACAATCAGTCAAGATTTGGTTATCCAAACAATTTTCCATGAAAGACCTTGGTGAAACAACTTATATCCTTGAGATAAAGATCTATAGAGATAGATCAAAAAGATTGCTTGGTCTTTCACAATCAACGTACATAGACAAGATGCTAAAGAGGTTTAGCATGGAGCAATCCAAGAGAGGGTACCTTCCCATCACTCATGGGATAACACTCTCGAAATCTATGTGTCCTAAGACATAAAATGAGAGGATGCGCATGGATATGATCCCGTATGCATCTGCGGTAGGATCTATCATGTACGCAATGCTATGTACGAGACCCGATGTATCATATGCTCTAAGTATTACGAGCAGATACCAATCGGATCCTGGTGAAGGTCACTGGGTGGCTGTCAAGAATATCCTGAAGTACTTGCGAAGGACTAAGGATGTTTTCTTGATATATGGAGATGGAGATCTCAAAGTGAGTGGGTACACAGATGCCATTTTTCAATCTGATAAGGATGATTCCAAATCCCAATCAGATTACATATTCACACTGAACTGCGGGACGGTCAGAAGAGTTCCAAACAAGAGACGACTGTCGATTCAACAACCGAGGTAGAGTACATTCACGCTTTAGAAGCAAAGAAGGAAGCCGTTGGATCAAGAAGTTCATTTCGAACTTGGTGTGGTTCCTAGCAGTGATGGGCCCATACTGGTTGTATCAGGACAACAATGGGGCTATTCAGCAGCGAAGGAACCAAGGTCTCATCAACGATCCAAACACGCATTCGCAGTATCACCGATTAGGGAGATCATTGGTCGAGGTGATGTGCGATAGAGAGAATTCCTACGAGCGTAATATTGTCGATCCGTTGACAAAGCCATTGTCACATAAGAGTTTTGATTCTTATGTACTCGCTTTATGGTATTAGATATCAAGGCGATTGACTTTAGGTCAAGTGGGAGATTGTTAGAGTAGTGCCCTAAAGGCAATCTCCTTTAGCGCATTTTATACAAAATTGTGTACATTCTTTATAAATAAATAAAGAAAGACATATTTCATTAATTTGATGTTCATTATTTATGAATGGATATTGATCTATAAGCAAATTAATGAAGTCCATGATATATGACATAGCATGAAGGAAATTATGATGTGATCATACTATCTGAGATTCTTATCATGTGCAATTATGTCAAGATTCAAATTATCCCTAGTCATAGGATTACCGAGACCGACATCGGTAATCCGGATAGACTAGCACATCTCAAGCTCCTTGATTTGATCAGCAAAGGATCTCGTAAACCGTATATATGAGATATTTAGGGTTGAGATGTGGATGCTTACTAGAGGTAGTAAGTACATTGGATGACCTACTATGAGATCATCACATGGATGTCCTATTCTAATGTCAGTGATAATCTCATCATAACAATGGTGCAAGTATCCTTAGACTTGAGGTACTCAAGGATAACTTGGATACTGATTCTATGCTTTGACTCCATTCCTTGTTGCCTTACAGAGGTCGCTTGTAGGGTGGTGCTTGGGTACAGTTTGAGGTATTCGAAGGTAACTGAGTAGCCAATAAAGAAGTCACCACTTCTGTGATAGCAGAAGATGATACCTATGGCCTCTTGTCATGGTCATTACTTGGAAATCTCTGATCAGAGTACATATGTCGTGAAGAGTGTCTTCATTGACATATTAAGTAATGAGTCCCAGGACAAGAACTGAAATCACTTGGACTAGGTAGTCAGTCTAGTAAGAGTTGACACTTTACCCATACTCATAACCAAGTGGGGTATAGCATAGTGAAAGGATGAATTGCACGGTAATTGTCTATAGAAAGGTTCGTGATATGGTCCATGATGAATATATGTTTATTCGTCAAACCAATTACTTTCCGGTCAATTGGGGGTCATGATGTGTTGCTAGATACCGCTCATGACTTGCTCAGATTAAGTGTTAATCTAAGTGGCCAACATAACCGGAAACCTAATGGGTCACACGCATAAGAGTATCTCGGAGAATTTGTAAAATAGTTTTGGATAGAGATCCAATAAATGGAGAGCAATCGGATTAAATGGATCTCGATGAGATTGAGATATGTCCCGATCTCGATATTGCTGAAAAACGTTTCCGGGGGTTTTTCCCATACCGGGACCCGGTAGGCCGGTAGGATCGACCCCAATGTGATTGGACACTTCAGCATTTATTTATATATATATATAATTAATTAATTAATTAAATAATTAATTAATATATATATATATATATATATATATATATGTTATACGTGGGATAAGGAGGAGAGGAAGCTTTAACTTTATTTATATATATATATATATAATGAAGCTAACGTGGATGGATGGAAGAAGGTTCCATTTTGCTTAGTCATTAAGTATATTTAATGGCTAGAAGACAAACTTGATGTAGAGAAGCAAGAATGATCGTGGGTTGATGAAAGAAGAAAGATAGGTTTGGAAAACCTAAGAGAAAAGTGTTCTCTCCTTCTCCATCATCGATCTCTTCATCTCCTTCAAGCTTCCCATCCTCCTTCTTCATCGTTATTCTTCAAGCTCTCCAAGAACAAGGTAAGATCTAGCAGTCTTCAACTTGTTCTAGTTATTCCCGGGTCAAAGGATTTGTCCCGGTTAGGTTCTCCGATCTCTGCGTGGATACCGTTAGAGACGGTCTCCTTTGGTCGTTTTGGTTTGACTTTGTTATATAGTCACATGGATCCTGGCTTTCGGGAAGGTCCCTGAACAAAAATTTTTGTTTTCCGCACCGTGGGCATGTGATGCTCACACCGGAATTTTCCTACAATACAGAGCTACAAGAAAGCTAAGAAAGTCATTTGAACTATAAGAAACTAATAAATTATCAACTAACTAATATCAGCTAAGAGTAATTGAACCTACACAAAAAATAATAAACTATATCAGACTTAGTATCTCTACAGAGATTTTTACTAAAATCCAAAATAAAAGACGAGAAAATTTAAATTGAATAGGCCTAGAAATTAAGGAAACAAAAGTTATTGCTATATATGAAAACAATGTAGATAAGGAAAACGATAAAATAGATAGTAGTGTTTCCTAAAATATCTATAAGAAATGATCTTCTCATAAATAGAAGTTTGAATTCTTTTTGAAATAAAATAAAAGGAAATCTATACATAAAAGAGAATAATAAAAGGAAATTTTATTATCTTTATCAAGGAAAAGTGTAAAATACTAAAATTTCCAAACCGCAATATTACCTTAATTAGCATAGAAGTTGGTTCTAAGACATTAATTTATAGTGATAAATATAATTAATTATGAAAAAGCATATGACTTTTAATTTTGAGATTCAAACAATAAATTCACATATATCCTACTTACGTTAATTAATGAAACGAAATGCCCTAGATAAGAATTTGATCCATAACAAGTTTAACTGTTGTGGCTTATATGAATTTAATACTCTAGGGTTTTTTCATTTGAGCGAAGATTGATGGAGTCGGAGGGAAAGTACGATGAAAATCACTAATACTCTAGCAATCTTCACTCAGATTCGATAGAAATACAAGAAAAATTGATGACAGAAGTGAGTGTGTGATGGTGTTTGAAGGTGTTTTGAAGAGAGAAAGGGAGAAATATTCTCAAAACATCTAGAAGATAGAAACTAAAGCCTAAACACATGGGGACAAAAGTCAAAACACATGTCTGAAGCTAATAAACTCAAAAATCAGTCGTATTATACATGTCTGAAGTATAACTCAATGCACAACCGTTTACAGCTTAAGTTTTTAACACATTGTCATGTTAATTACAACTGAAGATACAAAACGGCAGCTTCAGATAACATAAAACACAGACCAAAGGCTGAACAGTTAGTGACTCATACGGGAGGCACATGACAAGCATCTGATCCATACATGTGGATCCGAAGGCCATCATCTTCCTCAGCTATAAAAAGGAAGTAGAAGCATCATACAAAACTCATAACATTTTACAAAAACTTCAATTTACTACTTTCATTGTATTCAATCTTAGAGAGTGCAAAAAGTGAGTGAGCAAAGGTTCAGAGAGTGCTGGAGTACACACCTGTGGGTACTAGGAGAGTTTGAAAGGTCTCTTTGCAAGTGTAGAGGATACACTCATCTCTGTATCGGTTTTCTCTTCTCCTTATTCTTTATATAATGAAAATTCACCACTAAAAGCAGGAACCTTGGATGTAGATAGTGTTATACTATCGAACCAAGTAAAATATTGTCGTCTTACATTTCTGCATTTACTTATCTACAAAATTAACAAAGTTTATCAAGTTCTTGTGTTTGAAAGAACAACAGTTAAGCAACAACATTCAAAACAAATCACCAATAAAACATATTTTAACTATGATAGATTATAAAAATGTTAGTTTAATAATTTTGAAAAATGTCACCCCGTTGGTGATGATCAGCAAATGTGTTGCAAATTATTGTAGAATCTTTGGTGGCGATTTCTAAAAATCGTCACCAAATGTAGGCGATTTAGTAACAATTTTCAGAAATCGTCACAGAATGTGCAACATTTGGTGATGATTTTCAAAATTTTTCATCAAATGTTGATCTTTTGGTCATGCTTCGAAACATCGTCACCAAATGGTCACTTTTGCGACAATGCCAAAAGCGTAGCGAAAAGCCAATGTTTAACAAATTATGGTGACGATTTCTGAAAAGCATCACCAAAAGATTTTTTAGACATGAATTTTTGAAATCGTCACCCATTATGGATCATTATGTAATGATTTTTGGTAATCGTCACTAAATGTTCATCATTTGGGGATGATTTTTGTTATTCGTCACGAAATGTTGTTCCTTTTGTGATGCTTTTTTTTTAGTAGCCAAGGACTTAGTTTTAATGATGATTTGTAAAATCATCACAATATGATAACTTTTGTTGACTATTTTTTGAACGTCGAAAAAAATAATAACTGAATGTCTAATTTGTAGTAGTGCCTTAGGATTAAGCTTGATAAAAGTCAATCAAGCCAAGCTTGGAAAAAAAGATAAGAGAACATTAGACCAGCTGACTGCTAGTACTTCCTTAACTACAGGTTCTGCATTTCATAATGAGTAGAAATGAAAGTGAATTTCATCTTTGCTATTTCTGTAAGTTTATTGATTACTACCTAATTTTTATTTAACTTCCTCAAAAATTGCATCAACTGACTGTTTTTAGCTCATCCATAGCATTTCCAATTCCATATATACATGTACAACGGATACATCTAGGAGTAGGCTTTAAACATTTTGATTCATCCCATAATCTTTTAAGATAAGTGAGGTATTTTTGCAACAGACATATTACCTTGAGTCATTATGTTGACCCTCCTATGTAGCTGATAAAGGAGAGGACCATTACACCCACTGTAATGTTTCTCAATTTCCTACTAAAGCTCATAAACACTTGTAGCATATAGATAGGCATACACCAGCTCCTTACACATTGAATTGAAGATCCAAGAAGTAATCATGCTATCCACTATATACCCCACGAATCATAATATGGAGAATTCTCACTAGGCATTTGGGGTCTTCCATCTGTAAAACCTTACTTCATCTTTGCCTTGAGTGCCATTTTCATAGTTGTACTTCCTGAAAGGTAATTATTATCTATTGGTGGACTTGTCACTAGGACTATACGAGGGTGATCATATCCTTGTAACGTCATAAAGTTACTAGTGTTCATCCTCCACCCATCAGCTCCTCACTCTCTCATTTTGTGGCAATGAACTAGATCTTTCAACTTCCATCTTCAATCGCAGAATCAAGCATCAACCTCATTTTTGAATTAAAAATCTTTGCTTAGAAACTGCTTTGATATCAAGAACAAGAACATTTTTCAACAACTGAAGATGAGAAAATAATATTCTTGTTAATCAAAAGAAGAAATCTAGGTATATATACAAAGCTAAAGCTAAGAAAATCATTTGAACATAAGAAACTAATAAATTATCAACTAACTAATATTAGCTGAGAGTAACTGAACCTACACAAAAATAATAAACTATATCAGACTTAATATCTCTACAGAGATTTTTATTAAAAAGCAAAATAAAAGACGAGAAAATTTAAATTGAATAGGCCTAAAAATTAAGGAAACAAAAGTTATTGCTATATATAAAAACAATGTAGATAAGGAAAAGATAAAACAGATAGTAATGTTTCCTAAAATATCTAAAATAAATGGTTTTCTCATAAATAGAAGATTGAATTCTTTTTGAAATAAAATAAAAGGAAATCTATATATAAAAGAGAACAATAAAAGGAAATTTTATTATCTTTATTGAAGGAGAAGTGTAAAATACTAAAATTTCCAAACCACAAAATCTCATAACATTGTGCATTAACGCAGTATTGCCTTAATTAGCTGGTACTAAAGCATTAATTGATGGTGATAAATATATTTAATTATGAAAAAGCATATGACATTTCATTTTGACAAGTTTAACCGCTGTGGCTTGCATGATATAATTATCTTTTAAGCAGGCACAGGTACGGGCTCAATATCTAAAGCTAGCTACCTAAAAGATGAAAAGACTGGGAAGCTACATCACCTTTATTCTTGTGTTAGCGTTGATGACAAATCCCTCTTCCAGCTTATCTTTCACAAATAAGTACACAGTTCAAATATTCAACTCAATCATAGAAAACGCGGATGTCCACTGTGCTTCAAAGGATGATGATCTTGGTCATCATATTTTGAAACTTGGCGATGAATATGACTTCTCATTTGGAATGCATTTCTTTGGACGTACAAGGTTTTGGTGTGATTTTTTAGTTGGTGCCAACCTCAGCGGTCACTTTGATGTCTTTGTTTCTCACGAATCCTTTCTCGCAACATGCGGTCCTGGCGACACGGTAACCTGCGTTTGGTTCATCAGACAAGATGGTCTCTATCATTTTAACTATCAAACTCGAGTCCTTTATAAGTGGGGAAATTGGCACAGCTGATGGGAAGGTTACGTTAGATATCGTTTCATTAACAGAAGAAAGAAATGAGGGGATGAGATGGTTGGTTGAAATAAATTCAAAGACTGACTTTTTACAGGGCTTAATTATCCTCATATTGCAATTAATTTCAACAATAGTTGTTCTGCTAAATCTGCTTTACATATTTTTCTTTCGTATTAATACATTTCTAAAGATAAGTACAATTTTTTAAGAAAATGAAAAGAGAGCATTTAATTTTAAGAGACAATGTAACCATTTTGATATGCCTTTTCCGCGATAAAAAATAAAAACTGATTCCCAACGAGACAATTTTGTAAATTTAGAATACCTTTATGAGAACTTTTCTTGAGTATGGATAATCAAAACTCAAAAAGAAAGGCGCTTGATAATATTTTAGGTAGTTATTTAATTCCCTTAATAAGATAAGAAAAATAAAAACCTCAACTTTTTGTTGCATAGATTTTGAGTGTTTAACTAAATATATTAATAATTTGAATTTCACTTAAATTAAGAAATTTCTCTTGAAATTATATGTAAATTTGTCCAAATACTTTTCTCTCAGATAGTGATATTGTATATTAAAAAAACATCTGGTTTATATTAATGTATAATATTTTATTCATATTTCAAAACTAGAGGAAAAAGTGTGATTGATTCATGTGCTTAAGGAATCCATTACTTTTTTTATGAGTTTGAAAAAAGTAATTAAAAAATGTCATTCGAAGCACATCTAAAGAATGACATTGTCAATGTCATTAAAATTAAGGAAAGCATAATAAAGGCGCGATTAAGAAGATAATTAGGTTTAGTGTTATTTTTTCAGGTAAAACGTGGTCAATTGTTACATCATAGCATTGCACAGAGATCCTTTCCAATTATAATCAAACCAACGCCCCTGTAGGCACTAGGCAATGCATCACAGTTGTATGGTAGAAATGGGAGATGAACATATATGTATAATGATACGGCAGAGGATTTTTTTTTTTGAAATTTTAATAAAATATATTACTCAAAAGTAAAGTCTACTCTGTACAAACCTAATTATAGAAAAAAAGAAATAGTACAATTACCAAAATCCACTGCCAATTAACAACCCAAAAGCATCCTCTATACTCTAAATATGCCATCGCCGTCTCATATCCATGCTAATATCTTCATGCTTACCAGTGACAATGAGAGCCTTGCGAATCACATTAACAATGTTGTCTGCTAATTCATATTTATGTCGTTCCTGCTTCTTGTAAATCCTACAGTTTCTCTCCCTCCATAAGTGGTAAATCACCAACTGAAAAGTCGCCCTAAGTATGATACTATCTCGACTCATGGATCGAGTTTCCGAATAATATTTGCCAACACCTCCGTCCACACGTGGGAGGAGTGAACTTTGCTAAGCAAATGCAAAATGCGACTCCACACCACTTTAGAGTACTCACATTCAAAGAACAAGTGGTCTCGACTCTCCTCAGCTATGGTACACAACACACAAATGGGATCAAAACTACCAAACCATCGATCTTTCGTTCTCAGTCGGTTCTTGATTGCCAACCACACTAAAAAGCGCCTATAGGATCGACAACCTTCTGCCATACCAGATCTGCCCAATTTACCTCCTCCTGCTTCTCTCAACCAATTCCATGGGCTGATTGTGTGGTGAAGACCCCATTATGGTTGGCAATCCACATCTGCACACACTATTAAGGTATCGATCAAGGATATGGCCATACCTGTAATTTGGCGATTGAGCCCTCCACCGATCAACCCAAGCCACTATTGCCTCCTTAGGAAGGCGGTTTCTAAATGCTGACAAATCATTTCTCAGCCATAGAGGGCTGAAGCCATTCCAGTTATCAAACCAGAAATTGACTACCTCCCCATTCCCAATTTGCCACTTAATGAGATAAATCAACTCTCTTAATTGCAACAAGCTCTTGAAAATCCAAGACCGATCATACCTCATCCGGATTTGCCAAAACTTAGTCCGCTGAGTCGATAAATCTGCACCCATTTGACCCACATGGCTTCCTTGTTCGTAAATAATCGCCAAACACGCATCATCAATAGAATTCGTTGCATCCGAAAGTGATTGAAATGATACCCAAACCCCTAACTTCTTAGGCACCACAATCTCACTCCATTTAACTTTAGCCGCTTTACAAAGATCCATGTTTACCCGTCCATAAAAAGGCTTTCAATATCCTCTCCATTTCTTTGATAACCCGCTTGTAATAGCTAAATGGGCAACCCATTATACATGCATGATGTTCAAGATCTTGATACAATTAAGGTAACTCTCGCAAGAAAAGAAAGAAAACGGTTTTGTCATGCATTAATACGATTTTCATTTTTCCAACAATGGAAGAAATCGAATACTTGGCTTACCCAATGTGATCGGTACTTCCAAGTATCTAAAGGGGACTTGAGAGACAACCCGCTTATCCCCGCTCGGCTGTTTCTATTGATAACATCGGAGGAGATAAATATACCACTCTTCCGGACATTGATTATCATGCCCGACTAACGAGAAGGTTTCCATCAAGTTTAACATCCGGCAATCACCTACGGGTCACTTGACACAACATTATCACATCATCAAGATATAATAAATGAGATAGCCTCAATTCTCGACAATGATAATGGTATTGGAATAGCCGTTGCATTGGACCTTCGATTCAAGAACCTAGAAAGACCCTTCATTGCTAAAATGAACAAATAAGGGATAGAGGTCCCTTGTCGAATCCTCTACAATTTTAACAGCTTCACGTAATTCCATTAATCAAGACACTTAGAGAGGGAGTTTGTATACACTGGTATATCCACTAGCAAAATCTTGGCGGTAATCCAATCCCGTGCATACAATCCTTCAAGTTGCTACATCCAATCGTATCATATGCTTTATAAAGGTCTATCTTTAAAGCACAACTGTTTACCTTCTTGCTAGAGTTATATTCACCTAATAGTTCTTGTAATAATAGAATATTATCCTCGATATTTCGAGAAGGAAGAAAAGCCCCTTGAACATTACTCACAACATCAGTCAACACTTCCTTCAATCGCTCCGCCAATAGAGATGCAATCACCTTATACACAGTTGTGCAACACGATATTGGGCGATAGTCCGTAACCCTCTCCGGTCTCTCCTTCTTGGGAATAAAACAAATATATGTGTGATTAATCTCTTGCAATAATTTCCCGGAAGAAAAGAACTCAAGGAATGCATCTGACAACAACTGGCCCGTTATAGTCCAGTTTGTTGCCAAAACCAGTGAATACCCATCCGGTCCAGGCGCTTTGGAACTATGAAGTCGAAACAAAACCTCCTTCACTTGTTGAGCGTAAAAGGAGCAAGTAGCATTTCCGGTCTTTCTTGATTAAGAGTAAATCACAACACATCCCAAACCTCAAAACCAGGTCCCCAATTAACACTGGAACCCATAAGTTGAACAAAAATTCCTAACTCGTGTTGAGATCGCCATGCCCTCTCCTCACTTGACCAAGGCGTGCCTATTAACTCTAAAATGGTGTTAACATTACGTCGGGCCAAATTGACCGCATGAAAAAACTTTGTGTTACAGTCTCCCTCCTTGATCCATGATTGTCAAGATTTTTGTTGGGAGATCGATTCTTTCAGCTGGAGGGCCTCCTGGTATTTATGCATGTTATCAGCCTCAAGTGCTCTTAGACGCTCATCTTGTGGCTCTAAATAGCACTGCTTCTGAATGTCAGCCAGCTGCCTACCCAGATCGAGAGTGTTTCGATTTCGTTGTTTACAGAACTCCTTAATAACTTGTTTTGCTAACCTCAATTTCTGCATCAACTGGAAAGCTGTATACCCCTGTACTTCAATCTGCCAAACCTTCGCAAGCATTTCCATAAAACCCTCCACCCGTAACAAGCCATTAAAAAATCGAAGGAGTCCCGCCGATGCTCAAAACTCGAATTTTGAATGAGTATCGGAGTGTGGTCAGATAAATCGGGTTCTCCAAACACAACCAAATCACTCGAAAAAGAGCTGAGCCATTGCTGGTTGACCAAAGCCCAATCAAGCTTTTTCCGAATGTACATATCCCCTTTTTGTTTATTCTCCCAAGTGAACCATCTCGCCACTACCTTTGAGATCAACAAGAATAGTATTCGTAAAAGGTCTTTGAAACTCTCCTCCGCTCCACCATGGAAGTTCACACCGCCCTCAACCTCCGTCGCATTATGACAATAGTTGAAATCTCCGGCTATCAACCACGACCCTTGTATCCCCTCCTGGATTTCCTTTAACTCACTCCATAATGTAGCTCATTGAAAGGCAAAATTGGAGGCATAGACCAAAGTTACCATAATAAGGCCCTAACCGATAATCTTGCATTGCAAATGTATAAATTGATCTCCCATTTTGAGTACCTGGACATCCACTTTATTCACGTTGAACCAGCATAACACGCTCCCATTATAATGAAAAGCATGGTTGGAGATGGAACTCCATTATGTCCCCAAAAAATCTAACTCTTTCCAATCTGCTGTGGATTTTATTTTAGTTTCAAGAAGTCCTACCAAAAGATCCTGAGCGTCCGCTACGAGCTGCTTAACCATCAGCTTCTTTAAGGGGTCATTCAAACCCCTCATATTCCAAACCCGAAACGTCATATTAAAAAAGAAACTCTGGGGAAATCACCCTTTTGTTTTTTCTTCTTTGCTTTCTTCTTAGCGTAGTCTTCTTAACAATCCCACCAATTCGAGAGAGCTCCTTAGCCTCACCATCGAACCATCATTAGTCCCATTACTCAAATTGGGTTTAGCTAAACAGAGTTGCCTCACCTAGGTGCTGAGAGACCTCCACAACCACTGATCCAGGTGCTCCACTCTCCAACACCACATCTGCAGGGTGAGACAACAAAATTCGAAGAGTAAGAGAGCTGATAGAAAGAGTCTCCGGATCACCCTAAGCCTCTACACCTTCGCTGCACCTATCTGCTCCTTCCTGAAGGGTTACATTGTCAGACTCATCTGAGTTGTGCCTGGGTAAGGTCTTGTGTTGCTCCATGTCACCATCGTCGACCAGCACGTCCCTGCAAACCTGTCCACTACTGTGGTCCTCCCTCTCCTCAGATAGCAAATCCTCGAAACCCTCATCTTGGTAGTGACAACCTTGTACTTCCAGCAGACCCTGCCCCTGTCTGCTACTATTTTCTTTCATCAACTCATCATACCATCCTGTCTGAAACACTCTTCTCGTAGCCACCCACTTCTTGCTTACCACGTTAAGCTTCCATGGATATGTCACAGAGATACTATCACACAATAACTCCCCATTCTCTCCAAGTCTTCGAATAGACAAATTGTTAGGCAACACAGCATTCTTCGGAACTTCTATAAGATATTGGCATATCCAATCCTATCCATAGCAGCTGTCTATGCATCCATACAAAGGGGTTTACCTAGCCCACTAGCAAGATGACTCAATCCCTCCACCATCCAGTACTCCATTGGTAAACCATGAAACTGAACCCATAACAGTATGACTTCAATGGATCCCCTGTCTAAACCCAAACCTGGCCTCCACTGTCATAAAAACAAAGACTGGTCCCCAACATGCCAGGGTCCTAATTCTAAGATCTCTCCAATGTTAGATTTTGAAGAGAACTTGAACAGAATTGACCCATCCTCCATGAGCATTGCCTTCTCAAATCCTCAGTTACCCCATTTACCTCTTTCCCATGCGTTAACCACCGGGAATGCTACTCTCTTGGACCAGAAGAAACCCACCAGCGTATGAGACCAAGCGCGAGCTCCAGCCTGTAGCAACTCCATCGGAGGGAACACTACTCCATCCTAAAGGATGTTCGGGTAATATTTTAGTTTACTGGCATGTTTAGGAGGACCGACTTTATCTCACCATGCTCTACCCCTAACCTGCAACTGCATGCTGTCCTCCCCTTGCTCCCGTTCGATCGACCTCTGTGGACTACCGGAAACCACCGTCTTCGACAAAATAGGGAAGGGTCCCAGCGACTAAGACGATTCGCCCATGGCTAGGGTAGTCGTCTATGGTCCCAAAAGGACCTCGAAAGGATTGACTCGCTTGGTCTCGGATGATCCTTAGGCTAGAGGAGGAAAAGGAGGTGTAAAAAGGTAAATGCCAAAAGAAGCAGGAGTTATTGTGTGTAGAGAAGATGTGAAGATTTACAGGACCGTAATATCTAAAAAAGCATTTTTGATATATTTTGATTTTAAAATTATATTTAAGTTAGGTTGAATATAATAAAAGGACATTTATATTAATTATAGCTCTTAATGCCGCATCTCTTCCGAGGACAGAGGGAATTTTCGATGAAACGGTGAATACACCTTATTAACTTAATCTTGTTAACAAAATTTCTTTTTCTTTGTTATTTATTTGTTTCTATTTTTTTATTGTATATACCTCATTTCACAATAGAAGCAACAACAATTAAAAAGAAAATAAACACAAATATTTTACAGAAAAAAAGAGCTAATTGTCGTGTCTGTGATGGAAGTATAAGACATTGTAAAAAAAGACAAAAACTATAAATAGATGATGTTTTAATGAAAAATTCTAGTATATCAAGGTCCTTTTCATACAACCCTTCCTCTCTCTTTCTAAAATCTGTCTCCCTATATTTGATAATTTATTATCTATGTAATTTACACTTTCTAAACAATAATATAAATATATTCTACATATAAATTAAAGCTAGTAAAATTATGTTTAACAATTGTAATGTCACAACAACGTAGCAAGGGAAAACGCGAACGTTATAACAAGAGTCGATTATCTTGCAAATTTAGATTAATCATTTTTATTTCATATGCTTTGTGTTTTAAATGCTCAATAAAATGTCTTTGAAAAATTAAAGGGGTAGTAGTTTCGAAAACTTTCCGATTCGTTTCTCTCAAAAAATTTAAAAAATTAAGAGAACAAAAATAAACTAATATCGAAAATTTGGTAACACGATTCAAAGACATTTGCTTATGTCTATGGGTCATCACTTAGCTTAATTACTTTCATCAATACAATAGATTTATCCAAGATTTTCTTGGTAGACACCACTTAACCCTTGACACTATCTTTCAACCTCACATCTCGTGAAAAAATTTCACATTCAATAACATGACCGACTCGTGTTAACCTAGGATTTTTCTGACTATTTTCACTCAAATAACAATTAATAAAAATAACTTAAGTATTTAATCAACTAAGAACTGAACACAAATATACTTGAGATAAAAAGAAAAGAACAACTTCTGGAAATGTTCAGCTCTACTGTAATAAATCTGGAAGTCGTAGTAACAACAATGAATTGAATCATATAAACATCAACACGAGGCCACAACTGTAAGTATTTACAATTCCCGAAGACATATAGGTGTAGCTACATTTTTCAAATCAATAATGCACAGCCCCTTTATAAAACTCATGGTATATACGAAGACATGAACTCACAACCTAAACAAGGCCAATGCACTCTTGATTGCCTAAAACTCCCACACAAATAACCCAACTTTCCTTCCAAAATGATGGTCACGCACATAGCAGCACACCTTCGACTTTGTCAAAATCTCTTCACATACCTAGCAACTTTACACACGAGTCTCAATAAGTTGGTTTCACACTCACGTTTCACGACAATTTCCAAAAAAAGATTAATAGGTCATCAACGTAGACACATCCATAATCAATCCACCAATGCCAAGACTCCAATAAAAAACCACTCACGCAAGCCTTCCTACGCAAGTCTTCAATGCTACACATTTAGATAAAAGGGAAGTCCAAAGTCCAGTGAAATTGTCGTGCTGTAGTTGAAGAAATCAACCCCTCATGATTGTCTACTCCACTTAAGAAATAAAAAAAAAACTGCGACAGTGGGAGGAAAGACGTCAAGTGAAGTGACATTCCAGCAACGTTATTAGTAGTGAAAAGATGAGAGTCTTAACAGCTATAGCCTTGCCTTTAGTCTTAAAGTTGCCAAATTCCACATTACGGTTGTTTTCCGGAATACAAATGAAGGAAGTGCTAAACTCAACAAAGCACCCCAACTTAAGGTAGATATGATGATAATCACGTTTACTCCACCAATTCACACTCAAATGCAACAAACACAAAAGAAAATTGAAGAATCGAAGAAGAAAATGAAGAAATGTCTGAATTCGAAGAGAGATAAGTTCTCAAATGTTCTAACTAAGTCAGAAACAAGAGACAAGGTTCAAGACACTTACACATGAGGCACACGTGACTAAACGCTTTTGTGACGATTGTGAACCTTTTGGTAACAATTTCAGACATTGGTCACCAAATGCTTAACAAATTATGGTGATGATTTCTAAAAAGCATCACTAAAAGATCATTTAGCAATGAATTTCTGAAATCGTCCATGGATCATTTTGTGATGTTTTTCAGTAATCATCACTAAATATTCATCATTTGGGGACGATTTTTGTCATTCATCATGAAATGTTGTTCCTTTTGTGATGCTTTTTTAGTTAGTCACTAAAGGCTAAGTTTTAATGACAGATTTGTAAGCTTTTGCCGACGATTTGTTGAACTTTAAAAAAAAATAACTAAATGCCTACTTTGTTGTAATGTGATTAAGCTTGATAAAAGTCAATCAAGCCAAGCTTAGAAAAAAAGATAAGAGAACAATAGACCGCTAACTGCTAGTACTTCCTTAACTACATGTTCTGCATTTCATAATGGGTAGAAGTGAAAGTGAATTTCATCTTTGCTATTTATCTAATTTTTATTTATCTCCCTCAGAAATTGCATCAACTTACTGTTTTCAGCTCATCCATAGCATTTCCAATTCCATATATACATCTAAAACGGTACATCTAGGAGTAGGCTTTAAACATCATGATTCATCCCATAGTCTTTTAAGATAAGTGAGGTATTTTGCAACAGATATATTACCTTGAGTCATTGTGTTGATTTCTCTATGTAATTGTTAAAGGATAGGACCATTACACCCAACATAATGTTTCTCAATTTCCTTCTAAAGCTCATAAACACTTGTAGCATATAGATAGGCATCCACCAGCTCCTTACACTTTGAATTTAAGATCCAAGAAGTAAGCATGCTATCCACTATATACCCCATGAATCATAACCTGGAGAATTCTAACTAGGCAATTGGAGTCTTCCATCTGTAAAACCTTACTTCATCTTTGCCTTGAGTGCCATTTTCATAGTTGTACTTCATGAAAGGTAATTATTATTTATTAGTGGAGTTGTTGTCACTAGGACTATACGAGGCTGATCAGATCCTTATTGTAACGTCAGAAAGTTATTGATGTTCATCCTCCACCCATCAGCTCCTATCTCTCTCTCATTTTGTGGCAATGAACTAGATCTTTCAACTTGTCTTCAATCGCAGAATCAACCATGAATCTCATTTTCGAGTTAAAATCTTCGTGGATTAGAAACTGCTCTGATATCAAGAACAAGAACATTTTCAACAACTTAAGATGAGAAAATAATATTCTTGTTAATCAAAGAAGAAATCTACATATATATACAGAGTCACAAGAAAGCTAAGAAAATCATTTGAACTATAAGAAACTAATAAATTATCAACTAACAATACCAGCTGAGAGTAATTGAACCTACACAAAAATAATAAACTATATAAGAGATTCTTACTAAAGACCAAAATAAAAGATGAGAAAATTTAAATTGAATAGGCCTAAATATTAAGGCAACAAAAGTTATTGCTATATATGAAAACAGTGTTGATAAGGAAAACGATAAAACGGATAGTAATGTTTCCTAAAATATCTATAATAAATGATTTTCTCATAAATAGGAGATTGAATTCTTTTTTAAATAAAATAAAAGGAAATTTTATTATCTTTATTGAAGGAGAAGTGTTAAATACTAAAATTTCCAATCCACAAAATCTCATAACATTGTGCATTAACGCAGTGTTACCTTAATTAGCTGGTTCTAAAGCATTAATTGATTGTGATAAATATAATTAATTATGAAAAGCATATGACATTTAATTTTGAGAGTCAAACAATAAATTCACATATATCTTACTTACGTTAATTAATCAAACGAAACGCTCCAGATAAGAATTTGATCCATAGCAAGTTTAACCGCTGTGGCTTACATGGTATAATTATCTTTTAAGCAGGCACAGTTACGGGCTCAATATCTGAAGCTAGCTACCTAAAAGATGAAAAGATCGGAAGCTACATCACCTTTATTCTTGTGTTAGCGTTGATGACAAATCCTCTTCCAGCTTATCTTTGACAAGGAGGTACACAGTTCAAATATTCAACGTAATCAAAGACAACGCGGATGTCCACTGTGCTTCAAAGGATGATGATCTAGGTCATCATATTTTGAAACTTGGCGATGAATATGACTTCTCGTTTGGAATGCAATTCTTTGGACGTACGAGGTTTTGGTGTGATTTTGTAGTTGGTGCCAACCTCGGCGGTCACCTTGATGTCTTTGTTTCAGATGAATCCTTTCTCGCAACCTGCGGTTTTGGCGACAGCGCAATGTGCATTTGGTTCATCAGACAAGATGGTCTCTATCATTTTAACTATCAAACTCGAGTCATTTATAAGTGGGGCAATTGGCACAAGTTAAGTTAGATATCGTTTCATTAACAGAAGAAAGAAATGAGGAGATGAGATGGTTGGTTGAAATAAATTCAATGACTGACTTTTACAGGGCTTAATTATCCTCATATTTCAATTAATTTAAACCATAGTTGTTCTGCTAAATCTGCTTTACATATTTTTCTTTCGTATTAATACATTTCTAATGGTAAGTACAAGTTTTAAGAAAACGATAATAGAGCATTTAATTTTAAGAGATAATCGTAATTATTTTGGTATGTCTTTTTCGGTGATAAAAAAATAAAAACTGATTCCTAAGGAGACAACTTTGTAAAATTTAAAAGATCTTTATCAAAACTTTTCTTGAGTATGGATAATCAAAACTCTAAAGCAAGAGGAGCTTGACAATATTTTAGAGTAGCCATTTAATTCCTTAATAAGATAAGAAAATAAAAACCACCCCCATAGTTAGTAACTTTGTTTTTATATAGATTTTGAGTGTTTAACCAAATATATTAATAATTTGAATTTCACTTAAATTGAAATTTCTCTTGAAATTATATGTAAATTTGTCCAAATGCTTCTCTATCAGATAGTGATATTGTGTATTAAAAATTATGGTTTATATTAATGTATAGTATTTTTATTCATATTTCAAAATAGATGAAAACTTGTGTGATTGATTCATGTGCTTAGGGAATCCATTATTTTTTTTATGAGTTTGAAAAAAGTAATTAAAAAATGTCACTCGAAGCACATTTAAAGAATGACATTGTTAATGCCATTAAAATTAAGTAAAGCATAATAAAGGCAGGATTAAGAAGATAATTAGGTTTAGTGTTGTTTTTTCAAGTAAAACGTAGTCAATTGTTGCATCATAGCATTGCACATAGATCCTTTCCAATTATAATCAAACCAACGGCCCCTGTAGGCACTAGGCAATGCCTCACAATTATATGGTAGAAATGGGATAGAAATGGGAGGTGAACATATATGTATAATGATACGGCAGGGGATTTTGTAAAGAATATTTGGACCCTGAGTTATTGTGTGTAGAGAAGACGTAAAGATTTACAGGATCGTAATATCTAAAAATGCATTTTCGATGTATTTTGGTTTTGAAATTATATTTAAGTTAGGTTGAATATAATAAAAGGATATTTATATTAGTTATAGCTCTTAATGCCGCATCTCTTTTGAGGATAAAGGAAATTTCCTATAGACCGGTGAATACACCTTATTAACTTAATCTATAGAGCGGTGAATACACCTTATTAACTTAATCTTGTTAACAAAATTTATTTTCTTTATTATTTATTTGTTTCTATTTTATTTTATTGTATATACCTTATTTCACAATAGAAGCATTAACAATGAAAAGAAAATAAACACAAATATTTTACGAAAAAAAGAGCTAATTGTTGTGTTCACGATGGAGGTATAAGGCATTGTAAAGAAGACAAAACTATAAATAGATGATGTTTTAATGAAAATTCTAGTATATCAAGGTCCTTTTCATACAACCCTTCCTCTCTCTTTCTAAAATCATCTCCTATATTTGATAATTTATTATCTATGTAATTTACACTTTCTAAACAATAATATAAATATATTCTACATATAAATTAAAGATAGTAAAATTATGTTTAACAATTGTAATGTCACGACAACTTAGCAAGGGCAAACACAAACATTATAACAAGAGTCGATTATCTTGCAAATTTATATTAATCATTTTTATTTCATATGCTTTGTGTTTTAAATACTCAATAAAATATCTTTGAAAAATTAAAGAGGTAGTAGTTTCGTAAACTTTCCGATTCGTTCTAGCAAGAAAAATCAGAAAATTAAGAGAACCAAAAATAAATTAATATCGGAAATTTGGTAACACAGTTATGTTAGAGAAGAAGATTTGAGAGAAGAGGGAGAAATACATTTGCACAAATCACGTGCCTCTGCCAAGATACAGACAAAGCATAAGGCATTAAGGGACCAACTGGACCAGTACAATTTGTTATAACATATTAAATCTCTACCCTTCATTTATTTTGTACTATCTAACAAATGTATGGCTCATATCAAGATCAACATGTATATAAATACAAGTCTAAGCAATAATACAAAAATAAGCTGAAAACTCTTCTGCAAAAATACCTTCTCTTACATGGTGTCAGAGCTCCATTAACAAATGTCAAAATGGAAGAAATTTCTGGGACACCTACCACCATCCAAACTGTCACATCATACTCTCTTGACTTTTCAGCTATAGTAATTTCAATCTGCCCATCAAACTTGATAGGCAGAACTTTGTCAACTGGAGAGCTCAAATTCTTGCAGCCATAAGAGCCTTTGAGCTCGAACACTTCATCAAATCAGCACCTCCTCCTCAGTTCATAACAACATAAACAAATTAGGAAACTAAAAATGCAAAAGACAAACTATAGAGAAGGACAGATCAACTACTACTATGTTGGCTATTTTCAACCATTGGAGAAGAGGTAATAGACCAGGTAAATCACTCAAGTTCATCCCATCAAGTCTGGTAGATTCTGGAAAATCTTTATGCTCAAACATCTATGGTTAGAGTTCTTTAACTAAAATATCAGCTCTCAACTCTTAAAAAAGGCTCACACACTATATCAGAATACATGCAGAAAGTTAAAACTATTGGAGATTCACTTTAAGTAGCAGGACATGCAATCAGTCAGTATGAATTAATATTAAGTGCCTTAAACGGCCTTGGTCATGAATATGACCCTGTTGTGGTGTATTTAACATAGTCCATGAAATCTTCAACATTACAAGAAATGCAATACTAACTCATGATGCATGAAACAAGAATAGAATAGCTAAATACAGTCAATCAACTGGAAATCTCATTACCCGCTGCCACCTATGCAACCATCAACCATCGTGGAAGAAGTGGATTTAGAGGAAGAGGAAATCAAGGCAGAGGAGGCAGATGGAATAGAAACAAAGTTTTCTGCCAACTATGTCACAAACCAGGATATGAAGCACTAAAATGTCACAAAAGGTTCGATGTTTCATGGCAAGGTAACACCACTCAAACATGGAAAAAGAATATAGTCACACAGAACAATTCTCAAAACCATCCCCAGACCTACCTAGCCCATATTCAGCTCGGAAATCCCTCATCTGAAGCAGCCAACAACAATACATGGTTCATAGACAGTGGGGCTACAAATCATGTCACAACAGATCTCAACAATTTGTCAATCAGTTCAGAATATGATGGAAAGGATCAATTTACTGTGGGCAATGGAAACTCTCTTCCTATTGTTAACGTTGTCTCATCTCACATACACTTTCTAGACAATAAACACACACCTTTTGCACTAAGACAAATTCTGCATGTTCCCAGCATAACCAAAATTTTACTCAGCATTTCTAAATTCAGTAAAGATAATAACATTTCTGTTGAGTTTACTAACGAAAATTATCTATTTAAGGAAAAAGCAACAAGAAAGATTATGCTCAAGGGAGTGCTTTGGGATGGGCTCTACAGCCTCAAAACTATTAAACAATCTGACAACTTCAGACCAACCAAGACCAGTCCTTCTCATCAAGTTTTCTTTCAAAACACTCACTGTGGGGCTAATATAACACAGAAAAATGTAAATGTCTGGCATACCAAGCTAGGACATCCCTCTAAACATATCTTGAAACAAATCCTAAATTCAATTAAGTTCAACTTTAATCTCAAAAGTCTATCTCATTGTGATGCTTGTAAGGAAGGAAAACTACATCAGTTACCATTTCAAACTCATGATATTACTACTCAAAATCCTTTGGAAATCATTTATTTAGATATTTGGGGACCTTCTCCACATTTATCTACCGAAGGACACAGATACTATCTCATTTTTGTGGATGCCTATACCAGATTCACTTGGTTTTATGTAACACCCCACTCCCGAGTGACCCGAACCCGATATCGTTGGTGATATCCGAGTCCGTGCCCCGCGAGGGTGGCGTACTACATCAGTCGATTAAAACTCAGTATATATTTTTTTCCTTCACACACACATACACATTAACATATACGGAAACAGTTTACACACACCATTCAATGGACTCGGGGCCCTTTTCATAAATACAATTAACTCCGGTCTGTTGATTTTACAAACTGGCTTAAGCAATAATACATAAAATCAGAGAATAGAAATACACTAATGCAGATGCAAACTGATCCCGACTTCTTTCTTTTACTTATATACAGTACTCCCGTGTCAAACGGGGTATTCTTCAAGACTTGAAAAATAGATGCAAATTTTGGGTGAATTTTGCGAACTCAGTGAGTGACCATCATCGATGGTCCATCCAATCACATAACATATAACACATACTTTCATTTCCATTAAGTCACATTTCATATTCCCTATCACACCTCACATTCACATACAGTTTCATATTTTCATTATGACGATACAATGTCATATTCAATATAATCAAATCGATCATTCAATCAAGTTTATCATTCCCATTCAACACATAATGTCACATTCCCATTCAATACAGTGTTGCAGTCCTATTCAATACAAGTAATTCAACCAATCATATTCCGTACAATCAAATCAATCATGTTATGCATATGTGCATGAAACCCACTTTCCATTGAATTACTTTGTTGTGACCGAGTGTCTAAACTGTCTCGTACCCATGGATATCGGGCTCATTGAAACTGTCTCATATAGGGCTCATTGTGAACTCGTCCCATAAAGGGTTCATTATGGCCGTCCCATAAAGGGCTCATTGTCGTTGAGCACGAGGCTCGAATCGATGTCGAGCACGAAGCTCTTTACTCATTGTTGACTACTCTGGTCACAACTCTCATTATCTTTCATGTATTCATGTAGTGGAATGTCTTATGCATATTTGCATGCACTCAGTCAATCATAGTTACTATCATCGGACCGTAGTCCGACATTCGACATCAATTAAGAAGTCACATTTCATTTATGTGCAATTATGCATGCAAGACATTTTAACAATCTCAATATATACACTTAGGTCATCCCATTCACATTCAAGGAGCACTTCAATAACGCAATTCCAAATACATAATCAATCACGGACCTCACGTCAGGAACCCATATTTAATCACAATTAATAAAATAAATCAATACTCATTCAACATATAACAAAAGCAAATAACCAATAAATAAGACCATCTAGGTCTACTCACAGTACTCTCCAGATTTGCATTGGTTTCCAATTTCTGAGAACGCCTGAGTGCGGACATTTATCATGCACTACCAATTTATGTCATATACACACATTAATTACTTTGCATAAGAATTCTCATTTATGCACAAATATAGAATAAGGAAAATGCATGTTCATGATATTCCCAACCTTAATCCAATATTTTTTTTCCAACAATAAAATCCGTAGAAAAATTAGAAATTTAATGGCGTTGACGGCGCTCAATTTGGACCTCTATAGGTCCCAAATTAAATAAAACAGTAATGCAATACCCATTTCCCGGACACCCGTTAATTTTCCATCCAAAATTCCCAATTTTTCATGAAATGAAATTCAATGTCTCACGAATCCGATGCCTCAAGAATCAGGTCAATCGGACGTCGGACAGAAAAGTTATAAGCAAAAGAGTGGAGGGAAGTCAGTTCAGCAAAAATACATGTCCTAGTCGACTAAAACATGTTGTAGTTGACTAGGAGGTCTCTGATGCCCTAATTGGATACTTTCCTTTTCCGACTTCCCAACTTGCCTAGGTCATAACTCTTTACTCTGAACTCCAAATTGGACAAACTTAGTGTCTATTTCATAGAGAAAAGAGATCTACAATGTTCATGAAGAACACAAAAGCCAAATTCACCTCTAAGGTGTCAAACATCCAGTCCAAATTTCTGTCCAGTCAATAAGTTCCTAACCAGTGCAGTATTTTATAAATTCAATTACTCCTCATTTCCTTAGTCAAAATTACAGAATAATTATGCTCATCAAGATCACAATGTTATCTAAAACTTTCATGAACAGTCTAAATTCAAATTCAATAGCTAACTAGGTCAAACAATTCAGTGAAGGCTGCTGCCCTGAAAGTACTCAAACTGGACAGTGATTTTTCAAACAGTATAACTCCTTGTAAAAATGTCGAAAATTTTCATACTTTATACCCATAAAAGATAAAACACAGAACTACACTTCTCATGAAGGGCTAAGAATCAAATTCCATTATTAATCAATTCAAAAAGTCTTGCAAGTTACTTCCCTGTTCAGCAGTTCATGACCTAACTTCAATCCAATCTTTGAAAATCATAAGTCCCAATTCTGTTATCTAAAAATAGCATGCTATATACCATTTTCAAGATAATTGTTTCCTCTACAACTCGTCAGTAGATCACTCAAGCCAATCAGATTCACAAAAAACACTAAAATTACTACTAATCAGACTGTGCACCAAATCTGACATTTCAACTTAGTCTCACTCAATGCATTAAATCAGCCAATAGACATCAGTCCAAATCTCCTAATATACAGATCGAAAAATTGCAAAATCAGTGGAAATGGAAAGCTAACAATGTAGGCTTCAACTCTCATGAAGACCATTTTCCCTATTTCCATATCAATTAATTTAGAAAAAATCATCAAAACTCTAGATTATGGTTTCGGGTACTATTCATTCCAGTCAATAGCAGTAACTTTCCAAGCCAGATTGCAACCTCTTAAAGCTAAAATTGGACAACACCTATTTCACACAAAAATGTAGCCAACAAACCAAAGTTTCAGTGGGCACAAACCTTGCCTCATTTTCATAACCACACAATGAGTTATGCTCAAAATAGTGCAGTAGGTCAAACTCACATTTTCAGCTATACTATACAATTCCTCTTCCTATCATGCCAATTGAACTTCTAACACCATATGCATTTCAATAAAGCATAAAAATCAGTATCTATAACATTCATACATTCACTAGGGCTAATATTCACAAATTGGCAGCATTAAACTCTCAATTTATTTGCAAGATTAGTCATCATCTACCAACCAAATTCAAAGCTAAACCAAGTTACAACCATAACCATTCATTATCCTAACACACCATACATTTATACCCATCAATTTACACTATAATTCTCATCAAGGTAAAGCATCCATAAGCTTAAGAATAATACCACAATTCCCATTAGATGCTTCTAACTACCATGTCATTTAACTCATAAAGCAAATCATAATTAAAGTTTAACAACAACTTACCTAATTCAAGCTTTTCCAAATGATACTCTAACTCTTCTCCAATTACTTTACTTCTCCACTTCTCATACACATGCACGACATCATCACTTGAACACTTAAGGAGGAAGAAAAAAAGAGCAAGAGAGCTAGGAAAAAAAGAAAGAAATTTCGATGGAGAAGAAGGAGGAATGTTCCGGATGATGGAGAAGTACCAAACTTTCACTTTTGTGTTGATTAAAGGGAAGTGCCGTAAATGATAAGCAAGCAAGCATAAATGAGCTTTAAAAAAAATGATTTGTTGACTTCTAACAAGAAGTGTGTAGTAAATGATAGAAGGGCATAAGATAAGATTAATAAATGAGAGGACACTTGTCATCTTTGGGAGAAAAAGACAAAAATCACTTAATTAGTCTCATTTAATCAAGGAGCCCTAATCCAATTAATCTCTAATCCATCTAATGCTAATGACTAGATAACAATTCCATAACTTATTCATCCAATCTTCCTGTGCCATTAGACAGTACTTTTAGGTACAGAAAATCCACTCAGTCAGCCAGTTGGAAATTTTTTCGGTCATCCGCAAGTAACTGAAAAATTCAGAAAAATTTTCACAAATCCTTAAAAATATAAAATAGTCAAGGGATCAATCAAAATAATTTTTCAAACCCAATAACCATGTTAATCCCAATAAAATTGTCTTAGGCACGTAAACCGGGAATATCATGTATGCATGCACAATAATTTTATGTGCACAATTATGACTATGTAGCAATCTATTATGCATGGCGGTCCATGAAATCCCAATCTAGCACATCCTATGCCTATTTACTATTTTACTCTTCCAAGAGGGGGTGGGATGTTACATTTATCCCTAAAACTAAAATCTAATACCTATCTATTTTCATCAATTTCAAAACCAATGTTGAACTTCAATTGAAGTGAAAGATCAAAGCCTACTGTGACTTGGGAGGTGAATATAAAGCTCTCTTACCCTACCTCACAAAACATGGAATTCAACTACGATTGAGTTTTCCATATAGTCATCAATGAATGGGGTTTCAGAAAGGAAACACAGACATATTACAGAAATAGGACTCACCCTCTTATCTTATGCTCATATGCCACTCACCTATTGGTTGGAAACCTTTCACATAGCTGTATACCTTATCAACAATATGCCATCTCCTAGACTAAACAATCTCTCACCTTTTGAAAAATTACACAACAAACCACCAAACTATCTCAACCTCAAAACATTTGGCAGTAGTTGCTTTCCTTATCTTAGATGTTACTCTCAACACAAATTAGGATTTCACACTACTAAATGTGTTTTTCTTGGATATAATTCAATGCATCAAGGCTATAAGTGCTTGACTAATGAAGGTAAAATCATCATATCTCGTCATGTTGAATTCAATGAAACAGAATTCCCTTTTTCCTCAACTTTTTCCTTCCTATTCAAACCATCCTATAACCTCATCAAGTTCACCTACCTTTACCCTAACCTCACCTCTAATCAACACCTCTTCATCACAGACCACTTCGGATCACTCTCCTTCAGCAGAATGCTCTCCCTCAACTGAATCCCTCGACAGACAGGTAAGCTCTCAAAATCCCTACTCCTCATCACATTTCTCATCTTCACAAAATACTTTACCTAAAATCTCTCCATCAACCACACCACACATTGAACCAAACTCCTCGATTCCTCACATTCAAAATGCTCATCCTATGCAAACCAAATCCAAAAGTGAAATTTTCAAACTAAAAATTTATTCCTTTGCCCTAACCTTAAGCCCACAGACTGAACCTAGAACAGTTCCTGAAGCTCTAAATAACCCGACTTGGTTACAAGCTATGCAAGATGAATTTCATGCTATCCAACAGAACCAAACTTGGATACTTGTTCCCTATGAACCTACCATAAACATTCTTGGCACAAAATGGATTTTTCAGACCAACTACAATGTTGATGGGACTATCTCTAAACACAAAGCTCAATTTGTTGCCAAAGGGTTCAATCAAACCCCTGTCATTGACTTTTCTGAAACTTTTAGCCCTGTTGTGAAAGCCTCAACCATAAGAGTAATGTTATCACTTACTGTTGGACCCCGAATGTTTCATAGAAGTTAGAACTATTTGAAGGAGAAATTTTAGCTAGTAGTCATGAGTAAAGAGCAAATGAATGAAAATTCTTGAACTAAGAAATGATAGGCAAGAGTAAGGTAACGAATGAGAAATATGGATATGTCCAAGTTTTACTTTGATGTTTCTGGTGGATAAAAGATTTTTAAGTGAGAAGAATTAAGGTAAAATTTAGAAGTAGAATGAAAGCCAAAAATGAAGTTGCATTTGTGTAGTAAGTTGATGAGGAATATGTATATATGTGTATGTTACATTATTGATGTTCATGATTAATCATGGATTATAAATTTTCTTATACATGATATTGAATTGAAATGGAGTAGAGAATGAGGATTAAATGAAGTAGAAAAGGTGATCTTAGTATGATTTGTGTTAAGGAAAGATTGTGAAACAAAATAGGTGGTTGATCTGAAAAATATTCACGAGATAATGCTTCAGTCTTTTAGCCACAAATTTTTCTCTAGTCATCCGAACGAGATGATTCTAGATCTGGATTAAACTATCAACGTATGGCTACATTTCATATGAAGACATAGAATTTAAATTCTGTCTTTAAAAATCTTAAAATTTGTCATGAATTTGAGAATTGGGTGTAGTACTTTGGATGAATGTAAATTCATGTTTTGAATTCGAGAATAATTCGGGATAAATCTAAGCTAGATTAAAGAAAGTTGTCTTTGGAAAGTTGTAGATATTTCTTTTAGATTTCCAATAATATATAGTATGGAATTTTTGCACTTCTAGGCTGAAAGTTATGGTCCTTGTAAGGGAAGATGTTCAAAAGCAAAGTTGTTTCTTCTGAGTTTCACTTCTTCTTAGTTTTGTTCCTTATGAGTTTCGCTTCTTTTTAGTTTTGTTCCTTCTAAGTTTCGCTTCATCTTAGTTTTGTTACTTCTAATTTTCGTTTCTTCTATGTTATTGTTCATGAACTTCTTCTATGTTACTGTTCATGAACTTCTTCTATATTCTTGTTCACGAACTTCTTCTATATTCTTGTTTATCTTATATCTTTTGTTCCATTTTTATCCTTTAGAAAATAGAATTTGTCTTTGAGTTCTTCATAAAAGTTGTAGCTATTGAAGTTCTCTTTCAAACCATATAAAGAACACCTAAATTTGATATCTCTAAAGAAAGTTATATGAATTTCCCCACGATAGGTTCAATATGATTGAGGATAAAACCAGATTGGATTCTTTTGGCCATCACTTCTTCTCTAGACACTCAAATGACTTGATTCTTGAACCATTGGACTCGTAAGACATTGCTATACATCGTAAACAAAATTATAGCCATATAAATGAAGTGAGAGAGATTGAGTGAAAAACGTGGGACAGGTATAGTGTGTATTTTTTTAAATACTATGAACTGGTGTTATTCCATTAAACATACTTCAGTATTTTGATGATTTTCGGATCGGTAGAGCTCCAAATGAGATGATTCCTGATTTGTGGTGAACTAGAGACATGGATATACAAATTATATGAAGAAATTAGAATCTAATTCAATTTCCAAGATGTTTAAATTTCGGATAGAATTTATCATAGTATCTTAATTTGGACAAGAGCTGTCCAAAAATGTTTGAAGTGTATCTTTCAAAGTATTGGACCAAATGGATTGATGTTGGTGTCATTGAAAACTTAAGAAAAGGGGGAACACTTTTCTAGAAGAAAGAGTGATGTCAGGATATTCAAGAGTGCTTTTGGCAAGACACTTAAGTATAAAAGACATAAGGAATAAGTGGAAGGGCAAATGAGACATTTCTCAATCATTAAGGGCATAAGTAGAAGAAGTCTTATCTTGCTTATAAATGAAGAAAAAAAAACATGAATAGAAGGATAAGCAGAAGAGAAGAGCGAAAATTTAAGAGAAAAAGAGAGAATGTCATGAAAAAAAGAGAAATACAAAGAGAAGAAGAGAAGGAGAGAAAGAAGAAAAAACAAGCTAGGGTTTTAATTTCTCTAGCCTATAAGAGAGATTTTGAGATTGCGTAAGAAAAGAAAAAAGGTAGAGGAAGAGAAGAGCTTCCATTTGAGCTAAGAAATTCTTCATTTAGTGAAGAACCAAGTGGATCAAAGAGATCTATTTTAGTTAGATCAGCTCACGGAGTATACATTAAAGATACAACAGGAAAGAGTCTTAGATACCTCAAGCTGTTTGCAAAGAGAAGAGACATTCTGAGAAAGTCTATAAACAAGGAAATCAAGGTGGGTTTCCTGTTTATAATTGAGTAATGAGTCATTAATGTTTTCTTCCAAATCAAGAAAATAAAATGATTTCAATTACTTTATAAATGTTGTTTTTATTACTTTTGAATGATTTGCAAAATTGCTACATGTTTCGGTATATGAATTTTGTTAATGAATTTCAAAGTAAAGATGGAAATGCATTGAAACATTTTATGTTATGCCTTGAAAAATGTCATGGCATTATATCTATTTGGAAAAGCAAAAGAAGCATGAAAGTATGATGAAATGATTTGAGCATAAATTTGTTTTTGTATGGGCAAGAGAGTAATGTTTCTTTACTCACGTACACATCGACATATAGCCTTCTCTCGGCTGCCCGCTTGTGGTCACAAGATCCTGAGAAATCGGACTCGTTTTATTTACGATATAAACTTCAGTTTATCCATTTTGTTCCACAGAACTCTTGAGCTATTTGTTTGTACATTACAACTTTGTATAGTCATGAATGGTGCATAATTGAGTGTTGTGTGATGATATGCAAACTAATAATTGTTTGAGTTAAAATTGTGAATTTGTTGAAAATTTGAGAACTATGCGCTTTATGAATTTTCTATGACAAGTGACACATTTCAAAGATTTTGTTTATTCTTCATTATAAACTTGTTACCCACGAGCTTTTAAGCTCACCCCTTCCTGTCCCTACCTCCAGGTGATGAGTAAGAGATGGAGTGAAAGAGAATCAAGGCATCACTCTAAATTTGCTTATGTTGCATTTTGAGTTAGTTTTGGAAAACACAAGGTTTTAGTCGCTTTTCAAGAATTGGAAGTTCATTTAACTTTTGTATTTTGAGATTTGTGATTAGGCTGTAATGTGGCTTGAAAGGCCATTAAAGCTTTGTAAAACCCTTTTGTTTTGAGGATACTACAATATGAATGACAAAAATTAGTTGTATGTAATATATTAAAGAGTATGATGAAGTAAATGTTGGACCAATGGTGGTTGACAAATTAAATCCTACTTAAGTTTTGATAATAATAAAATATATAGAATTGGTTAAGAAATTTATTTCAGGTGTTTTGGATTGAAAGAAATTTAGAAGACATCATAAATCATTGAGGAATCAAGAAGGAAACAATGTCAACATGATTTAGACATTAAAGATGAAGATTATTGGAAGATTTGACTAAATGTATCCGTTGGAACCAGCAACAAGTCGACTAAGTATTGTATAAGTCGACTAAGAATTAAGGATCATCAGATGGGGCATAAAACAAGTCGACTGATATGCTGCAAGTCGACTACAATTCATTGGAATAGTAACACTAGTCAACTATCATGTCACTAGTCGACTTATCGAGGAACGAAATCAAGCCTGCAGTGAAATATGTTAACACTAGTCGACTATAACATTTCGACTAGTCAACTAACATGTTGAAATGGACAAGATTTATACAAATCTTTCACAAAAAGGAAAGTAGGAAGTTAAGGAACGGCTATATATAATCAAGCAACGGCTAGAAGACCTCCAACGACTATATTCTTGTCAATATAAAGAGTGGAAGATCAAGGGAGAATGTGATGAAAATTCTATAAGCAAAAGACTCCATTATTGTTCCATACTTTGCTCACTATTGCTCTTATCTTGTTACACAATTGTATTGAGCATTGTTCTTTCATCTTTATCTCATTGTTATTGTTAGTTGAGTGATTAGAGGAGAATCACTTGTTAGGTAGGATTTGTTCGGAAGGCGAATCAAGTGTAAAGGTAGCTTGTAGGAAATCAAGTGGTGTTGGTAGGATTTGTTGGGAAAACAAATCGAGTGTAAAGGTAGCGAGCAAGAATTTAAGTGACATTGTAAAAGTTCACACTGAACTACCAAGTGTGCAATAAAGTGGTTTGCAAAATCCTAAGTGGGAGCTTAGGTAGAGGGCGTGGGTCTTAACAGAACCTCTATAAAAACAATGTTTGCTTTTCTTCCTACTCTTTCAATTTAAATTTGTTTAAATTGTTTTTGTGTGAATTAACTTCTGATTTTATTGTGAAAATTACAAAAGCTTAAAGATCTATTCAACCCCTTCTAGATCCTTTACAATTAGTATCGAGTAGAAGTATCCAGGATGACACCTGATAACCTAGCGGAAGAAGGTAACCAAACAATCGCTCTCCTTTATTTAATGGTACTAACTATTCCTCTTGAAAAATCCTATGAAGTATCACATTATAAGCGAGGGTGGAATCTTTGGAAGATTATCATTTTGGTCCACAAGCTCCTTTGAAAGAAAATGGTGAGTTAAAAATGGAGATAGAGTACGATGACAATGATTGGAAGCGAGCTTACATCAACGTGAAAGTCATGAAGTTAATTTATTGTGCTCTCACGATTGAGGAAAGAAACCGAGTTAATTCTTGTACCAGCTTAAAGAAATGTGGGAAAGACTTAGCATCACCCATGAAGGAACCAACTAAGTGCGGAAACAAAGATCAACATGCTTCTCCATGACTATGAAATGTTTGTCATGAAAGAATGTGAGTCTATTTCTCTCTATGCTTGATCGTTTGTAGAAATCATAAATGGATTAGGCAACCTTGGAAAGCACATGAAGGATAGCGAGAAGGTGAAGAAAATTCTTCGCTCACTATCGAAGGAATGGAACTCACAAGTCACGCCATTATGGAATCAAGGATCTCAATCATTTGGAATTCAACACCTTGGTGAGATCACTTATCAACTATGAGATCATTCTCAAATCCGGAGGAGGTAGAGGTAAGTCACAAAAGTCAATTGCTTTAAAGGCTAATATTTCCTCTCTTGATGAAAGTGATGAAGAAATAGATGAAGAAGAGGATGATGAAGAAATAGCAATGTCGCAGAAATTTAAGAAAATTCAAAGGACTTCTCAAAATCAGAGGAAGGAATAAAATGGTGGAAGAAATGGAGAAAGAAAAAGGCTTGCCGTGGAAAGAAAATCAAAGGGGTATGATGAAAAGAAGAGCAATGAAGAATGTTGGAAGTGTGGAAAAAGGGGACATCATGCAAGAGAATGCAAGAGCACTTCTTCCACATCAAATTTCCAGAAAAGTGACATATACAACAAAGAAAAAAGAAAACCAGCCTAGTAGCTACTTGGAGTGACGATGAGGAAGCATACCAAAGCAATGATGAAAACAACCTGGCGCTTATGGCAAATAGCTCATCAAGTGATGATGAAAATGAGGTAACTTTCAATGACCAATATCTAAGAGATTCTTTTGATGCTTTACAAGCTGATTTTAAAGAAGCTATTGAGATTAACAAAAAAATTGAGAAAGAAAATAAGAGAATTGGTTGCTGAAAATAGTGCCTTACATGAGACTATTGATGATTTAGATAGTCGAAGGAAGATCATTCTGCATGCCTTGTTGAAAAGGAAAATCTTATTTGTGAGCTTGATAGACTTAGAAAAGAATTTTCTTATGTGGTTGAAAAATTTCTTGGTGGGAATGAAAAGTTTGAAAAGATGTTATCTTTACAAAGATATTCAATTTCTAAACATGGTTTAGGATATGATCCATTTGATAGAGATTGTTCTTTGATTTCTAAATTTACTAAAGATGGCAAAGTTGCTAAATGTGCTAGATGCTTAAAAGATGGTCATATAGAAATTGCATGCAAAAGTATTAGAAGATGTATTAATGTGAAGAAAATATGGGTAGTAAAAGGTACAGCTCCTCTAATGTGATTTATATGACTAACCAAAATGGACTCAAAATGGCACAGGTACCAATGAATAGAAAGAATGTTTCAGTTGTAGGTACAAGCAAGGAATGAAAATCCACCAAGCACGTGGTACATAGATCGTGGATGTCGACTAATTGGTGACAAGTCTGCTAACAAGTCGACTTGTGTGGGTCAATAAAGTGACCTATGATATACATAGAACTATGGAAATGAAGAAATTTCAGGATAAGTCGACTTATAAAAATCGACAAGTCGACTTATGAGGGTCGATAAAGTCGACTTATGGAGGTAAAACAAGTCGACTTATGTTTACGGGTTCCATTGTTGGATTGTTATGTTATGTAATGACTTTGCATTTTCTTTGTGTTTGCTTATGAACTGCCAGTCGAATATAAGTCATCTGGGTCTTCTTTAAAAATTTCTCTTTTTCCCCAAATCTCTAAAAACATATTCTCTTCTACTTTTGAGATTTATTCATGATGATGTTTCTCCACCATGATGGTTTTTGTATCTAGCCAAGACCAACATTTCATATTATTTGTATTTGCTTGCTACTTGAGACTATTTGTGTTTGATGACTTGTTTCTATATTTAATGTAATTGCGATAATTTTTTCTCTTTATATTTGCGACATTTCATATTAGTTGTTTTGATTATGACAAAAAGGGGGAGTAAAATGGGAAATTGGATATTCTTTAGTTACTTGATTAAGGGGGAGTATGTTTATTAAATTGTCCTTGATGAATTTGATCTTATAAGATTATTAAATTCAATTATTTATATGATTGAGGGGGAAACTTCTAACCAAAATGACAAGGTATAAAACCTTGATCAATGTTTCTTTGTTCTCATTTCTTAAACAATTTCTAAGTGTTTTGTCATTATCAAAAAGGGAAGATTGTTGGACTAATGATGGTTGACAAATTAAATTTCACTTATGTTTTGATAATAATAAAATGTATAGAATTGGTTAAGAAATTATTTCAGGTAATGTGGATTCAAATACATCAAGACGCATCAATCTTGAATGGGAAAGACATAAATCATGGTGAAATCAAGGAAATAATCTTCATCATGCTAGAGACATTAAACATGAAGATTATAGAAGATTTGATTGAATATATCATAAATCAAGGTGAAATCAAGAAGGAAATAATCTTCATCATGCTAGAGACATTAAACATGAAGATTATAGAAGATTTGATTAATATTTTCGTTGAAGCCAACATAAGTCGACTAGTACAATCATAAGTTGACTTATATATCAAGATCCGAACAATATAAGTCGACTAGTTCATCATAAATCGACTAATACATCAAGATCTGTCGGGTTGAGAACAACACAAGTCGATTAATAGATTATAAGTCGACTTATCGAATGATACAAGTCGATTTACACGACATAAGTGGACTTATAGAAAGCGGAGATAAAGTTTCGAAAATCATTATTCTGAGTCGACTTACTCACCATGACAAGTCGACTTACGAAGTCAAGTATTCACAAATGGAAAGGAGAAAATTTAGCAACGTCCATAAGAAATCAACAACGGCTATATTCTTCTAAAAGCTCCAGATAAATAGAGGAATTATCAAGGGATCAATCTTTGAAGCTCAACTAGCAAAAGAATTCCAATATTGGTTCATATATTGCTCCATATTGCTCTTAGATTGTTTCATCTTTGTATTGAGCATTATTCTTTCACCTTTATCTCATTATTCTTGTAAGTTGAGTGATTAGAGGAGAATCACTTGTGAGGTAGGATTTGTGTCGGAAAAAAATCAATTATAAAGGTAGCTTGGTAGGAAATCAAGTAGTGTTGGTAGGATTTGTGTGGAAGACAAATCAAGTATAAAAGCGACTTGGTAGGAAATCAAGTGGTGTTGGTAGGATTTGTGCCGGAAGACAAATCAAGTGTAAAGGTAGCTTGAGCTGAAAATCAAATGATGTTGTAAGAGTTCACACAAAACTAAAAAGTGTGCAATAAAGTGGTTTGCAAAATCCTAAGTGGGAGTTTAGGTAGAGGATGTAGTGTAACATCCACCCTCGATTGGAAGGGTAAAATAGTAAATTTGACATAGAATGAAATAGATTTAGAGTGCATAGGACTGTTCATGCATAATAGGATTGGTCCACAGTCACATTTGTGCACATGAAATTACTGTGCATGCATACATGATATTTCAGGTTTGCGTGCCTAAGACAATTTTATTAGAATTAATGTGGTTAATGGGTTTGAAAAATTATTCTGAGTGCGCCATTGAGTGTTTTAGATTTTAAGAGATTTTCAGAATTTTTCTGAAATTTTAGGAGAAAATTTCGGACCAAGCAAAATCGTCGATAAATGGCCTAAATGTGTTTTGTTGTGGAAAATGTGGTTTCGTGTTTGAAAAATTATTGGGAGTGGACTGTTATATGTTTTACAATTTTGGGCAATTTAGGTAATTTTCAAAAAATGATTCGGGAAATTCGGCAGGAAAAAATTGCCAATTAGCGAACCGGTTGAATTTCTCTGATTTTGGATCTATCCATTATTTACCCTGGAGGGACCCATAATTGGACCCTTAAACCTAGTGGAACGAAAATGGGATTGCATTTTTGGTCTTGGTTTTACTTTTGTCAAAAGAAATTTTGATTGGTTATGACTTTTCCACATTTGACTATTTGACCTAAGCATTTAATGCTTAAGGATGACTTAGCCATAGCCTAGAATTTTGGTTGCTCTCTTAAAAGGGATAAAAGATGAGTTGTTGGTTTGTTTCTCATCACCATCCGAAATCTACTTTGCTTCTTCTCCTCTCCATCAATTTTCCTCCTTTAAAATAAATTCTTCTTCCAAACTCAAGCTTTCCTTCATGCAACCAAGTTGTTGTCTTGCCATGATGACCTCCCCACTTGCATGTGTTTGAAGAGAGTGAAGAAGGTGTTGAGGTGAGATAGTAAAGGGATTGAAGATTGGAAGTTTTAAATAGGTAAAGTTTTAAGTTAAGTGTTTAATTATGCTTGATTTTGTAGTTTAATACATCATGGTAGTTAGAAGCATCTAAAGGGGATTGTGGTATTATTATTAAGCTTATTAATGCTTTACCTTGATGAGAATTATAGTGTAAAGTGATGGGTATAAATGTGGGATGTGTTAGGATAATGAATGGTTAGGATTGAAGTGTGTTTTAGCTTGAATTGGATTGAATATTGATGCCAAATCTTGCATAGAAATTAAGAGTGTAATGCTGCAAAATTGTGCCTATAGGTCTAAGTTAATGTATGAGTGACCTAGGTACCGAATTGGTGTCAATTGAGATGCTTATAGTAGTAGGAATTGAATTGGAATGATAAGAAGTGAATTGGTGAAGTAAGGCTGAAAATTGAATTTTGACCTAGTATACTGATTTGATCATAACTCATTGTGTAGATAAGTAAATGAGGCAAGGTTTGTTCCCAATTAAACTTTGGTTTGTTGGCTACATTTTTGTGTGAAATAGGTGTTGTCCAATTTTAGCTGTAAGAGGGTGAAATATGGCCTGGAAAGTTACTGCTGGAAATGATGTGAACAGTATCCGGATTTATAACCTATGAGTTTTGCAAATTTTTCTATATTAATTGAGAAGGAATTAGGGAAAATGGACTAAATGAAAGTTTAAGCCTATTCAGTTAGCTTTCCAATTCCACTGATCTTGCAATTTTTCGATCTGTATATTGGGAGATATGCACTGTGGAATGTTGACTGATTTTGAGCATTTGAAGAAAACCTAGCTGAAATGTCAATTTTGTGAACATTCTGATTAGAAACAATTTTAGTAATTTCTGTGAATTGAATTGGCTTAAGTGATATTCTGAAGAGGTGTATAGGAAACAATTATCTTGAAAATGACATGTAGCATGCTATTTTAGATAACAGAATTGGGACTTATGATTTTTCAAAGATTGGACTGAAGTTAGGTCGGGGACTATTGAACAGGGCAGTAACTTGCATGACTGTTTTGAATTGGTCAATGATAGAATTTGATTATAAGCCCTTCATGAGAAGTGTAGTACTGTGTTTTATCTTTTATGGGTATAAAGTATGCAATTTTTCGACATTTGTACAAGGAGTTATACTGTTTGAAAAATTACTGCCCAATTTGAGTACTTCCAAGGCAGCAGCCTTCACTGAATTGTTTGACCTAGTTAGCCATTGAATTTGAATTTAGACTACGCATGAAAGTTTTAGATAACACTGTGATCTTGATGATCATATTTATTGTGTAATTTTGATTGAAGAGAAGGAAAGTTACTGAATTTACAAAGTCTGTACTGTATTGATGGGTTTTGAGTAGGCGGTAGCTTTGATGGGATTTTGACACCTTAGAGGTGAAATTAATTTTATGGTCTTCTTGAGAATTGTAGAGGTTTTATGATCTTTCCAACAAGGTATAATTTGTATTTTCTGATTTGTATGCTAAAATTATTGTTGTTGTAAATTTGGGTTGGAAGTAGGAAGAGAGAAAAGGAATGGGAATCACGCTTGGTCCACTAGGCGGCGCCTACATCTAGTGACGAGGCTTAAAAGGCGGCATCGCTAAGGCGACGCCTTGCCCTATGACGAGGCGGATAAGTCAGCCCGCTAAGGACGTCTCGTCCCAGCGAGGCTGGTTCTTTATTTTATTTTATTATTTTATTTGTTAATTGGTATTTTAGGATTTCTTGCTTCTTTTGTCAATTTTTTTTCGTCGTCGTCCGATTGACCTGATTCTTGAGGCATCGGTTTGTAACATATTGAATTTCATTTTGTGAGAAATTGGGAATTTTGGGCGGAAATTGGCGTGGCTCGAATGGAGCCTTTAATCCTTATTTTGTTTAATTGGGGACCTATAGAGGTCCGAATTGCGATCGTCGGCGCTTGATATGTTTCTAATTTTTAGGCGGTTTTATGATGGAAAAAAATGGGATTAGGGACGGAAATATCATGATCATGCATTTTGTACCTTCTACGTGTTACATGTGCATTACGAAATAGTTACGATTAAACAATTGATAATGTTTGTTTATTGTCACTATTATAGAGTCACACTTGGGCGTCGGTTCATCGGCGTCACCAAGACCGCCAAATTTTGGCTCGAAAATACAGGTGAGTAACCTAGTTGGTTTATCAAATTTCGAATGTCTAAATGCCTATGTGAATTACTTGTCAAGGTGATTTACATAGATTCTTGAAATATATATTGGATGGATTTACATGCTTTTCTTGTCTTGAATGGAACTACTTGCAAAGGTGAATTGTATAGTTCTTGAAATGCATGAAGCTGAAACGCAATCTTGGGCTTTATAGCCATATCCTTTGGATTCTTGAGTCTTTATGTCTTTGGGCTTTTATAGCCATACTCTGTAAACCATTGAGTCTTGCATTACATGCATAAATGCATGAATAGATAATGGACGTTGTGACCCAGTTGCGATTATTCTTGGCCCGCCTCGAGTCAGGGGATTTATCCCTGAACCTGCATCTTGGCCAGACCTCGAGCCCAAGGAGAGAAATCACAGCGCGTCCCCTGAATCTTGTTGAGCACTTGGGCACAACCTTGAATAATTGGAAAGAGTCACATATGCATTACATTCACATGAATGGTATTTTGTGAAAATTGCGATTCTGAGATGGCATGATTCTTGTAAACTGTTACATATTCTGCGAATTATTATTCTTGCTGTAAATTGTTATATTCTTATTAATTGAATACTCTTGTGTTATGTTATGCGTCGTATGCGTAATGCGTGATTTGAGTGAACCATCGATGATGGTTTCTCCTTGAGTTCGCAAAACTCACCCAAAATTTGCATCTATTTTTCAGGTCTGAAGAATACCCCGGTTGACAGGAGTATGTCTACTATAGGCAAGTAAAGGATAGAGGTCGGGATGAGTCCGTGTACTGCATTAGTGTCTTATCAAATTGTATTTCGCAATCTTTGTATAACAATGCTTTGTATTTCTCTTGAGCCCATTGTGGTTTTAATGTTTTACTCGTTGGTGATTGTAAATTATTCTTGGATGGTGTAATAAGCTGGCGGTTTATTATGAACATGGGTTTTAGTTACTCACTTGTATTTCTTCTTTTAACGTGGAATCAATGGCGAAAAAAAAAATGTATCTTGAGTTTTAATCGTGATGTAGTACACCACCCTCGCGGGGCGCAGTTCGGATATCACCAGCGATATCGGGTTGGGTCACTTTCGAGGTGAAGTGTTATTAGGTGGTATCGAGCCTAGTAATGCGTAATGTATCTGGGCACGATCTGAAACATAGGAGCATTCATTTGAGTCGTATCATTGCGAGCGGTGGCAATTGATCCTGGTTTGAGTTATGCGGGTAGAAATCTTACGTGTGCATACGTGTCAGTGACTAAGTGAGAGAAAAGTGAGGCTGTGTTGGGGATGAACCCACGAAAGTGTATAACAATTAGGAAAGGAAAAGGAAAAGGAAAGATGGATAAGGAGATTAATATTGTCTTGTGGTTAGAATGAGTATGTTGGCTAGGCAATTAAGGAAAGAATTGATATCAATGAATTCCGGATTAAAATGGTAATATTGTGGTGATAGAAAATGAATATGTCTAGAAGCGGGAGAGGTCCACTAGAGATATGGGAAGCATCTTGGTTATAGTAGGCCTAAGTGAGATTAAAGTCGGGATGATTAGGTAATTACAGACTCATTTGTATATGTCATGAAATGGGAAATTTTGGACGGAGTAAAGTGTAGATGGTCGATCGGGCATATATTGATTCACTTTGCATTCGTGTTAGATATCGATGAGATATTATAGGCAAATGATGATAGCGAGTTGTACTAAGAACAAGGTTATCTTGTAACGGTCTACTTTGGTGAAAGAAGCTGAAAGAGCAAGGTGCCTAGTGCCTAGTGCTAGTAGAGTGAGAAAAAGTAGACATGGTGAGATAAAAGTGTATGAGATAAACTGAAATGAATTAAGTGAAATGGTTATGATCTGGACCGCATAAGCTTGAGACTGAAATGGTTATGTGACTATTGTCTAAGAGTTTGGAAATCGGTATGATAAAATCGTAAGGAAAAAGACAGATGATGATTTCTACTAATTGTGTATCGGGAAATTCGGATTTGGTTGAAAAGATGTATATGGACACGAAATGGTAAATGAATGGGTAAATAGATAGAATCTGATGGAGTTGTAACAATGATTTTGTCGTGTTTTGGGGATTTGTAAATGCCTATCGAGATTGTTTGAGGATAATAAAGAGGCGTAGCATTAATGTGATGACATTGTATAAGCCAGTGGATATGACCTTGAGGAGGTCAAGTGACACATAAATGATATGAGAATGAAAAAAGGGATAGCGATATATGAAAAGAGTTGTCACATTTAAGTCGATTTACTATTGGATATCTATTGGACGATAAGGTTGATCATGATTAATAATAAAGCGTATGTGAAAGATACGTGAAAATCACGAGAGGAGATGATCGGTGAATGATTAGAGTGGCTATAAATTGAAAGTTTATCTTTGGGTTAAAGTAAGACATAGGAGGACCGAGTGTACCTGTAGGAGAAGAAATGAAAAATGATTATGGCATCAGTCATTCATTTGAGGATTAGCATAAATGGAAAGGAGTCTTACGAAAGTCTGAATTGTATAGGTTACTAATTGGTTTCCGGATAAAATGCTAAGGTATAGATTCTTGAATAAGTGGTAAAGAAAGTGTTTATGTGGTATCACGAGGAACCTTAGTGTAAGGAATGTTACGATCTTTTAAATTATGACATAAACTTGTTACGATTGAGATAGTGCTTAAGAATGATTGAAATACAATTAGGGACACTAATTGGCTGATGAGAATTTCGTGAACAGTATAATGATGGTAACAAGATTAATAGTCGTGACGAAAAGAAGAATGTACCAAATCAAAAGTGAAATGGAGTCTTATCTCGAGAGGAGATTTAGGCATAATAAGTGAAAATATACTCTTGAAGTTATCGTATTGTGTGTGCGAAATGTAAAGTATCCAATAACATGAGTGGAATTTTAATTTGATGATGATCCTATTGCAATGTGAAGTGAAATACTCGAATGGCGTGGAAATTGATGGAAGTCCAATGCAGATGATATATATCAATGTGGATGGCAAAAAAAATCAATTGGAAAGAGAAAATGAATAGAGATAAGAAGTCCTAAAGGGAAGCCGGCAATAACATGATGTAGTGTTATCTTCATAAAGGGATTGTAAATTCATTAATTGTGGACTTAATGAGAAAGTAGAATGTTGTTTAATGATGTTTGGAAAAGTCCTCAAGACCTTAATTGGGAAGTATCGAGGTAAGCAAATGATAGTGATTATGATGATAGCGGAATGTGTTTGGAAGGGTTGAGCGGTGATAAATTGAATTGACTTTGATAAATGGTATTGATGTTATCATCGAAATTGTTTAAAACCTTGGAGACCTTGGATTCATATAAGGTATACATCATGTAACGAGAAAAGTTTGGAGTTTGAGCGACATACACAACTGAATATTATCTTGATAAAGGTCTCTTGTAGTCTCGAATAGTGAGCAGACATTTACGACTAGTGAGCGATTAAAATCGCAAGGAAAAGATCAATTCTGAGATATTGGGATTTGCAAAGAATGTCAAGTAGATTATGGGTAATTGTGAAGTGTTTTGGAAATTGAGATCTTGAATAAAGGTAAGAATGGTTAAGAGTGCAAGAGTTCGATGGTGAGTCCTATAAGAATGCGAATATCGAGTGAAGTCGGAAAAAACAATCTTGAATAATTCATAGAAGAAGTATGTGTGCGAAAAAAGTGATAGAAACGAAAGTGAGCGATCGAAGCTAGACATTCTAGTAATCATATCTAAAGCGAAATTGAAGAAGCTGTGAGTATAGAATGAAGTGATTATAGATTCAAGTGCTTATAGGTTTGAATGTTCAACGGGAAAAAGGCTTGATTATGATCGTGTTATAGAGTTACGATTTCTTGTAGGAATATAATGCTACAGCATGCTGATCTTAATGAGTCAAAGACCATAATGGATTTGAGGCGGTGATGAGTGAAACAAAGGAAAGTGACTCGGGAAAGTGAATGGGTTAGTGGAGGTGGAGCCGGATCGGACAAATGAACTAGAGTAAAGTACATATCCGAATAAAGTGCGTTAACACTTTAGAGCGATGAATTGTCTAAGGAGAGTGAATTTGAACTAAGAGTCAATGGATATAAGAATGGCGCATTAGGTAAAGTATCCTTTGGTTATAGCGAAATGGAGCTAAATGTCATTGTATTGGTACCAAAGGAATGTGAATAAGTCCTGACGAGATAAAGGAGGTTATTGTAAGTATCACCTTGAAAAGATGTACTCCATGGAATACGACTTAGTCTGTATGTTATTGAGAGAAAAAGATATTGGACGGTATGGTGAGAAAAAGGTATTAGATGGATAAACGTGACGATTAGTGAACAGGTTCGGAAATAATGAGCTGAGTCATAGCATTGGAACTAAAAGTAATGACTACTCTAAAATGGCAAGTGAGATAGCTAAGATAATGAGATGCATGGCGATAGCCTTATTGAGTCAAATCTCTTGCATCTTGAGTGATAATGAGTTAGCCAAATTAATGGCGAACAAGCGATGAATATGGTTATTGTGACCTTTAGGAAAATGACTTATTGAGTGGAAAAGTGTATGGGACATATAGGAACCTATGATTTGGTCATCTTGAGCGTTGTTGAGAATTTCGAGGGCGAAATTTTTATTAGGAGGAGAAATGTAACATCCACCCTCGATTGGAAGGTAAAATAGTAAATTTGACATAGGATGAAATAGATTTAGAGTGCATAGGACTGTTCATGCATAATAGGATTGGTCCACGATCACATTTGTGCACATGAAATTCTTGTGCATGCATACATGATATTCCCTGTTTGCGTGCCTAAGACAATTTTATTAGAATTAACGTGATTAATGGGTTTGAAAAATTATTCTGAGTGCGCCATTGAGTGTTTTAGATTTTAAGGGATTTTCAGAAATTTTTCTAGAATTTTCCGGAGAAAATTCCCGGACCGCAAAATCGTCGGTAAATGGCCTAAATGTGTTTTTGTTGTGGAAAATGTGGTTTTCGTGTTTGAAAAATTATTGGGAGTGGACTGTTATATGTTTTACAATTTTGGGCAATTTAGGTAATTTTCAAAAAAATGATTCGGGGTAATTCCCGGACCGGAAAAAAATTGCCAATTGGCGAATCGGTTGAATTTCTACTGATTTTTGGATCTATCCCATTATTTACCCTGGAGGGACCCATAATTGGACCCTTAAACCTAGTGGAACCGAAAATGGGATTGCATTTTTTGGTCTTGGTTTTACTTTTGTCAAAAGAAATTTTGATTGGTTATGACTTTTCTGTTGGTTCGCGTACGGTCCGAGTATTCACAATACACTGCAGAAAAAGACCATACAACAGCATGAGTATAATCGAGAATACCAAAAATGTCGAAAATACCTTATTTTAGTGGATAGGTTACTTCTTTTGGATTCAAGACAACTGCAAAGCGAATGCCCTCTACCGGTATCCACACGAGCATACACGATTCGGGTTCTTGGTGTAGTGTGCTAGCGTCTGAAACTCCTTCCGAGCCGCACGATCTTTCTCTTGGTTGGCGGCTAGGGTTTCGTCTCTTCTTTCCTTGACCTAATGAGACTAAGTTCCTCTATTTATAGAAACCCTAATCTCATTTAGGCCTATTAAGTTTAGGCCCATTATATCATATATAATAAAAGCCCAACAACTTAATTAAATCTAGCCCAATAAATATATCTAAATATATTTATTCAACACCTAATAAATTAGGCCCGAGAGAATAAGCCGGATCACATTACTCTTTGTGTGCGACCACATGAAGCTCATTTGATGTTGGTGATGGGCTTGATTACACTTGAGGCCCATAAGTCATAAGCGGCCTCTAGCAAGACATTATGACTACCCAAATCAAATGAGGATCGATAATCCGATTTAACACAGTAACTATGGTTATAAGCTCGGTCCTTTTGTAACACGATATCAAGATTAATCACAAGGCATGGTACATGTCAACCTTTGATTAATCATAGTTTCTTGATCCCAAGTTGGTGATTATAACAAATGACATTGATGACTCTTCATCAATTCATTTGAGCACGACCATGCATTTCTTGATCACACTTGTCAAGAGGCCGATGATATCTCTCTCATTTAAGAGATACAAATCCCATCTCGTCATTCACGTCCCTCGCATGATTCATTTAGTATCCAACATAAGACTATATGTTATTGGTTAAAAATAACTTAGTCTAATATCAAAACACTAAATTCTTCATGTAGGAACCATGATGACTTGGTCAAAGGACTAAAGTCAAACCATATAAAGAATTACTAATGACATGAAACCATGTAGTATTCTTTATGTGGGTGGTCCAATATATGTTCTCTAACATATATCTATGTTTACGATTTGATATCTCATATCCATGATCGAGAAAGCGTGATCATCAATCGAACACATACTAGTCTTAATTCATTATTGTTCCACCAATAATGATCGACCAAGGACGATCTAGAATAGTGTTATAACGCTTATGGTTTCTATCAAGTCACATACTTGATAACATAAGTTTAATACTATTCATGGAATGTAAATCACATTACATGAAATACATGCATATATGAAGGAATACCTCATAATATATCATTAACAAGTCATAATGTTAATACATGAATCACAAATATCCATTAGCCTAGGGCACACTACTAACAATCTCCCACTTGCACTAGGCTGTCGATCGGATATCTAATACCCATAGACCTCGTATGACTCTCGTGTTTAGGCTGTGGAAGAGGCTTAGTAAGTGGATCGGCAATGTTGTCATCTGTGCCCTTTGCATATCTTCACGTCTCCTCTTCTAATGATCTCTCGATCAAATGGAAGCGTCTGAGTATGTGTTTAGATCTATGATGCGAGCTTGGTTCCTTAGCTGTCTATAGCCCCATTATTATCACAATAAAGGTCTATAGGACTTGCGATGCTAGGAACGACTCAAGTTCGATAATGAACTTCGATCCATCTGACTTCCTTAGCGCATCGAGGCGACAATGTACTCGACCGGTTGTAGAATCGACAACGACGTCTTGCTTTGAACTTTTCGACTCACTGCACCTCCATTCAAACATAACACAAAACCTGATTTCGATCGAAATCATCTATGTCGAGCCGAAAACCAACATCGGTGTAACCATTTACAACTAGCTCTCCTTGAGTCCTCCATAGACTAAGAACATATCCTTAATTAGTTCTTCTCAAGTACTTAAGGATGTTCTTAAGCATTATCGATGACTCTCACCATAATTAGATTGGTATCTACTTGTTATGCTCATAGCATATGAGACATCACAGTCGAGTACATAACATGGCATACATGATAGATCCAATTGCAGATGCATATGGAATCTTACTCATGCGCTCAAGCTCCTTATACGAAGTAGGACAATCCTTCTTATAAAGCTTGATTCCATGTGACATAGGTAAGAATCCTCTCTTGGAATCTTGCATCTTGAACCTTTTCGATTACCTTATCTATGTATGTACTCGACTTGACCTATAAGCTTTCTTGATCTATCTCATAGATCTTTAATGCCTAAAATATAGGCAGCCTCGCCTAAGTCTTTCATTGAGAAGCGTTTCCTTAACCAAATCTTGACACTCTGTAAGGTTGGAATATCGTTTTTAATGAGCGATATGTCATCAACATATAAAGCTAAAAGACAACAGCACTCCACTAACCTTTTGTAAACACAAGGTTCATCTTCATTCTTGATGAATCCAAACTCTTTGACAATTTCATCAAAGCGAAGATTCCGACTTCTTGATGCTTGCTTGATCCATAAATGGATCTTTGAAGCTTGCACACCTTTCGAATTCTTAGGATGGACAAAACCCTCGGTGTATCATATATACATCCTCAAGTAAGTTTCCATTAAGGAAAGCCGTTTTGACATCCATTTGCCACATCTCATAATCGTAGTATGCATTTATGGCAATAAAATTCTAATGGATTTGATCATGACCCTTTGGAGAAAATGTCTCATCATAATCAATTCCATGAACTTGTCGATAACCTTTAGCAACAAGTCTTGCTTTATAAGTGTGCACATTTCCATCCATGTCGAGTTTATTTTGAAAACCCATTTGCATCAATGGTCTTCAAGCCATCAGACGGATCAATCAAAGTCAAACTTGGTTGTCATACATGGATTGCATCTACGCTTTCATGGCCTCCAACCATTTAGCGATTCGGACTTTCCATAGCTTCTTGATAGGTTGTGGGCTCATTATGATCGATGAGCATCACATTATCATCATCGATGCGAAATCCATATCTCTCGGGCTCATGGCGAATCTATCGGATCTACGTGGGCCTTGTGTTGTTGAAGGCGCTCGTCAACAGTTGTGAGCTCGCTTCAATCTCCTTTTCGAGCTCAATGTCATTTTGTGAAACTTGAATTTCTTGAGTTGTACTTTACTCCACTGTTTCCTTTGAAACAAATTCCTTCTCTGAGAAGAAACCATTTGAGCAACAAACACTTTGTTCTCGATGGGATGTAAGCGTAATATCCTTTAGTTTCCTTAGGATATCCCACAAAATAACATTTTCAGATTTGGGTGCCAACTTGTCAGCAATTGGGCGCTTCACATAAGCCTCACAACCTCAAATCTTTAGAAAAGATAAATTGGGACGCTTCGGTCCATATCTCATAAGGTGTCTTTTCTGACCTTTGAAGGAATACGGTTCAATATGAATCTGCGGTTTCTAAAGCATAGCCTAGAAGTATTTTGGAAGATCAGTTTGACTCATCATTGATCGAACCATATCTAATAGAGTTCGATTTCTCCTTTCAGAAACACCATTCCATTGAGGAGTTCCTGGAGGAATCAATTGTGAAACAATTTCACAATCCTTAAGATAATCGTCAAACTCTTGGCTTAAATATTCACCACCTCGATCAGATCGGAGGATTTTAATATTCTTGCCAAGTTGATTTTGTACTTCATTCTTATACTCTTTGAACTTTTCAAAAGATTCAGATTTGTACTTCATTAAATAGACATACCCATATCTACTGAAGTCATCTGAAAAAGTAATGAAATACAAATAACCTCTCTTCGGCTCTTCAAATGGAGTTTGCGGTTCCTTTTTCAATGACCGAGGTTCATTGCGGTGAAAGCAAACTCCCTCCTTGAATGCCTTTAGTCTTAGCTTTAGGCTTGGGCTTGGACTTGGACTTGGGTACTTTACCTTGTTCTTTGCTATGCCCTTCCTTTTGAAAACCTTTCCTTTTGAACCACAAGAACTTCATTGGTGGTCTTAGCGTTTCCTTTAAGTTCTCTTGACGGTTTCAGCATCCCATGCAATTCATCAATGGACTTCTCCATATTATGCATGTTGTAGTTAAGAATGAACTAATCATATTTATCGGTCAAAATGATAGAATAAGATCGGTTGCCAATTCTTGACTAACGGTGCGTAATTTCTCAAGATGATGAATGTAACTCTTCATCTTGAGAACATGAGCACTCACGGTGTGCCGGAGTCATCTTGCATGAATTCAATGCCTTAGTGGTTCTAAACCTCTCTTGGCGTGGTTGCTCTTGAAACATAGCTTTCGGTTGAGCAAGCATGTCATAGGCCTCCATTTCCTCTAAATCCTTCGAAGGTCGAGAGATCATGGCGCTAACATAAGGCATGACACATCAAGTAGAGTCATTGATATGCTTCATGTAAGCATCCTTTTGAGTCTTAGGTGCGTTTGCTGGTGGTTCCTCAGGGATGGGTTCTTCTAAGACATAAAGTTTTCTTTCTTGCTTGAGAACAATTCTCAAGTTCCTATACCAATCTAGGAAATTTGTTCCACTAAGCTTTTCTTTCTCTAAGATAGATCGCATAGAAAGGTTTGTGGATGGAGTAGCCATAATCTACAAAAATTATGCAACAAGGGTCAACATTCATATATTATGAGGTATTAGCTCCACTCAAATAAATAACCCTCGATTGGCGAATGGGAGAAGCAAGATCCATATTTCACTAAGTCTAAGAAAGCTTTGGCTTAACACTCAAGACTTAGTTATTTAGGTGAAAACTCTTTTCAATTACATCACATGTAAATCTTGATGGGCTTATGTTAAAATACATCTTATGTATGTCTTGCATGTATGTATAAACTCAATCTTATGCCTAAGCCCAAAACCGTTTTGATAGCTTAGTCGGGTTTAACCATACTTTACTATGAATAGCACCATTATTCAAATGTCTTCCCTAGATGATCCTACATGCCTTGCTTTGGCAAAACTCACATAAGGATAAGCTAGAGATAAACATTGGTAAAGATTTATGGAAGGCATATAAACTTGAAATTATCATGAGGATAATTGGTTACTAATCCTATTAGTAAGGGTGTTTGTACTATGCTAGTTCTAATCTTATACTACAACATACTTGAGTATATATATATTAGAAGCATAGAATAGTAATTTACATGAATATAAATATTCAAAATAAATAAACACATGTAAAACCACCCAAAATATATGACACGCAACGAACTAACACGCGTAACGAACACGGCGGTCCCGTTACGTTTATGTCATACTTAAACTTATTACCAAACAAAACCCATTCCTAAACCTATTGCCAAACACCTCTTTTCTTGACTTAAGAAACCCCAAAATTAAAGAAGAGTAGCTTGCCGCACTCCATGCCTCTTCTCACCTTCTTATTCATTTTGTGGCTATTAGGATATTATCCTTGAATCCATTTTAATGAGCGAGTGCACAAATAAATAAAGATGGGACAAAACTATTCATCGATGGGACAAATAAATAAAGATGAATGTCCATATTTACCATCCACGTGCCTTTCTTCTACAGGCAAGACCACTTAGGCCATTTGGATGAACAAAACTATTGTTCATCGATGGGACAAATAAAGAGTGTCTTTGCATTCTTATTCATCTAATGAATTTCGTGAAAATCTTGGTAAGGCTCCAGCATCTCCTCAGCCACGCACGCATGCGACAAGCCCTGCATCTTGCTCCTCTTGGTTTCTTATTCCACGACCGAGCCGATCGCTTCACTCCCACGTTTCTCCAACGAAGCGTCGCGCGTCGGCCGATCTGCAAGCCATTCTCATCCAAGAACCGAGAGTACTCATACGGATCTTGGGGATTTGCGAAGGTGAGCGTGGAAGACTCACAAAATCAAATCTGGGTTTGCTCGAACAATTTTGGGTTTTGAAGGAGGAGTAATCATACGCCTTTCTTAATACCCAATCGAATCTCATTCGATTTTTTTCTTCTGGAATTTCCAGAACAATTTCCAGATCGTATAAAAGAAATAAACGTAGAAGCCAGAACAAACATTTATTCACGGATAAGCAAAACATGTAACGCGTTTCCAAAACACGAAATTAGAACAAAAGTGAAAGCAATTCAGATTTTTATCAAGAATCGGATCATATCGATGTTCAATTCCAAATTTTCGATCAATAACAATCGAAAACAATATGCATGAAAATAAATCATATTCGTATCATGCATCCAAAACTATGAGCACATGTAATCAAAACATGCATATTATCGATTATACAGAAGAACCTGGCTCTGATACTACTGTTGGTTCGCGTATGGTCCTAGTATTCACAATACACTGCAGAAAAAGACCATACAACAGCATGAGTATAATCGAGAATACAAAAAATGTACGAAAATACCTTATTTTCGTGGATAGGTTGCTTCTTTTCGGATTCCAAGACACTGCAAAACGCGAATGCCCTCTACCGGTATCCACACGAGCATGCACGATTCGGGTTGCGGCTGTAGTGTGCTAGCATGTCCTGAAACTCCTTTCCGAACGCCGCACGATCTTTCTCTTGGTTGGCGGCTAGGGTTTCGTCTCTTCTTTCCTTGACCTAATGAGACCTAAGTTCCTCTATTTATAGAGAAACCCTAATCTCATTTAGGCCCTATTAAGTTTCGGCCCATTATATCATATATAATAAAAGCCCGACAACTTAATTAAATCTAGCCCAATAAATATATCTAAATATATTTATTCAACACCTAATAAATTAGGCCCAAGAGAATAAGCCCAGATCACATTGCTCTTTGTGTGCGACCCTGTAGGCTCATTTGATGTTGGCAATGGGCTTGATTACACTTCAAGGCCCATAAGTCATAAGCGGCCTCTAGCAAGACATTATGACTACCCAAATCAAATTAGGATCGATAATCCGATTTAACCTGTAACTATGGTTATAAGCTCGATCCTTTTGTAACACGATATCAAGATTAATCACAAGGCATGGTACATGTCAACCTTTGATTAATCATAGTTTCTTGATCCCAAGTTGGTGATTATAACAAATGACATTGATGACTCTTCATCAATTCATTTGAAACACGACCATGCATTTCTTGATCACACTTGTCAAGAGGCCTGATGATATCTCTCTCATTTAAGAGAGGTACAAATCCCATCTCGTCATTCACATCCCTCGCATGATTCATTTAGTATCCAACATAAGACTATATGTTATTAGGTTAAAAATAACTTAGTCTAATATCAAAACACTAAATTCCTCATGTAGGGAACCATGATGACTTCAGTCAAAGGACTAAAGTCAAACCATATAAAGAATTACTAATGACATGAAACCATGTAGTATTCTTTATGTGGGTTGGTCAATATATGTTCTCAACATATATCTATGTTTCGATTTGATATCTCATATCCATGATCGGTAAGCGTGATCATCAATCGAACACATACTAGTCTTAATTCATTATTGCTCACCAATAATGATCGACCAAGACGATCTAGAATAGTGTTATAGCGCTTATGGTTTTACTATCAAGTCACATACTTGATAACATAAGTTTAATACTATTCATGGAATGTAAATCACATTACATGAAATACATGCATATATGAAGGAATACCTCAAAATATATCATTAACAAGTCATAATGTTAATACATGAATCACAAATATCCATTAGCCTAGGGCACACTACTAACATTTTCCACATTTGACTATTTGACCTAAGCATTTAATGCTTAAGGATGACTTGGCCATAGCCTAGAATTTTCGGTTGCTCTCTTAAAAAGGGATAAAAAGATGAGTTGTTGGTTTGTTTCTCATCACCATCAAAATCTACTTTGCTTCTTCTCCTCTCCATCAATTTTCCTCCTTTAAAATAAATTCTTCTTCCAAACTCAAGCTTTCCTTCATGCAACCAAGTTGTTGTCTTGCCATGCTGACCTCCCCACTTGCATGTGTTTGAAGGGAGTGAAGAAGGTGTTGAGGTGAGATAGTAAAGGGATTGAAGATTGGAAGTTTTAAATAGGTAAAGTTTTAAGTTAAGTGTTTAATTATGCTTGATTTTGTAGTTTAATACATCATGGTAGTTAGAAGCATCTAAAGGGGATTGTGGTATTATTATTAAGCTTATTAATGCTTTACCTTGATGAGAATTATAGTGTAAAGTGATGGGTATAAATGTGGGATGTGTTAGGATAATGAATGGTTAGGATTGAAGTGTGTTTTAGCTTGAATTGGATTGAATATTGATGCCAAATCTTGCATAGAAATTAAGAATGTAATGCTGCAAAATTGTGCCTATAGGTCTAAGTTAATGTATGAGTGACCTAGGTACCGAATTGGTGTCCAATTGAGATGCTTATAGTAGTAGGAATTGAATTGGAATGATAAGAAGTGAATTGGTGAAGTAAGGCTGAAAATTGAATTTTTGACCTAGTATACTGATTTGATCATAACTCATTGTGTAGATAAGCAAATGAGGCAAGGTTTGTGCCCAATTAAATTTTGGTTTGTTGGCTACATTTTTGTGTGAAATAGGTGTTGTCCAATTTTAGCTGTAAGAGGGTGAAATATGGCCTGGAAAGTTACTGCTGGAAATGATGTGAACAGTATCTAGATTTATAACCTATGAGTTTTGCAAATTTTTCTATATTAATTGAGAAGGAATTAGGAAAAATGGACTAAATGAAAGTTTAAGCATATTCAGTTAGCTTTCCAATGCCACTGATCTTGCAATTTTTCGATCTGTATATTGGGAGATATGCACTGTGGAATGTTGACTGATTTTGAGCATTTGAAGAAAACCTAGCTGAAATGTCAATTTTGTGAACATTCTGATTAGAAACAATTTTAGTAATTTCTGTGAATTGAATTGGCTTAAGTGATATCTGAAGAGTTGTATAGGAAACAATTATCTTGAAAATGACATGTAGCATGCTATTTTTAGATAACAGAATTGGGACTTATGATTTTCAAAGATTGGACTGAAGTTAGGTCAGGAGGCATTAAACAGGGCAGTAACTTGCAGGACTGTTTTGAATTGGTCAATGATAGAATTTGATTATAAGCCCTTCATGAGAAGTGTAGTACTGTGGTTTATCTTTTATGGGTATAAAGTATGCAATTTTTTGACATTTGTACAAGGAGTTATACTGTTTGAAAATTACTGCCCAATTTGAGTACTTCCAAGGGCAGCAGACTTCACTGAATTGTTTGACCTAGTTAGCCATTGAATTTGAATTTAGACTATTCATGAAAGTTTTAGATAACATTTTTATCTTGATGATCATATTTATTGTGTAATTGTTTACTGAAGAGAAGGAAAGTTACTGAATTTACAAAGTACTGTAATGTATTGATGGGTTTTGAGTAGGCAGTAGCTTTGATGGGATTTTTGACACCCTTAGAGGTGAAATTAATTTTTATGGTCTTCTTGAGAATTGTAGAGGTTTTTATGATCTTTCCAACAAGGTATAATTTGTATTTTTCTGATTTGTATGCTAAGAATTATTGTTGTTGTAAATTTGGGTTGGAAGTAGGAAAGAGAGAAAAGGAATGAGAATCACGACCGATCACTAGGGCGACGCCTCGCCCTAGTGACGAGGCTTAAAGGGGCGGCATCGCTAGGGCGACGCCTCGCCCTAGCGACGAGGCCGGATAAGTCAGCCCTGCTAGGGCGACGTCTCGCCCCAGCGAGGCTGGTTTTTTTTATTTTATTTTATTATTTTATTTGTTAATTGGTATTTTAGGATTTCTTGCTTCTTTTGTCAATTTTTTTTCCGTCCGTCGTCCGATTGACCTGATTCTTGAGGCATCGAATTTGTAACATATTGAATTTCATTTTTTGAGAAATTGGGAATTTTGGACGGAAATTGGCGTGGCCCCCGTATGGAGCCTTTAATCCTTTATTTTGTTTGATTGGGAACCTATAGAGGTCCGAATTGCGCATCGTCGGCCTAATAGGTTTCTAATTTTAGGCGGATTTTTATGATGGAAAAAAATTGGATTAGGGGCGGAATATCATGATCATGCATTGTGCACCTTAAGTGTTACATGTGCATTACGAAATAGTTCGATTAAACAATTGATAATGTTTGTTTATTGTCAACATTATAGAGTCACACTTGGGCGTACATTCACCGGCGTCACCGAGATTACGATTTTGGCTCGAAAATACAGGTTAGTAACCTAGTTGGTTTCTCAAATTTCGAATGTCTAAATGCCTATGTGAATTACTTGTCAAGGTGATTTACATAGATTCTTGAAATATATATTGGATGTATTTACATGCTTTTCTTGTCTTGAATGGAACTACTTGCAAGGTGAATTGTATAGTTCTTGAAATGCATGGAAAGCGCAATCTTGGGCTTTTATAGCCATATCAACTGCATTCTTGAGTCTTTGTATCTTTGGGCTTTTATAGCCATACTACTGTAAACCACTGAGTACTGCATTACATGCATAAATGCATGAACATATAATGGACGTTGTGACCCAAGTTGCAATTATTCTTGACCGGGCCTCGAGTCAGGGATTTATCCTGAACCTTTGTCTTGGCCAAGCCTCGAGCGAGGGAGAAATCACAGACGCGTCCCCATGAATCTTGGTGAGCACTTGGGCACAACAACTGGATAATTGGAAAGAGTCACATATGCATTGCATTCACATGAATAGTATTTTGTGAAAATGCGATTACGAGATGGCATGATTCTTGTAAGCTGTTACATATTCGCAAATTATTATTCTTCTTTGTAAATTGTTATATTCTTATTAATTGAATACTCTTGTGTTATGTTTATGCGCATGCGTAATGCATGATTTAGTGAACCATCGATGATGGTTTCTCCGAGTTCATAAAACTCACCCAAAATTTGCATCTATTTTTCAGGTCTGAAGAATACCCGGTTGACACGGGAGTATATCTCTGTAGGCAAGTAAAGGATAGAGGTCGGGATGAGTCCGTGTATGCATTAGTGTCTTATCAAATTGTGTTCATAATCCTTTGTATAACAATGCTTTGTATTTCTCTGAGCCCATTGTGGTTTTAATGTTTTACTCATTGGTGATTGTAAATTATTCTTGGATGGTATAATAATGGCGGTTTATTATGAACATGGGTTTTAGTTACTCTTTGTATTCTTTGCGCTAACGTGGAATCAATGGCTTCAAAGAAAAAAATGTATCTGAGTTTTAATCGATTGATGTAGTACACTACCCTCGCGGAGACGCAGTTCGGATATCACCAACGATATCGGGTTGGGTCCTTTCGGGAGTGGGGTGTTACATGTAGGTCTTATCACGAACCTCTATAAAAACAATGTTTGCTCTTCTTCCTACTCTTTACATTTAAATTTGTTTAAATTGTTTTTGTGTGAATTAACTTCTGATTTTATTGTAGAAAATTACAAAAAGCTTAAAGATCTATTCAACCCCCCTTCTGACTAGGCTAGCTCCCTCGATAATCGCAAATCCACAATCGGAAGATGTGTGTTTTTAAGGGAAAATCTAATCTTCTGGATCTCTGAGAAACAGACCACGGTAGCTTGATCCAAAGACAGAGGTGAATATCGAGCCCTCTCTCGGTGTCAATGAAGTTTCTACCTCACCTCTCTCTATGCGAACTCTGGCTTCACTTTTCCTCACAAACCCATTATCTGGAGCGACAATAATGGAGCCAAATCTCTCGCTCAAAATCCCCTCTTCCACTCAAGAACGAAACACATCAAGATCGAAGTCCACTTCATCCGAGACAAAGTAGAGAAAGGAGAAATAGAAGTTAAATATGTGAGCACCGATGACCAACTCGAAATTCACACAAACCCTCGACTCCACACGATTTCAACTATTGACAAACAAAGCGAACTTAGTTCAAAGCCACAGGTTCGATTCAGGGGGGAGTGTTAGAGAAGAAGATTCGAGAGAGAGGAGAAATACATCTGCACAAATCACGTGCCTCTGCCAAGATACAAACAAAACATAAGGCATTAAGGGACCAGCTGGACCAGTACAATTTCTTATAACATATTAAATCTCTACCCTTCATTTATTTTGTACTATCTAACAAATGTATGGCTCAGATCAACTCAACATGTATATAAATACAATTCTAAGCAATAATACAAAAATAAGCTGAAAAATATTTTGCAAAAATACCTTCTTTTACAAGTTCGCCATATCTTGCTTACATCTATAGGGCCCCTAAGCTTAATTACTTTCATTGAAGTACAATAGATTTATCCAAGGCTTTATTGAGTCGACATCACTTAACCATGACACTATCTCTCAACCTCACTTATCGTGAAAGAATTTCACACTTAATAACACGACCGGCTCGTGTTAACATACGATTTTCTAACTACTTTCACTCGAATAATAATTAATAAAAATAACTCAGTGTTTAATCAACTAAGAACCGAACAACAATATACTTAAGATAAAAGAAAAGAACAACAACATCAACACGATGCCACTGTTGTAGGTATTTACAATAATGGGCTTAATCACATAAACATCAACACGATGCCACTGTTGTAGGTATTTACAATTCCCAAAGACATTTAGGTGCAGCTGCGTTTTCAAATCAATAGCATACGACTTCTTTATAAAACCCATGGTATATATGAAGACATGAAATCACAGACCTCATGAAGGCCAATGCACTCTTCATTGTCCAAAACTCCACACAAATAACCCGACTTTACTTCCAAATGATTGTCACGTACATAATAACACACCTTGACTTTGTCAAAATCTCTTCACACACCTAGCAACTTTACACACAAGTCTCGATAAGTTGGTCTCACACTCACGTTCTGACAATTTCCAAAAAACAATTAATAGGTCACCACCGTAGACACGTCCATAACCAATCAACCAATGCCAAGAATCCAATAAAAAACCACTCACACAAGCCTTCCTACGCAAGTATTCATTGTTACACATTTAAATAAAAGGAAAGTCCAAAGTCTAGTGAAATCGTCGTGTTGTAGTTGAAGAAATTGTTGGAATTATGCCCATGACCCAATCGTTATGTAATAGATTGAACAATTTAGTTTTGTAATTATTAACTAAGTTTAATAACATGACAAATATTTTTATCATATTATGTTTATTGTTTTTATTATAATATGATAAGTCCTTAATTAAATTTATATACTTGCCATCATAATGGAGATTATGATAATGAGAGTCAAGTCTTTAGAATTTAATCTAAAAGCGTTCTTGATCATGAGATCATCAAACAAGGACTTTAATGATCGATTAGATTAATATATATGTAATAGTATCTATTGGATAGATATTAGTAGATCTCATTTACTAAGTTACATATATAGATGATGCATATGGAGATATGATCATTGAGCCCGACCAAACCGAGAATTCTCAATGGTTAATATTACTATGAGCTGTCGAGTGGGATATTCTCATAAGGATTTAAATGTATATTTTCCTTTAACTTTGAGATCATCATAGTAATCAATAGGTTACTTATTATGCTTTGATGTCGGACACCTAGTGTATAAAATGCTAGTTGAATGATCATTGGATATAATTAAGTACTGTCGATTAGTGGTGAGTCGAGAAGGATCCATCGACTACAGGTAATGAGTTTGAACTTTATCTTGTCATTGATCTTAATGTTTGTTTCAAGACCTTGGCTAGGGCAATTGAATGAGTGAGGAAAAGGAGTTTTCTAAATCATTCACCAATCATTAATGATCGACATGTAACATAGTTGGTTATCTAATAAGGTTTGACAGTTAAACCATACCTTAGGATAATCCGAGTTGTAATGATGAAAGGTAATTATATATTATCCTTAACTAGGTTACGTCTTTGTAAGATTATTATTTCACTATCTCGGTGCGTTGAGGAGTGTTGCTAGGCGTAAACTTGATTAGTAATTAATTAGATTAATTACTAAACTTATGGTGAACCTATGTGGTCACACACTTACGAGTGTAATATTTTCCGTTTATGATTATTTAATTTATTATGAGATAATTTATTAAATAATCTATATGACATATTATTATATTTTTGCTAGCACAAAAATATAATTAATAATGAAAATTTTTGTACAAAATAAATGAATAAAATAAAATATTTTTAAAACTTTAAAAGCAACGACACATCCTCTCATTTATGTCTTGTTTTGTAAAATCAAACAAAACCACCAAATGGATTTAACGTCTTTTGCTTTTTCTTCTTTTCTCTCTTTTTAATTAATAATTATTATTATTTATAAAATGAAATAAAATAAAACTATTTTATTTTATTATTATTTCTAAAATGGAATAAAATAAAACTATTCCATTTTAGAAATAGCGCAACATCCATAAAGCAGCATCACTGACCGGCGTCGTTTCCTTACGCAATCGAAATTGGATCATATTGATTTTATTTAATAAATGCTTAACAGAAGCTTAATCCAATAAATAACTATTTTACAAACCCCAAAATACATTTGATTACTATACAATTAGTTTCGGACAAGGAAACGGTAGATCAAATCATATTACAGGATAAGACACATGAGAAATTAAAAAAAGAAGACACTGAGGATGATAAGACCTCGGAGGACTAGCGATCGGAGCGGGATTTGAAATCGGAGGCCAGGCGCGCTGCGATCGCCGAATGGTACATAGCGTCGTGGAACGATGCCGTCTCTGTAGTCAACATACGGAGCTGCCTGGCCTTTTCGGCAGTGAAAGCACCCGGAGCGAATCGAGGTCTAACCGGTTTTGTCTCAGAGTCCGAGTCTCTGCTCTGTCTTTTATTTTATGGTGCGTGTTACGATCCTTCAGAAATCAACCCCTAATGATTGTCCACTCCACCCAAGAAATAAAAAATATTGCGAAAGTGGGAGGAAAGAGCTCAAGTGAAGTGAAATTCGAGCAACGTTACTAATAGTGAAAAAGATGAGTCTTAACAGTTATAGCCTTGCCTTTAGTCTTAAAGCTATCAAATTCCACATTACGGTTGTTTTTCGGAATACAAATGCAGGAAGTGCTAAACTCAACAAAGCACACCAATTTAAGATAGATATGATGATAATCACGTATACTCCACCGCTTCACACTCAAATGCAACAAGCACAGAAGAAAATTGAAGAATTGAAGAAGAAAATGAAGAAATGTCTGAAGGTCGAAGAGAGATAAGTTCTCGAATATTCTCACTAAGTCAAAAACAAGAGACAAGGTTCAAGACACTTACACATGAGGCACACGTAACTAAACGCTTTGGTGACGATTGTGAACCTTTTGGTGATAATTTCAGACATTGGTCACTAAATGCTTAACAAATGATGGTGAGGATTTCTAAAAAGCATCACTAAAAGATCATTTAGCAACGAATTTCTGAAATCGTCACCCATTGTGGATCATTTTGTGATGTATTTCAGTAATCATCACTAAATATTTGCCATTTGGGGACGATTTTTTTCATTCATCACGAAATGTTGTTCCTTTTGTGATGCTTTTTTAGTTAGTCACTAAAGGCTTAGTTTAATGACAGATTTGTAAGCTTTTGTCGACGATTTGTCGAACTTGAAGAAAAATAAATAAATGTCTACTTTGTTGTAACTTTAAGAAAAATAACTAAATGTCTACTTTGTTGTAGTGCGATTAAGCTCGATAAAAGTCAATCAAGCCAAGCTTGGAAAAAATGATAAGAGAACATTAGACCGCTGACTGCTAGTACTTCCTTAACTACATGTTCTGCATTTCATAATGGGTAGAAATGAAAGTGAATTTCATCTTTGCTATTTATCTAATTTTATTTAGCTCCCTCAGAAATTGCATCAACTTACTGTTTTTAACTCATCCATAGCATTTCCAATTCCATATATACATCTACAACGGTTACATCTAGGAGTAGGCTTTAAACATCATGATTCATCCCATAGTCTTTTAAGATAACTGAGGTATTTTTGCAACAGTTATATTACCTTGAGTCATTGTGTTGATTTCTCTATGTAATTGTTAAAGGATAGGACCATTACACCCAACATAATGTTTCTCAATTTCCTTCTAAAGCTCATAAACACTCGTACATATAGATAGGCATCCACCAGCTCCTTACACATTGAATTTAAGATCCAAGAAGTAAGCATGCTATCCACTATATACCCCACGAATCATAACCTGGAGAATTCTCACTAGGCAATTGGAGTCTCCCATCTGTAAAACCTTACTTCATCTTTGCCTTGAGTGCCATTTTCATAGTTGTACTTCATGAAAGGTAATTATTATTTATTAGTGGAGTTGTCGTCACTAGGACTATACGAGGGTGATCAGATCCTTGCTGTAACGTCAGAAAGTTACTGGTGTTCATCCTCCACCCATCAGCTCCTATCTGTCTCTCATTTTGTGGCAATGAACTAGATCTTTCAACTTGTCTTCAATCGCAGAATCAACCATGAACCTCATTTTCGAATTAAAAATCTTCGTGGATTAGAAACTACTCTAATATCAAGAACAAGAACATTTTCAACAACTTAAGATGAGAAAATAATATTCTTGTTAATCAAGAAAAGAAATCTACGTATATATATAGAGCTACAAGAAAGCTAAGAAAATCATTTAAACTATAAGAAACTAATAAATTATCAATTAACAATATCAGCTGAGAGTAATTGAACCTACACAAAATAATAAACTATATCAGACTTAATATCTCTACAGAGATTCTTACTAAAGACTAAAATAAAAGACGAGAAAATTTAAATTGAATAGGCCTAAATATTAAGGCAACAAAAGTTATTGCTATATATGAAAACAATGTAGATAAGGAAAATGATAGAACGGATAGTAATGTTTCCTAAAATATCTATAATGAATGATTTTCTTATAAATAGAAGATTGAATTCTTTTGAAATAAAATAAAAGGAAATTTTATTATCTTTATTGAAGGAGAAGTGTAAAATACTAAAATTTCCAATCCACAAAATCTCATAACATTGTGCATTAACGCAGTATTACCTTAATTAGCAGAGAATCTGGTTCTAAAGCATTAAGGGATTGTGATAAATATAATTAATTATGAAAAAGCACATGACATTTAATTTTGAGAGTCAAACAATAAATTCACATACGTTAATTCATCAAACGAAACGCTCCAGATAAGAATTTGATCCATCTAACAAGTCTAGCAGCTGTGGCTTATATAAACGTAATTATCTTTTAAGCAGGCACAGGTACGGGCTCAATATCTAAAGCTAGCTACCTAAAAGATGAAAAGACTGGGAAGCTACATCACCTTTATTCTTGTGTTGGCGTCGATGACAAATACCTCTTCCAGCTTATCTTTCACAGAGAAGTACACAGTTCAAATATTCAACGTAATGGACCCAGACAACGTGGATGTCCACTGTGCTTCAAAGGATGATGATCTTGGTCATCATAGTTTGAAACCTCGCGATGAATATGACTTCTCTTTTGGAATGGATTTCTTTGGACGTACGAGGTTTTGGTGTGATTTTGTATTTGGTGGCAACCATGGCGGTCATTTTGATGTCTTTGTTCCACACAAATCCTTTCTCGCAACATGCGATCCTGACGACAGAGCAATCTGCACTTGGTTTATCAAACAAGATGGTCTCTATCATTTTAACACTCGGACTGGAGTCATTTATAAGTGGGGCAATTGGCAGAGATGATGGGAAGGTTACATTAGATATCATTTCATTAACCGAAGAAAGAAATGAGGAGATGAGATGATGGTTGAAATAAATTCAAAGCTGCTTTTTTACGGGGCTTAACTATCCTCATATTTCAATTAATTTCAACAATATTTGTTTTGCTAAATCTGCTTTACATGTTTTTCTTTCAGATTAATACATTTCTTATGATAAGTACAATTTTTAAGAAAATGATAAGAGAGTATTTAATTTTAAGAGATAATCGTAACCATTTTGGGACATCTTTTCTTCTGTGATAAAAAAATAAAAAACTGATTAGCAAGGAGTCAACTTTGTAAATTTAGATGATCTTTATTAGAATTTTTCTTGGGTATGGATAATCAAAACTCAAAAGAGAATAGTCATTTAATTCCTTAATAAAATAAGAAACATAAAAAACCCTAATAATTAGTATCTTTGTTTTGAATAGATTTTTGAGTGTTTAACCAAATATATTAATAATTTGAATTTTACTTAAATTATCTCTTGAAATTATATGTAAATTTGTCCAAGTACTTCTCTCTCATGTAGTGATGTTGTGTACTTAAAAAATATCTGGTTTATATTATTGTATAGTATTTTTATTCATATTTCAAAACTAGAAGAAAAAGTGTGTGAACGATTCATGCATTTAAGGAATCCATTATTAATGCCATTAAAATGAAGCAAAGCATAATAAAGATGGGATTAAGAAGATAATTAGGTTTAGTGTTGTTTTTTCAAGTAAAACGAGGGCATTGTTGCATCATAGCATTGTAAACATTTATCAGATCGAATTATTGTTTGCGTACCCATATCCATGATTGTTTGTCATGATGTTGATTTGATTGTCGTATTTATTTCCTCTCGTCTTCTTCCGTTAGAGAATTCTTCAATGGTTCATAATGATTTCATTCTATAAGTTGTTTCAACTTATATAGCCTCACCAACAGACATGTCCTTTGGTAAATAGAAAAGAGAGAAAAAGGGTCTTTGACCCATTTGAAATTCAGTCTATAATACCCAATAACTATTATCTTGGGTGCTTTTCTTGGACTCAAATCTTTAAGTGACGTGGAACATAAAATAGTCTAACAATCTCCCACTTGGCCCATGTTACGAATGTTGGATCCCGCTTCCGAAGTCCAACATTCGAAAACAAAGCCGCATGGAGGACTCACATTTAACCAAGACTGAATACTATGCCCAAATTCGGTCCAAAATTGAAAATCTTAAGGCCCAAATTGAAATTTAATTCCTCTAGATAAGTTGTAGCTCCATGTCTTTATTTTAATTTGAAACAAAAATCAACCCAATCAGATCTCTACAGATCAAGATATCGCCAAAATACTGAAGCATGTTCAGTGAGATAACACCAGTTCATAAGATTGAAGAACACACTCACTATACCCGTCTCACTCAATCTCTCTCCATAAATTTCAGATAGCTTCAATTATTGGAGGAGATGTAGAGAAAAGTCTTACAAATCCCATGGTTCAAAAATTAGTTCATTTGGAGGCCTAGAGAAGAAGTGATGGCCAAAAGACTCCAACACGTTTATGCCCTAACTTGAAATGTACATATCTTAGTACGAATGCCATAACTTTTGTTACAGATGTTAGATTGACTTCAATTTTAGACCATTGGAAAGAGGACTTCTAGATCTATAACTTTTATGAAGACCTCCAAGGCCAATTCTATCGTCTAACTTCAGTATCGTCTCACTTTTGCATCGTTTGCTTTTCTTCCATCTACTTTCTATCGTTTGCTTTTCTTCCTTTCACTTTCTATCGTTCACTTTTCTTCCTTTCACTTTCTATCGTTCACTTTTCTTTCTTTCACTTTCTATCGTCTGCTTTTCTTCCTTTTACTTTCTATCGTCTGCTTTTATTCCTTTCACTTTCTATCGTCTGCTTTTCTTGCCCAGAACATCTCCACTTATAAGGATCATAACTTTTGACTCCAATATCTAAAATTTTCATACTATATACCGTTGGAAAGATAACAGAAAGATATACAACTTTCCAGAAGGCAACTTTACCAAAATATATTTATATCAATCCCAAATTTGCCCCTAAAATCCGAAGACGAACTTCCCATTCATACACCAACATATTGCACCAAATTCTTAACTTCATGGCAACTTTTGAGATTCTTAGAGACAGATTTAAAATTCGATGTCTTCACAAAACATGTAGCCATATATTTCTAGTTTAATCCAAATTAAGAATCATCTCGTTTGAACAACTAGAGGTGAAGTTATGGCTAACAGACCGAAGCCTACTCAGTGAACACTTTCCAGATCACTACTAATTTTATTTCTAAATCTTTCCTTATCACGACTCATACCAAGATCACTCTTTCTACTCCTTCTACTCCTCATTTTCAATACAATCACATTTAATGTCAATTATACCCTGAAGTTGTCAAAACACGATTTCCTGAAATTTTCACCCACTACCAAGTACCCTTCGGTACTTTTGAGCTCCAACTCAACCAAATCAGCTCACATACCCTTCAAACCTCCAACATACTATTCCACAACAAATGACCAATTCCAAACTCAATAATGAAGAAGATGCACCTACACATTCTTCTTTCACAAAAGTCATACACAATTTCATACATTATCCATAAAGCAACACAATTATGCTCATACTCATTTCCAACCAAAATAAATATTCATGCATAGCTTTAATTACATATCAACATATCCATCAAGAATTAAGCACAAGATACACAATACATGAGATGCTCAATGTATGATATGCTTGAAAAGCTATCCAAAATGGCTAGTTACTAACTTAGTACAAAAGTATCTAAAGCCTTGGAGTTTCCGATGCCTTGCAAGGTTCACGCTCGACTTGTTTTGCACTTGAGGAGGGAAAGTGGGGTGAGCAACTCGGCTCAGTGGCTAATATGTTTGTAGCCATTGGTAATGAGCCATACCACAAGCACAAATACACATATATCAAGCAATCTAGTTTATTAGCAATTTCACCCCATAATTCATAAACAACCGAAATTTATCACCTAAAGCATATCATGAAATCTTTTATCAATCCTAGCACTTTATTATGCATCATACTCAACAAAGTCATAATGAAAATGCACAACAAATGGCTAGAGAGTTTCCTGAAACAAAACGGTTTACACTGTGAACAAAACGAGTCTGATTTTTCAGGATCTTGTGGTCTTAAGCGGGCAGTCGGAAAAAGGCTATAGGTCAACGTGCACGTGACTAACGAAACGAGTTTCTCTCTTGCCCAATCACAAACAAATCGATGCTCAATTTATCAATTGCAAACTTGCATCCTCATGCTTCTTTCATTTCATCAATTTCTCATAGTTTCATACTTTTCATTTATTTCAAAGAAAATATATCCGATTTCATCATACATTTTCAGATATTCACCACAATTCAACATTTATGCCATTTAACGCAATCATAGACACAAATAGGGCATTGCCCATCACACAATAACCATAAACATAGTACCTACCTAAATTGTTGGAAATCCAATCTCAAGATTGCCCTTCCTCTCTCTCTTGAGTATAATTTCCTTAATTCCCTTCAATTAAACCAATTTCCATTCAATCCATACATTCAAAGAAAGTGCATAAAATTCAAGAATTAAAGAAATGTTAAAATTGAATTTAAACCTAACCTACCCATTGCCCATCTAGGCTAGAAAAACCAAAGCCCTAACTTAGAGCTTCCAAAATCAAATTGGGTCCATCTTTCTCTTCTTTCTTCCTTCATTTTCAACACAAACCCTAACCTCCATTTAATCCCCTTTTTAATCTAGCATAAGAAGATGAAAGCTTACCTCACAAGTGGATTTCTCTTCTTTTTCTTCTTCTTTCTTCTTTTTCACTTTTTTTCCTTCTTCCTTTGATTCCTACGACACCTTACTTCTCTTCTAATTCAAACCACATTTTTATCTCTTGTTTTTACTCCTTTTCTTCCAATTTTGCCCCTCCTTCACTTAGGCTTTCCAAGTTTACCCTTAATTTGTCTTATATGTCTCTACTCTTTCAACCCACTTAATAATATAATTCTAACACTTCATTCTAAATTCTAATTTCAATTCAATACCCCATTCATCCTTGCTAAATTTAAAGACTCGACTAAAAATAATAATAAAACAATTAAAGCAAAATAAAGAATAAAAAAATAAATAATAATAATAAATTCGAGGCCCAACAACGACTTGGTGATCCAACAACTTTCAGTGCACACAATACATGGAATCAATCAAGTCATCCTTAACTAAATTAAGCGTATGGGATCATGGCGGTCACAAGTTGTATAACCTGATTCCTTCCATGTATCACAGAATCAACTCAACTCAACAAACTTTAAATGGGTAATTCGGTAATTGTTATCTCACAAATAATAATTATTGTATACTACATAATGTGGATAACTAGTAAGTGAGCAAAAACATATATAAGATAGTAATTGAATTCAACAAGTGTCAGAACAATTCGAGCAAGACAATGATATGTATATATACATGTCTGAATACTATACTAACTAGGACTTATTTATAAGGCCCATATTTTCAACATGACCAATAAATGTTTTGGGCGATAAGCCTTTCGTCAACAGATCCGCTATCATGAGATCAGTACCAATATGCTCAAATGACACTTTATGTTGTTGCACTTCTTCTTTCACTGACAAATACTTCAAATTCATGTGTTTTGCACCCTTTGAATATTTGTCATTCTTAGAGAAAAATACGGCTGCAGAATTATCACAATTAATTCTTGACAGTTTGGTAATACTGTTGACAAGACCAAGACTTAAGATAAAGTTACACAACTACAATCCATGAACTGTAGCCGCAAAGCACGCCACAAATTCAGCCTCTATAGTGAAAGTAGCAATGACGGACTGCTTTCCACTTTTTCATGAAACTACTCCTCCAGCTAAGAGGAACATTTAGTCGAATGTAGATTTTCTTGAGTCTATACAACCGACATAGTCTGAATCCGAGTAACCTATCACTTCAAGATGAGTTGATTTTCTATATGTAAGCATATAGTCCTTGGTTCCTTGTAAGTATCTAAGGACTTTCTTTGCAGCTTTCCAGTAATCCAGTCCGGGATTACTTTGATATCGTCCTAGCATTCAAACAACAAAACTTATATCTGGCCTAGTGTATGTTTGAGCATACATTAAGCTCCCAACTACTGACACATAAGGAATAGACTCCATGTCCTTATGTTCCAAATCATTTCGTGTACATTGCATTAGACTAAATTTGTCCCCTTTCTGAATTGGAACTATCCCTGCGGAGCATTTTTTAATTTGAAATCTTTCTAATACTTTCTCGATATATGCTTTCTGAGACAATCCTAACAATCCTTGTGATCTATCCCGGAATATTTCTATTCCTATCACATAGGATGCCTAGCCCATATCTTTCGTTTCAAAATTATTAAAAAGAAAATTCTTTACATCATTAAACAAAACAACATCATATAACGAGCAGGAGGTCGGATGAAAGGGAGTTCAAGCAACTGTTTATTTCTGTATTGATGTGTTTAAGAGAGATTGTAATAAGACTAAGATTTGAGACTTTTGTTGAGAAACTATTTTGGTTCTGTATCTTGTGTATTCCGATATTGATATTGATATTGTATTGTGGTTTGGCATGCCATTAGAGCTTGTAAAATTTTATTCTTTTGATATTAATGAATTACGCATGGATGATGTTGAGTGGGATTATGACTTACATATGGCTAAGGTTGAATGGAAATTAAAGTATGCTTGAAGAAGTTATCGATTTGGAGATGACAAATCACGAGTACGAATTATGGTTATATATATATGTATAAATGAGTTGTGTTATGGAAAAAGGAAAGTAGAAATGGTGCGCGACTTTAGGCTTCGCAATTTCTTTAGAATTACGCAGACGATCATGGTTTACGAGTTGAATTCCAAAAACGGGATTCAATACGGGTGATATCAAAACAAGAAGAATCGCAAGGAACCACGCTCCAGTATGACGGTATTTTGTTAAGAGTTAGATTACGGAGACAGGATGTAACATCCCATCACCTATGAGAAGGTTATTTTGGTAAATTAGGACGGGTTAGGATTTTCCATTTGCATGCAATTGATATGAGCAATTTTCTGGCCTCTAATTTTATAGGAATAAATCATTCTGCACATGCATTTATAGGTGCATGCATTCATATCATTTTTCGGCATTTAATTGTGATTGTGATATGATTGGTGAATATGAGATAAGTATATTTGATTATGATTTATTGGGAATTATGGACTAATTGGATATGAATAGTTGAATTAGAATGTCTTAAGAGTGATTGTCAGTTGATAGCGACTCATAGGAAATTTTTTTCTGGAAATTTGGGAGTAAATATCCTGACCGAAATTTTATGAGTAACGGACCGATTGACTTTATATCGTTGGCATACTTGTCCAATGGCAATGAAAAAATTAGATTTTTGATGTTAGGAATAAAAATATTGATCCAATGGAAATTTGGAGACTGAAATTTAAATTAAGTTGAGGACTTATGTCTTATGAGCCCTAGGCTTAAAATCAACCTTTAAAAAGCTTTAGGTTTTGAATTTTGGCAGAAAATCTCTTCTCCTTCACTTAGGGCAAGTTTCCTCTTCCTTCTTTGGTGATTTGTGTTTCCTTTCCCCCTTCACGATCCTTGCTTGTCACAGTATTAGCTTGCTTCTCCTTGTGCAAGAGCAAGTCTAAACCTTAAGAAAAGATGAAGTTTTATATGGCTTTAGGTGATAACCGTGGGTGTTAGGGCTTGGAGAAGATTTCGGGTATTTGAAAATTTGAGGCTTGATTGGTAAGTAAATTGGCTTTAATGTTGTTTTATTGTTGTTGAAATGCATTAATGGGTTTAAATGTTAAAGATTGTAGTAGTTGAGTGGAGTTATTCTGGATTTTAGAGAGAAATGGCAAAAATCGGTTGGAGAAGGCGACTGCGACTCGCGCGTTCGGCGGCGTGAAGGAAATCGCATGGCGACTCTAAACACTTGGCCTTGTGGCGACTCAAGTTTTCACTTCGTGGCGGCGACTCGGGGCGCCATGACGAGCATTCCTGGCATGGCGAGGACATTTTACGACTTGATGTAGTTTGGTTTTTGGATCATAACTTATGGTGTAGACCTCCAATTGAGGTGATTCTTAATTCGTTATGAACTAGAGAGAGGGGTCTACAATTAAGGCAAAGAATGAAAGTTTGAATTTAAATTAGTAGGATCTGAATTGTTGACAGAAAGTTGAGTATGGTTTCATATTTCAGCCTAAGGATAGATTCTTGATAATTGGAGTATATCTTGGGGTTTCCAATAGGTGAATTTGACCAAATGAATAGGTTTTCTTGGGATTATTCTAGGGTGCATGATATGGTGGATTGAACTGAATTTTGAAAGGCAATGAGTCATTATTTGACCAAAAGAGTGAAAAGTTAGATTTGGATAAAAGATAGCAAAATTGGGATATAGCGCCGGAAAGTCATGAACATGCATCGTACATCTTTTAATAAAGACATATGCATCATTGAATTGTTTTGATTATGCATCTAGTAATGGGAAACTATTTGAGTGTTATAGAGGCACTGTTGGATCGTCATTTCACGGATATTCTTTGGGACTTCAGGCGATAGCTCGGAAGTTCTGGTGAGTAACCTAGTTGGTTCCTCGATTTTGATTGTTAAATGCTCTGCAAAGCACTGTGAATGTGAATTGTATGATCATGTAAATGATTAGGATCGATATATGCGCTTTTAATAAATCGGATTTGGCGCTACGTGATTACGAAGAATTGTGACAAATGGGTTTTAATGACAATGTATTTGTGAATTATTGGGCATTTGCATTTCATACATAAATGCATGAGCAGATAATGGTAGTTGTGACTGAGTCGCCATCGTCTTGAAAGCGAACCTAGAGCTCGAGAGAGTTAGTTCATACCGGAGGCTCTCCTACTCCTAGATCGTCTCTTGAACCTTGTACCTGTTGTTTGGCGCTCGGTCCTGACTTCTTGAAATAAAATGGGGAGAGTCACATATGCATTGCATATACATTGTGATGGATTGAATTCATTGAATGGAAAATAGGCAAGAGTGCATGCTATAATTGTGATAAGCGATTTATGAAATTTCGAGTTACGTAATTGTCGAAAAATTGTATATTGCTATCGGTATTACGAATGTATTATTGTGTTATGTTATGCGCTATTTGCGTAATGCATAAATTGAGTGAACCATCAATGGTGGTTTCTCATTGAGTTCGCAAACTCACCCAAAATTGCATATATTTTTTAGGATCGATAGATTAGACTCTTAGCTCCAGAGATAGACTTGTCCTGTTGTGTGAGCGTGTTGACAAGAGAAGTTATGGCACACAGGTTGGTCAGCTGGGATTGATTTTGGGGATGACCTAGTATAGACTTTGGTATCAGGTTTCCTTTTTGGAGTAATGTATTTAGATAGTGGAAAATTGATAGGCTTGTATATATTTCTGTTTGATGATATGAAATGAGAAAGTATCGTGGTTTTAAAGCATAGTGATTTTTATATTGCGATTTTATTTAATTGATGCCATGATGAGTACGGTGGTGATCGAGTGTAGCTCTCCCTTATTGCGGGATATGCGTCAGAATGACCCACGGGCGTCCCAGTGCGTACCCTGCGGTAAGGGGACGCTAATTTAGGTGATATCAGAGCATGGTTTGGCATCTGTTGAGCATAGTGTATATACTTAGGCTTGAATTTCCATGAGAAAAGCAAAAATTGATCAAAAATTCTTGTTTGGTTTAGGTCATCCATTCTTGGAGATCAAATAGATCAACCAGCTGACCAAGGATCAGTAGGAGCTAGTAGGGAGTCCTCTATGCCTCGTTCTGAGGAGTTACCTCCTAGAGTTCCCGTGAGACGGGAGAGGAGAATCTGACAGACTACTTGTGCAACAAGACATTTACTTATGGTAGCAGACCTGCTTGAAATTTGAGGGTGGTGGAGAGGACTAAGAGAGTCTTTGATCAGATAGACTGCAACTCTGATGAGTGTTTTGATTATGCAGTTTCTCTCCTTCAGGGTCTAGCCTATCGGTGGTGGAAGATTGTCGGGCGGTACCACGGACCACGTATTCGACATGGGAGGATTTATTGAGCTTTCAAGATAACTATATGCCCGAGGTTTATTTGAAAATGAAGATCGAGGAGTTTTAGAGTTGAGGCGAGGTGGGATGATAGTGGCGAGTATGAGGTGAGGTTTAATGAGCTCATGGGGTATGCTCTTGTTACGATTTCTCTTGAGGCGATAGATGCGAAGATTTGAGGTGGACTCAATCTAGAGATCCGTGCAGAGTTGGCCCGATCGACATGGGCACTTTCTTGAGTTAAGAGGCTGCTGCGGTCTGGGTTGAGCGACTTACGAGGCAGTCGGTGAGGCCCAGTCGGGGATCGAGGTAGAGATTGAGTGACGGTCGAGGCGATCTTGCGAGAGGATTGATGAGGTGCGAGTAGGACCTTGAGTCATCTGGAGGAGCTAGGCAGTCGAGATTTAAGCGGAGGAAAGATTTGTCAGGTGGCGATGGCGATGGTAGAGGTCGAGGATAGCTTCCTCCGTGTGTGAGCATTGCGAGAGGAGGCCTGATGGGGAGTGTCGATGGCTAAGCTTGGAGCTGCACTGAGATGCGGTTCGATGGACCACGGGTTAGGGTGCCTGCCACCTTGGGAGCTCGATCTACTATGGTAGGCGTCTGGCGGCTCTTCTTCTGATCTGTGAGAGTCGGGGAGGTGGATCCGGACTGAGGGGCCGAGGTAGAGCCCGTGGCAGAGCTGAGGGATCCGTTGTGCGGACAAAGGGGCAAAGCAGCAGACCGCAGTCCCAGGCTAGAGTCTATGCCATGACTCGACAGGAGGCTCAGGATTTTCCAGATGTTGTTGCGGGTATGCTTCTAATTTCTGGCTTTGAGGCATATGCACTGTTGGATCCTGGATCCACGCATTCATTTATTACACCGCATATGGCATGTAGACTGCATGGGGATAGGGAGAGGTTACATTATGGGCTAGAGGTGAGTACACCTCTAGGTAGTACGACTGTATTGGGAGAGATCTGCAAAGGGTGCCCGATTCAAATTGATCGAACAGTTTTGAGTGCAGATCTTATACTATTGCCTCTGAGAGAGATAGAAGTGATTTTAGGGATGGGTAGCTTCTTCGCATAGGTATTGTTATGGATTGCTATACCAAGGAGGTCGTTTGGAGTCTCTGGTCGACTAGAAGCGATTTTAGAGGAGTTAGTCGGCGATTGATTGCCCGCATGATTTCTTTTCCGAGTGCCACGAGGTTGATCTTGGGGAGATTGTGAGGCCTATCGGCCCGTTATTGATTCGAGTTGAGCGAGAGGTTGCGAGGATATTCCGTGATCGAGGAATTTCGGATATATTCGGATGAGTTCTGGTTTACCGTCGGATCGAGAGACGGAGTTCTCGATTGACCTCGTTTCAGGTACCGCTCCTATATCCATACCTTCATATAGGATGGCACCGGTGGAACTGAGGGAGCTTAAGGCTCAGCTACAAGAGCTTTTGGACAAAGGATTTATCAGGCCTAGTGTTTCGCCGTGGGGAGCTCCAGTTTTGTTTGTGAAGAAGAAGGATGGGACTTTGAGACTGTGCATCGATTATAGGCAGTTGAATCGGGTAACAGTGAAGAATAAGTATCCACTGCCTAGGATCGATGATTTGTTTGATCAGTTGCAGGGAACTCAGGTGTTCACTAAGTTAGATCTGAGATCGGGTTATTATCGATTGAAGATAGCGAGAGGCCGATGTGCCTATGGTGCTTTATGGCGATGCGGGCATTTCGAGTTCTAGTGATGCCGTTTGGGTTGACTAATGCCCCGACAGCTTTCATGGCCTTGATGAATAAGGTCTTTCAGCCCTACCTAGATCAGTTTGTGATAGTGTTCATTGATGATATTTTGGTGTATTCGAGGAGTAGATAGGAGCACGCTGAGCATCTGAGGATCGTTTTGCAGATCATGAGAGAGAAGCAGTTGTATGCCAAATTCAATAAATGTGAATTTTGGCTCAATGAGGTTGTATTTCTAGGACATATTGTGACTGGTGAGGGCATTCAGGTGGATCCTTACAAGATTGAAGCAATGTTGAATTGCAAGGCTCCTAGGAATGTGTCTGAGGTTCGGAGTTTCCTAGGATTGGTTGGTTATTACCAGAGGTTTGTCGAGGGGTTATCGCTGATCTCAGCCACTCTGACAAAACTTCTGAGGAAGAATGTGCCGTTCAGATGGACTGAGGAGTGCCAGGAGAGCTTTGAGGAGCTGAAACATCGGTTGACTTCTGCACCGGTATTAGGTATTCCATCTGGGACTAGAGGCTATGAGGTGTATAGTGATGCATCGCATCAGGGACTGGGATGTGTTTTGATGCAGCATGGTAGAGTGATAGCGTATGCCTCGAGACAGTTGAGGTCTCATGAGATGAATTATCCAGTGCATGATTTGGAGTTAGCTGCAGTTGTATTTGCCCTGAAGATTTGGAGACATTATTTATATAGCGAGACGTTCCAGATTTATACTGATCATAAGAGTTTGAGGTATCTATTGAGTCAGAGAGAGTTGAATCTGAGGCAGATGAGATGGATAGAGCTGCTTAAGGATTATGATTGTACGATATAGTATCACCCAGGAAAGGCTAATGTGGTGGCAGATGCATTGAGCAGGAGATCTCACATTAGTGCAACTCAGATTCAAATTGACAGATTGCCTAGTTTGATTCAGTTGAGAGCTTTAAATGTGCAAATGGATTTGGATCAGGATGTGGCCTTGATACCTACTCTGAGGCTTAGGCCGATGCTTCATGACAGGATAAGACGAGTTCAGGACAAGGATCCTGCTATGGTGAGACTGATTGAGAGAGCGAGATCTGATCGAGATTTTGATTTTGAGTTGAGAGATGGGACTTTATGGATGGGTCAGAGACTGTGTGTGCCCGATGTGGATGATCTGAGGCGTGAGATTTTGGAAGAGGCGCATATGGCTGTCTATGCTATGCATCCTGGTACTATCAAGATGTATAATACTCTTAAGTCACATTTCTGGTGGCCTGGCATGAAGAGGCAGGTGGCAGAGTATGTTTCAGTGTTTGGCGTGCCCGGCGAGTTAAGAAGTGAGCACCGAGCTCCGATGGAGCTGCATTCGTTGCCCATTCCGGAGTGGAAATGGGAGCGAATTGTGATGGATTTCATTATGGGGCTACCTAGGACGCCGAGGCAGCATGATGCGATCTGGGTCATTGTGGACCGGTTGACTAAATCGGCCACTTCTTGCCAGTAAGGGAGAACAATACTCTCGATCAGTTAGCGCAGAAGTATGTGGCAGAAATTGTGCGACTGCATGGGGTCCCGGTGTCCATAGTATCAGACAGGGATCCCAGATTTACTTCGAGGCTCTGGAAGAGCCTACAGACTGCCATGGGTACTAGGTTAAATTTTAGTACAGTTTTTCATCCTCAAGCAGACGGGCAGAGTGAGAGGATGATCAAAACTACTGAGGATATGCTTCGAGTTTATGTATTGGAGTTCAGAGGAGCATGAGATCAGTATTTGGCCCTGATTGAGTTTGCGTACAACAATCATTATCACAGCAGTATTAGGATGGCACCGTATGAGGCTTTGTATGGGCGACAGTGTCGATCGCCTCTGTAATGGGATGAAGAGGGTGTGAAGACGATTGAGGGTCCCGAGCTGATTCAGGATACTGTAGATAAGGTAAAACTGATTCGGAGTCGCATTAAGGTGGCTCAGGATAGACAGAAGAGTTATATGGATCAGCATCGGCGGGAGATGGAGTATAGTGTAGGAGACAGAGTGTTCCTCCGAGTGTCACCTCAAAGAGGAGTTTTGAGATTTGGCAGGAAGGGCAAGTTGAGCCCTCGGTACATTGGTCCTTATGAGATTGTCGAGAGGATAGGACCATTGGCATATCGATTGGCATTGCCGAGTGAGATGTCCCAGTTGCACGACGTGTTTCATGTGAGTATGCTCCGACGGTACCGCTCAGACCGGACGTATGTGATTCCGGCTCAGGAGATTGCGGTGTCTAGCAATTTGAGTTATGTGGAGGAGCCTATTCAGATTGTGGGATCGTGGGTCAAGCAGTTGAAGTACAGGGTTATTCCACTGGTAAAAGTCCTTTGGAAGAACCATTCTTCTGAAGAAGCAACTTGGGAGACTGAGGAGCTTATGAGGAGTCAGTATCCTCATTTATTTGATCAGACAGGTATGAAATTTCAGGATGAAGTTTTTATTAGGAGGGGAGTATTGTAACATCCCATCACCGATGAAAGGTTATTTTGGTAAATTGGGACGGGTTAGGATTTTCCATTTGCATGCAATTGATATGAGCATTTTTCTGGCCTCTATTTTTAGAGGAATAAATCATTCTGCACATGCATTTATAGGTACATGCATTCATTTCATTTTCCGGCATTTAATTATGATTGTGATATGATTGGTGAATATGAGATAAGTATGTTTGATTATGATTTATTGGGAATTATGGACTAATTGGATCTGAATAGTTGAATTAGAATGTCTTAAGAGTGATTGTCAGTTGATAGCGAATCATAGGAAATTTTTTTCTGGAAATTTGGGAGTAAATGTCCGGATCGAAATTTTCTGAGTAATAGACCGATTGACTTTATATCGCTGGCATACTTGTCCAATGGCAATGAAAAAATTAGATTTTTGATGTTAGGAATAAAAATATTGATCCATTGGAAATTTGGAGACTGAAATTTAAATTAAGTTGAGGACTTATGTCTTATGAGCCCTAGGCTTAAAATCAACCTTTAAAAAGCTTTAGGTTTTGAATTTTGGCAGAAAATCTCTTCTCCTTCACCTAGGGCAAGTTTCCTCTTCCTTCTTTGGTGATTTTCGTTTCCTTTCCCCCTTCATGATCCTTGCTTGTCACAGTATTAGCTTGCTTCTCCTTGTGCAAGAACAAGTCTAAACCTTAAGAAAAGATGAAGTTTTATATGGCTTTAGGTGATAACCGTGGGTGTTAGGGCTTGGAGAAGATTTTCGGGTATTTGAAGATTTGAGGCTTGATTGGTAAGTAAATTGGCTTTAATGTTGTTTTATTGTTGTTGAAATGCTTTAATGGGTTTAAACGTTAAAGATTGTAGTAGTTGAGTGGAGTTATTACTGGTTTTAGAGAGAGAAATGGCGAAAAATCGATCGGAGAAGACGACCTGCGACTCGCATGTCGCGGCGAGCGTGAAGAAAGTCGCCGCGGCGAGCTCTAAACACTTGACATCGCGGCGAGCTCCTTTCTACGTCGCGACGAGCTCGAGTTTTCACGTCGCAGCGAGCCCCTAAGAGGTTGTTCGTCATGTTAGCGTCTTTCCATGCAAGGCGAAGCGACTCAGGTGACGTCATGCGAAGCGACTCCGGGGCGCTTGTGGCGAGGACTCAGGGACGTCGTGTGGCGTTCCTGGCGCATGCAAGGACATTTTCGACTTGATGCAGTTTGGTTTTTGGATCATAACTTATGGTGTAGACCTCCAATTGAGGTGATTCTTGATTCGTTATGAACTAGAGAGAGGGGTATACAATTGAGGTAAAGAATGAAAGTTTGAATTTAAATTAGTAGGATCTGAATTGTTGACAGAAGGTTGAGTATGGTTTCATATTTCAGCCTAAGGATAGTTTCTTGATAATTGGAGTATATCTTGGGGTTTCCAATGGGTGAATTTGACCAAATGAATAGGTTTTCTTGGGATTATTCTAGGGTGGATGATATGGTGGATTGAACTGAATTTTAGAAAGGCAATGAGTCATTATTTGACCAAAAGAGTGAAAAGTTAGATTTGGACAAAAGATAGCAAAATTAGGATATAGCGCCGGAAAGTCATGAACATGCATCGTACATCTTTTAATAAAGACATATGCATCATTGAATTGTTCTGATTATGCATTTAGTAATGGGAAACTATTTGACTGTTATAGAGGCATCGTTTGATCGTCATTTCACAGATATTGCTGAGACTTCCAGGCAGTAGCTCGGAAGTTATAGGTGAGTAACCTAGTTGGTTCTTCAATTTTTGATTGTTAAATGCTCTGCAAACTGCCTGTGAATGTGAATTGTATGATCATGTAAATGATTAGGATCGATATGTCTGCTTTTAATAAATCGGATTTGACTGCTACGTGATTATGAAGAATTGTAACAAATGGGTTTTAATGACAATGTGACTGTGAATTATTGGGCATTTTGCATTTCATACATAAATGCATGAACAGATAATGGTAGTTGTGACCTGGGTCGCCACTGATACTGAAACAAGCCTAGAGCTCGAAGGGAGTTAGTGCATACCCGGAGGGCTCTCCTACTCCCTAAACGCGTCTACTGAACATTGTACACTGTTTACGCGCTCGGTCACAACACTGAAATAAAATAGGGAGAGTCACATATGCATTGCATATACATTGTGATGGATTGAATTCATTGAATGGAAAATAGGCAAGAGTGCATGTTATAATTTAGATAACTAATTTATGAAATTTCTGAGTTCTGTAATTGTCTGAGAAATTGTATATTGCTATCCGGTATTCTGAATGTATTATTGTGTTATGTTGTACGCTATTTGATTAATGCATGAATTGAGTGATGTTGCGGTCTAAACAAAACAATTAAATTTTATCTAAATCAATTAGAGGCAAGTGCACCCCGTCAACAAGTAATATAAAATGGTGAGAACCGGATATCGTACCCATGGGAAAAAATTTCAACACGTAAGACAATTAAATTAAACGATTAAAAATTACTCAGACGATCTAAAATTGATTGATTTAAAATAAAATAAAATAAAATAAAACGATGAAAAATTAATTAGACGATCACGAGTTGATTGATTTAAAAATAAAATAAAATAAAATAAAACGATCAAGAAAATATGAAAATTGCAAGGTATGAATTAAAACGACTAGATTTAATCAAATAACAAAAATCGGTTAAGGTATTAGACTTCAATTAGATTAGGCACTAAAAATTATAACAGTGGATTAATTTAGAAAATTCTTCACTCAAGCAAGTCGAACCCAATGTTCATAGTGTTCCCTTCTCTTTTAAATCCGAGTCACTACTTGGTTCATAGAAAATTCGGAATAAAGGCGTTAAATCTGAAGCCTAAAATTAAGTTCGTTAATTCTAGGTATCCTCACACAAGATCCTAAGGTTGGTCTACACTTTAGTCTCAAGTATGTCGCTTGATTAATTTTCCGACAAATTAAATCCCATTGGTTGTGGCATTTAATCATCTAAGATCTTGAATCTAGGTGATCAAGCTAAATTAAGACTAAATATGCATTCAATCAAGCAAAATTAATACCACAAAATTTATCCTAATCCAATATTAATCTTAACCTTAACCAAAAGAAAAACTTACTCACACATTTTTATTAATGAAACATAAATCATGGTCATAATATATGTTTGCATTAATTAAAATCACACAATTAAAATAAATAAGGCAATAAAACAAATTAAACAAATAAATTAAAACACTCCCTTTTCCACAATTTGTAAATTTTTGTCGTGTCTACGGCTTTGGTACGTCTTGGTCAAGGCCCTCTGGTCTCTCCACGCTAGCTTCTTAAAAATCCACCTTGTTGTTACGTGTTTCTCCTAAGCCTCACTAGCTAACGAATTTTTTTTTAGCTCCTCCTTTCTCACTGGTTAACTTTTAATCTTTTTTAATGCCCAAACTTTTAGCATCAACGTGTCCCTCTCTTTGTGGTGTTTGTAAGTGCTGGAGCAAAAAGTAACAAGATGCCTCCTCTCCTTCAATGTGTCTTCACTTCAACCTTCCTAACATATTTTATTTCCACACCAGCTGTCTTCAACAACGTGAGTGGAGTATGTACGCACTTGGTTCACTCACCAGTTGCTGCTTTTGTAACCTTAAACCAGCAGCTGCCACGTTAATTCCCTAAGCCACCAGGTTATTTCCTTTGCATTTCCACCTTCAACAACGTTGTCTTCTCAGCTGCTCTCCAAGCCCAACAACGTGTTTTTATTTGGTTCTCTTCAGCTGTTTCAAATTCGTAACACCACCAGCTGCCTCCTTCTCTTGCTTCCACCTCATGCTTTCTTCTTTATCGTGTCAGCTCTAACATGTGTCTCTCCAGCAGCTGCTTATTTCTCTCCACACCAGCTGCTACTTCAGCTGCTTTTATTCTCCATGCATTCAAGCTTCAATGTTGCTGCTTCACTGGATGCTTCCACTAGCTGTAACGTTCCTATGTAGAGTTTATGTTTGATGGATGTATGTTCAGTCCACACATCAACCTTTCTTCAGCTGATAACCTTTCTTCAATTTTTTCCAGCTTCCAGTAGCTTCGGTTGTGGGTGGAGAATAACAGTTTTTGTGAGGGCTGCAGTGGAGAGTGTTCCCTCAATCATCCCTCACTCACGCACACTTTTGTTTTTTTTTTAGCCCACCATGTAACGCCCCCCCTCTTTTTACTACTTCCCTCGTTTTTATTTTTCTGCTCCCCCTCTTTTTCTGCTCACTCCCACTATCACCCATATAACGCACCTCTACAGCTATTTCTCATCTCACTTTTCTGCCTCCACTCCTCTTCAGCTCACGTTGTTTGTCTTCACCTCTCCACACACTATCCTTCTCCAGCTGCTATCTGTTTTTATCTTCACACCACCATCTACTTAACTCTTCTCCAGAAACATGGATGCTCCTTGTTTTACGCCACCTGCTACTTTGTTTTCTTCTTTCTTATTTAATTCCTCTTTGTTCTCCTTCACACACCAACTCTTTCTTTTGGCCCTCCAGTCCATGCTCTCTTGTTTTGTTCTTTTTATTTTTCTCCATAGCTGTCCAAGTTGTCTTCCACTTGTGTTGTAACGTTGTTGCTTGGTGAGTCCTTGAGCTGTGAACTTGATCCCTCACTAGCTGGTCTCATAAAAGGCTGCACCTCACGTTTTCCTCTAGCTCTCTCTAGCGTGGATGGACCTCTTTGTTTTAGTGATGGGTCATGGGGGACATTGCTTTAGTGGACAACTTGGAGGCTAGTATTCTGGAAGTTGGCAGAGACGTGAAGCATTGTTCATCAAAATGGAATGGGTTTTGGAAATCCATAAGGGTCACGCATGAAGGGCATAAGACATTTTCTTGCTTACCTGAAATTAAAACAAATAATCTTTAATTAGTGCAATTTAAGCATTAAATGGACAAGAGATTAGTAAATTATCTGTCAAAATTTAATACAAAATGTCCATTAACAAGTGAACCATTGATGATGGTTTCACATTGAGTTCGCAAACTCATCCAAAATTGCATCTATTTTTCAGGATCGATAGATTAAACTTTTAGCTCCAGAGATAGACTTGTCCTATCGTGTGAGCGCATTGACAAGAGAAGTTATGACACACAGGTTGGTCAGCTGGGATTGATTTTGGGGATGATCTAGTATAGACTTTGGTATCAGGTTTCCTTTCTGGAGTAATGTATTTAGATAGTGGAAAACTGATAGGCTTGTATATATTTCTGTTTGATAATATGAAATGAGAAAGTATCGTGGTTTTAAAGCATAGTGATTTTTATATTGCGATTTTATTTAATTGATGCCATGATGAGTACGGTAGTGATCGTGCGTAGCTCTCCCTTATTGCGGGATATGCGTCGGAATGACCTACGGGTGTCCCGGTGCATACCCTGCAGTAAGGGGGCGTTACACAGGATCTTCATGTGTGGCATCCAGCAAGAGGAGATTGCGAGGAAAATGAAGCGATAATAGTTATGATTTCTGTATAAGAGTTGGGCTCCGAAAATGGGGTCCAATATTTGTGGTATCAAAGCGCCAGTATTATGATCTTACATGGGCGCATATGTAATAGTGATATATATGAGAAGTTGATAAGAGTTAGCGAATGGATAGGATTGAATTAGTGAGAAGATGAAAATGATGTGAATTTCTTTGTCATGAATTATTTGAGGAATCAAAGTGATTGTTTGATTTAGGTGACGAGAGATATAACTATGTATGGAAATTCAAAAGGTTGATTTTGAATGGTATCTGGACTATATTAAAGAATTTGGCCATTGACTTGTGTAAAGATGTTAAGAAATAATGATTTATGGATATAGTAATTGGATGTGATATTGGTGGTAGTTGATACAAGAGGTGAAATATTGTGAATACATGAGATATGTGTATGATGGAGAAATATAAGGGATATAAGTGTCAACGATGAGATTAGAGTGTACAAGTAGAGTGCAATGGAAGCATAACTTTGTTATGATCTTAAGAAGAAGAAATTGGAACCGAAGTGGTCGTTCGATTATTACGACAGGAGTTATGATTCGCAGTAAGAAGATATTAGTGGAATTGAGGTCAGAATTTCATAATGACTATGCCTCGATAAATTCGAATTGATTAAGGATATACAGGTGGAAGATGAAAGAAATAAGTGATAATAGGATAATGAGATAGAAGTGAGGAAATGGAGAAAGGGAAATGAAATAGACATAAATGAATTTACATGGGATGAATGAAATGATATGTAGTGTGGGGAATTAAAAGTGTGTATAAGATGGGATTTTATGCATGAATGAGAATTAGGATAAGGATGCAAAAATCAAATGAGAAGAGTAGATGCACTCAGTATGGACATGGACTCATTATGAAATGACATAGCATCAAAAAGGGAGTGAAGTCTGGAAAAATTGGAATAAAAGTGGGGTTAGTATGTTTGATAAAGAGAGAAATGTTGTCGAAGATCAATGAAGATCAAAGTATCAACTGTGTCAGACATAAATTGGTGATTTTCAAGAGCGAATCTATGGACAGAATGGCATGACTTTGATGATGCCCATCCATGCATATGTGATAGAAAGTATGTTCATTACTCCATTGAGTTTTGAATGATTTGAACATCATCATCCTCATAAGGTGACGAGAGAATTGGTTCTCTCGAGGTATTAAACGTAGCTGATGATATGATGATGATAGTAGGTGATTGATAAAGATTCGCATGAACAGTATAGATGATTGTAGCAAGAAGCCCTCTTTCGAAGAAGAATTTTTTTGAGTTAGATTGAGTATATCAGTCAGTTTATGTTGAGAATAATCAATGAAAGAACAGATCAGAAGGGAATATGTAATGATTCGAAAGTGAGTATGGGAGTCCTATCTCTAGCAGAGACTCAAGCAAGAGAGGTAGAATATGTTATTGAAAAAGGTATGTATGTATTTTGTTTGATGTAAAGGATCCAACCATGTGAGTAGACTTTTGAATTTGAGGAGACATTGATTGCTAATATAAGAAGCATATAAGTTCACGTTATGTTCTGTGTAAGTATGTTCGGGAGATACAAATCTATCTTGATGAAGATATGACAATCGCAAGAAGTTAAGTCTGCCAATAAATTGCAATGTGTGGAGAAGTTTGTATGAACGAACAAGCATGAGAATAAACCGAGTGAGGTTGAGGACATTCGAGGAATGGAGAGAACCAGTCAAGAAAGGTAAGTCAATTGGGAAATTGAGAAGAACAAGAGATAATATCACCCAGTGAGGAATCAGTTATTTAAGGAATTACGAGAACCAATTGTGGACATATAGAGTTTTGACAACATTTGTATACGTTAACTAATTCCCCTACAATACTATGGTATTGAAGATTAAAGCGGTCCAAGCGGAGTTTGATGATATGTTAAGTGCATTCGAAGAGTTGAGAAGAATAGTTTGTATGCTTGAGGCAAAATGAGTAAATCGTATGAAGGACGAAAGTAAAGAAAATTTTGAGGAATTATAGCACCGATATTAATCATATCGTCTAGATTTGGAGATTCAGTAGTATTCAATGATGGTTGCAGAAGAGATCGGGATAAGACCCACGCAGAAAAATGAAGTACATTCAAGTGCATGGAGACAATTGAAACCTCATCGGTCGATTGTTGATAAATGAATTGAAACTTGTTGCTGTAGTGATTGCTTGAAAGTCGGAGACATTATGTGTACAGATATATTTTTGACTGCGTGTAAGACATACAGATCATGAAACTCAAAGTACTTATTGAGTTGACAGAATTGAATACGAGACTGAGATAATGGATTGAGTTACTGGCAGATTATGTTGTACAAATGAGTACGAGCAGTAAAGCTAGTGTTGTAATCGGATGCCTTTGAATAGAGAATTCAATAGCGATGAAGTATGAATTCAGATGTAGAGGTTATCAGATCTGGTGCTATAAAGAGTGCTGAATGGAATTGAACTTTGGGCAAATGATTGATCACGAAAAATGTAAGGTCAGTTTCACATAAACAAAGCTCTATTGAGGGTTCAGAAATTGTGAACCTTACCGAGAAATTGGAAATGAATGTAAATTTTGAATTCGAGTAGGAACACGATACGGGGCGATTGAGATAAGAAGTATGCGTACCGCTAAAGATGTTTGAGCAAGGAGACTGTTAGAAAAGTACAAGTGGTGTTTGAAGTTATGCATCCTAGTAGAAATATGTCAAGTGACTAAAAGTTTGGATTGTCGACGGTCTGAAGTTTATAATTTGGAGTTCGTAGGATCATGAGACCAATGTATGGTTCTATGTGACTATTGTCATAGTGATTTCTATAGAATACGGTATGAGGAGTTAGATAACGAAAAGGAATTGTTCGCTTCTGCATTGTGAGGGTTAAGGCCTCAAATGATTGAAGGTCAGATTGTTTGGAGAGGTTGTTGATCAGTGAAATCGATCAGTATTAGATATTGGCCCTGTTTGGCAATTAGTTGATAGTGATAGCGATAGTGATTCTATCAACATTAATGATAGTGATTATATCACCGGTTTGATCAATGGATTGCATTAATTATTTTGTTAAAGAAGTTTGGTAAAATTAATGTATTTAGTATTAGTTTGTTTAAGTGTAAATGACTTATAAGGACATGATTTTAAAAAATATACGAATATAAATATTATATTTTAGCATGTCAATAAATATTCTTATAAGAATTTAGAATTTAGATATTTAATTATACAAAATTAAGTTTATAACTCTAATAAAAATATAAAACATATAATAATAATAATAATTCTTTATTAAAATAATAATAATAATAATTCTTTATTAGAATAATAATAATAATAATAATAATAATAATAATAATAATAATCGAAAATGAACTTGATTGAGTACATTATACACATTTTAAAACAATCAGCCCCATATTAGATCTACAAAATCAAACTTTTAATGCCAGACACCAAAGAAGGTTGCGAACTTTTATAAAAAAGAAAGAAAACACAAGAGCTTCTGGAGGAATGAGAGAGATGAGCAGCAAAGGGCAAGGCCAAATTTGGCTTTTTAGGTTTGGACTTCTCCCAAACGCTGCTCCATCCAGCTGATTGGTTTTGGCTGATTGGGTTGGCTGATTCAACCCAATCAGCCAATTAACCAAACATATGTATAAGCTGTTTGACTTAGTCAAACAGCTGATTTTGGCTGATCAACTAAAATATTAGCTGATCAACTGTTATCCAAACACACCCATTAAGTGATTCAAGAAAGATGGATGAATTAGTGGATCCATGCCAAGGACATGGAATACAATGAGATTGACATCAGAGTTAGATGTGTTGATGCTAAGGTGATGTGAATTATTAAGTGAAAGATGATTTGTCCTTAAGGGGTGCTTTCATGGGATACAGGGTGTGTCTACATGGGGTACAAGGTGTACTTACATGGAGTACGAGGGTGCTCAAGTTCGGGAAAGAATTCGCTAAGCCCGCTATGCATTGGTTCATATGAAATTGTTATGAGTTAGTGCTACTGACAAAAGATGTCTTGGATTCGACATGTGATATACGTGAGTATGTTAAGAAAAAATTGATGTGCTAAGATATTGGTGTTACCGACACAGGAAGTGGGAAAATTGTAAATGATCTGAAGCATAATGAGGAATTAGTTAAGGAAGTGATTGACCAAATAAGGAATTGAAAGACCGAGCGAGTCTATTGACCATGGTCCTTTGAAAGAAAGTATTTGAGTGATGAAGTTCAATGGAAAATGGAGGAATATCCTGCACTCCTGATCAGTCAGATAAGAATTTCGAGGACGAAATTATTTTTAAGAGAGGGAGAGTTGTTGGCCCCCGGAATTTTCTGGATGAATTAAGCATGGTTTTAAAAAAATTTTAGGTTGATGGATAAAGTTTTGGATTTTCTTGTTAGGAAAATGTTAGTAGATCTATTATATGGTTTGGTTGTATTAAAAATGGTAAGAATGTATAAGGGCATTTTAGGCAAGTCATCTAAGATCTTAAGACTTAAGGCTTAAATGAAAGGGCAAAATGGACATTGCTCACTTGGTAAGGGTATATAAGAAGAAGAAAGAGTTATGTTTTGTTTAGAAATGGGAGAAGAAGTTGTGGAAGAGAGGAGAAGAGAGGAAAAATTAGGGTTTTGGAAATCTTGAAGAATTTGACGAATCTTGGAGCTAAACAAGTAAGTAAAAGACTCAACCCTTCTTGATTTGTTGAATGAATCATGTTTTGTGTTGGGTAGAAGTGAAAAATGGGGTTGAATGTATGAAGTGAGTTTTCGATGGAAGGTGTCTTAGGGTTAATGATTTTGTTGTGTTTGTGAATGGATTTTTGTGTTGAAATGAGTTTAGAATTGAAGTAGGGATGATGTGTTAAGATTAACATGAGTTATTTTAAGAGATGGGAAGATTTTGGTTGAAGAAATGCTGGAAAATTCAGGTTCGGAGACGTTCTCCAGACCCGCACGTCGCGATGTGCTCATGAGCACGCCGCAACGTGTGAGGAATTTGTGCACGTCGTGGCGAGCATGGGCCGTTTGTCGTGATGAGTACGGGTCATTCGTCGCGACGAGCACGGGGCGTTCGTCGCGGCGAGCACGGACCGTTCGTCGCTACAAGCGTGGCCTTCGTCGTGGCGAGCCCCCAATTTCCAGCAAAGATGAATTTTGGTATTTTGGGCATAAATTTTGATATAGATGTCCAAATGAGATGATTTTTGATTTGTTGTGAACTAGAGATAAAGGTCTACAAGTTTTATGAAGAAAGGAAGTTTTGAATCAGTCTTTAAAGATCTCAAATTTTCAATGGAAGTTGAGTATAGACTCTTGTTTCAACATAAGGATAGTCCCAATATGTTTGGAGTATAACTTTCGGATTTCTGAAACAAATTGAATGATTATAGAGTTATTAGAGATTTAAGAAAATGGGGAACATTTCTATAGAAGAGAATATTGTCAGATTTTGTCATTTACTTGATCAAAGTGAACATGGAAAATTGACCCGAATGTTTAGACTTTTGAAAGAGTTTGAGTTTTTTAGAGTTTACCTTAGTAAATATGCAATATTTGGGTCCTCAAATTGTATTCCTATTAAATGGAAATTTTGTATGTGATAAAGGAAATCAAAAAAGGCAAGAGGATCAAGAGAAGAGGCATCGTTTAAGCATGTATCCGAGCAAGGATTTCAGGTGGGTTTCATGTTTATAATTTAGTAATGAGCCAATAATGATTACTTCCAAATAAAGAAAGATTTCAATTACTTTATAAATGTTGTTTGTTTCTTTTGAACGATTTGCAAAAATTGCTACATGTTTCGGTTTATGAACTTTATTGATGAATTTCAAAATAAAGATAGAAATGCTTTGAAACATTTTTTCTGTTATGCCTTGGAAAAATTCACGGCATTTTGCATATTCGGAAAAGAAGAAAAAGCATGCAAAGCATGAAAGCATTTGATCAAACGTTTTGAGCATGATTATGTGCTTTGTTTGGGCAAGAGAGGAACGTTTCGTTAGTCACGTGCACGTCGACATATAGTCTTCTCCCAACTGCTCGCTTGAGGCCACGAGATCCTGAGAAATCAGACTCATTTCGTTCACGGTATAAACTTCGGTTTATCCGTTTTGTTCTATAGAACTCTCGAGCCATTTGTTTGTGCATTGCATCTTTGAATTGTCAAGCTTGTTGCATAAATTGAGTGTTTCGTACCGATGGTTAAATGATATGCTGTGTTGATGTGATGGCATTTTTAACTACGAATTTTGAGTACCATTTTCAAATATGACTGAGAATTTTGGGAATAAAGCACTTTGTGATTTCATTACGACTTTTATACGACAATAAACATTTCAACATTTTTGCTTATTTCTTCGTTATAAACCTGTTACCCACGAGCTATAAGCTCACCCCCTTCAATCCCATCTCCAGGTAACGAGCAGGAGGTCGGATGAAAGGGAGTTCAAGTAACTGTTTATTTATATATTGATGTGTTTAAGAGAGATTGTAATAAGACTAAGATTTGAGACTTTTGTTAAGAAACTATTTCGGTTTTGTATCTTGTGTATTCCGATTTTGATATTGATATTGTATTGTGGCTTGGCATGCCATTAGAGCTTGTAAAATTTTATTCTTTTGATATTAATGAACTACGCATGGATGATGTTGAGTGGGATTATGACTTACATATGGCTAAGGTTGAATGGAAATTAAAGTATGCTTGAAGAAGTTATCGATTTGGAGATGACAAATCACGAGTACGAATTATGGTTATATATATATGTATAAATGAGTTGTGTTATGCAAAAAGGAACGTAGAAATGGTGCGCGACTTTAGGCTTCGCAATTTCTTTAGAATTACGCAGACGATCATGGTTTACGAGTTGAATTCCAAAAACGAGATTCAATATGGGTGATATCAGAACAAGAAGAATCGCAAGGAACCACGCTCCAGTATGACGGTATTTTGTTAAGAGTTAGATTACGGAAACAGGATCTTCATGTGTGGCATCCAGCAAGAGGAGATTGCGAGAAAAATGAAGCGATAATAGTTATGATTTCCGTATAAGAGTTGGGCTCCGAAAACGGAATCCAATAAGATAACACCCAATGTCCAAGATCAATCTGTAAGTCCCAATGCCCTCTATCCGCGCCTTCATTCTGTTCCCGATATACAAGAACATTTCGATTCCGTTTATGGTCTGGATTGAAAGGAATCCCTGTTTACCATGTGACACATGAGTAGTTGCACCAGAATTTAACCACCAGTTATTTTTAGGCACATCAATAAGATTTGATTCAAAACATACTGAGACATAGTATGTACCTTTCTTTTCGAACCAAGTCTTTCTTTTCGGACAATCTTTCTGAAATTGACCAGGCTTCTTACACAAGTGACATTGCTTATCTTTCTTGATTCGACCCTCAGTAACTTTGTTGAGACCTTTGTCCTTATTTTTGTCTTTCTGTCGTGGTTTATTCTTACTGCTACTAGCACCTTGATGAAATGTGAGATGAACGGAGTGGTCCTTTATTTTCTTCAATCTCCCTTCCTCCTAAACTAATTTGGCCTTAATTTCTTGAAGGTTCCATTTTTCTTTAATAGTCATTTGCATTAAATTCAAGCTCAACCTGTTAGATCATTCCCAAGCCTCATAATAAGACTTGTTAGCTTCATAACTAGTCTCAGTTATGGTTGCAGGTTTTACGTCTAAAACTATGGCCAAATCTAAATCCATTACACCCAGGTGGAACTGGATTTGTTCGGACCAATCTCCATAGTTCAGACCATTGAACTTAATCAAACCATTGCCTAAGGCGAGCAAACTAGTAGATGTTGCACATACAACATATAGTTCATATTAATGCTTTGCGTAAACCTAAATGGATTCAAACTAACTAATAAACATTAATTATGTATTTAAATTCTCCTCCGGTGAAATTTAAATACGAAATATAACCTATTATGATGCATATATAATACTATAATGGACAATCAAGCATATTACAGTTAATATGCATGTTATCTTGGATATACAATCATATTAACTTAATATTTTCCTTTAATGTTATTAATTATAAGCAATGGTCCACCTTTAAGTGACCTCCTAGCATTATAATTAATAATCTCAATTGTTCAAATCAACCTTTATGTCATTTATCATCATATTATATTGAACAATTGAAACAAATCACAATTAAATGATTAAAATTTTCCAAGCTAGGCCACTTTGGTGACTAACAAGCTTTCCATGCAATAAGCATTTAATTGGACAATCATCATACATGACAGAATTTAATTTAACTAGTTTGATCACTTTGGTGACAAACAAACTATTTTAAATGTCCATAATGTCATGTATTACATTCAACAAATACAAGGAAAATTTAATTCTAACTATTACAAAATATAAAATTTTGATATTCAAAGTACCAAAACAACTATAATATGGCACTAATTTTCAAAATTATATTATGTATAAATCAATTATGAATTAAATAATCTTTTATGTTCCATCCTAAAATGATTTTTCTTTTGGGGTTAAAGTCTATAATTATTAACTAACCCAAAATGTTGTCCCTTAATAGCCCAAAGGCCCAAAAAATCAGTCCATAAATACCAATTGAATTAAATAATTTATTATAATTGGGCCATGAATATTCATTAATCCAATATAATCTTTGGGGCCCAAAATCAACAAAAAAAATGAGCCCAGAAAATGATTTCTAGGGTAGAAGCCCGTGCTGGCACGTGCTCAACAGGAGAAGGCAGCGTTCTTGACGTTGGCCTTAAAGGTCTGGCGCTGCTCTATTGTTGTTTCTGTCTGGCGCGTGCAGAACACGCTCTAAAAGCTACCAAAGGACGCTGCGTCTACCGCGTGCACTACACGCGCCAGACGCTGACCATCGTCTTCCTTAGGCGTTTTTTCATTTTTTGTTTGTTTCTTTTTTTAAAAAAAAATCTTCAATTCTTTGATTGCTCTTCCTACATTGTGCTTCATATCACAAACATAGAGGATGGTTTCTCTTCAAAATGAAAACTATCCCAAGCCTTTACTAAGAGCATTCATGGAGGATCGATGTAACCATTATTGTATTCTCTCTACCGTATATGATTCTTACTCTAAACCATAATAGAAATTCCCATAATAGACTGTCATTTCGATTTAAGTTTATTGTAGAGCACATACAGAACCCATACACAATACAAATCATCACTGAAAATGCATATTCTATTCGAAAACTTGTAAACAATCAATCATCACCGAAAGTTCATATGCTATTCTGAAACTTTTAAACAATCCAGCTTCATATTTGTAAACAATAACATGCAATCGTTGTATGTTATATCCATAGTCATACGAAAACAATAAGAAACATAATCATACCAAACCGACATAAAACAGATCATGCATTACAAGACTCTGATACCAATTGTAAACATTTATCGGATCGAATTATTGTTTATGTACTTGTATCTATGATTTTTGTCGTAATGTTGATTTGATTGTCGTATTTATTTCCTCCGTCTTCTCATTAAAGAATTCTTCAATGGTTGAGAATGATTTCATTCTATAAGTTGTTTTAACTTATATAGCCTCACCAACGGACATGTCCTTTGGTAAATAGAAGAGAGAGGAAAGGGTCCTTGATCCATTTGAGATCCGATCTATAATACTCAATAACTATTATCTTGAGTGCTTTTCTTGGACTCAAATCTTTAAGTGGCATGGGACATAAAATAGTCTAACAAGCATTGCACACAGATCCTTTATAATTATAATCAAACCAACGGCCCCTGTAGGCAATCCTATTCTTCAATCAATCTCACACACAATTGTGTTCTAGAAATCGAAGGTGAAGATATATGTATAATGATACGGCAAAGGATTTTGTAAAGAAGATTTGGACGTGCGCAGACTTAAGTTTTTGTGTGTAGAGAAGACGTAAAGATTTACAGGACCGTATATCTAAAATGCATTTTCGATATATTTTAAATTTTGAACGATTTTAAAATTATAGTTAAGTTAGGTTGAATATAATAAAAGGATATTTATAGCAATTACTTGTTAGAGTTTGCATGTGAATATATATATGTGTGTGTGTAATATGTAATATGTAATGATTATTATAATCTTGTTAATAAAATTTCTTTTATTTTTATTATTTATTTGTTTCTATTTTATTTTATTGTATATACCTTATTTCATAACAGAGAAAATAAAATAAACACAAATATTTTGATAAAAAGAACTAATTGTCTTGTCTCGATGGAGGTATAAGACATTGTAAAAGAAGACAAAACTATAAATAGATTAATGAAAAATTCTAGTGTATTGTTAGTTGATAGTATTGTTAATGTGATTCGTGAGGCTCTAATAGTCACCGGAAAGCATGAGGATATTAGCATGGAAATGAGACGGCGATGGCATATTTAGAGTAGAACAGTTGATTTTGGGATGTTACTCGAAGTGGTTTTTGGTGATGGCATCGTTTTTTTTTCCTGTAGAAAGGATTGTACGGTGTAGACTTATTGTTTGAGCAATATAATTTATTAAAATTTCAAAAAAAAAATCTAGTGTATCAAGGTCCTTTTCATACAACCCTTCTCTCTCTTTGTAAAATCAGTCTCCATGTATTTGATAATTTATTATCTATGTAATTTACACTTTCTAAACAATAATATAAATTTTAAATATTCAAATTTTTGTTCATTTTCTAATTTGATTTTAGAAATTGATTAAAACACGTAAATTTGAATAAATTCTAACAAAATAGTAAAATAATTAGTATCAACCAATAAATAAAAATATTGGAATATATAAATTAATCAATTTATGAAAAAATCTAAGTGAAACTTGTGGAGGATATATGACATGAGATTAATCAAAAGAAGAAATCCATACACACACATATACACATACAACAGCTACAAAAAAAAACTAAGAAACTCGTCTGTACTGTTACAAACTAACAAATTATCAACTAATTAAAGCTAACGGTAATTGTATACGAAAATAATAACCAAACTTAATATCTCTACATCCTGCCCTCAAGATTGAGCTTGATAGAAGTCAATCAAGCCATGCTTGGAAACAAGATAATAGAACATTAGACAGGCTGGTGACTTTGTAAAAATATCTGTAAGTTGTTCGTTGCTGGATATATGCGTGGTAGAATGAAAGCCTTCTTGAATTGCTCTCTAAAGATATGGCAATCAATTTCTAAGTATTTGGTCCGTTCGTGGAAACTGAGATTGGATACAATATGGAGAGTTGCATGATTGTTATATTATAATGAGATTGGAAGACATTAAAAAAAATACGGAAGTCTTGTAGAATGTAAGAAATCCACAACAATTCAAAAACCACGGCACTCATACTTCGTCATGCCTGAATTGAGGACCTTGAAATCTTAAAAAAAATATAGTTTTTTTTTTTGTTTTCTAAGAAATGAGAGAAGAATCTAGATAAACATAATAATCAGTTAGAGATTTCCTAGTTTATGGGCAATATGCCCAATCTAAATCACAATAAGCCTAATTATCAAAGCTGAAATCAGAAAAATAAAATAATCCTTTCGTTAAACAAAACTTAAGATATCTGAGTACATGGATGGTTGCATTCTAATGTATGGCACAGTTAGTTACTACAACAGATAAGCTTATTGGCAACGAAACCAAATGTCGCTGTCGCAAATATTAATTTGCAATGAAAATAATTGTCGCCTTAATGGTCGGTGAATCCCGGTAGTAAAACAATATTAGCGACAATTTTTGAAATCATCACAAAAAATTTTAGATACATAATAATTTCGTATAACTAACGAGAACGAGGAACGTCGTATGTATTATTTTGCGACATATATGTATTTGTAGATAAAGGTTTTTACCTACAAAATCGTAGTTGTAGGTAATTATTTTACTGAAGATTTTTTGTAGCAGAATAGTTTTAACTGCTAATTATTTGTTATAGATAAATGTTTTATAAACATAGGTAACAACATTTTTTGACAATTTTGTTTTGATAGTTAATACTTTTAGTTACAATTTTGTTTTGTAGCAAAATAGTTTTAACTACTAATTTCTTGCTGTAGGTAAATGTATTTAGAGACATTCTTGTAAACATAAGTAATAACATTATGTGACGATTTTGTTTTGATAGCTAATACTTTTTAGGCCATATTTGGTTAAGGGGTTGGTAATGAAACATGATGGAACGTAACACACTCTTATTGTTTAGTTAAGGATTTCATAATAGAGTGAGACGGAATGGAATGGAAGCAAAGAATTTTATGTTATGTTCCATTCTATCCTAAATAGTAAAAATAAGAAACTTTCGATTTGGAAGGCTTAGGATAGAACGTAAACTAATAAATATATACTACCTAATATACCCTCAATAATTTTCTTAATGCTAATTATTTCTTCTAATCCTAACCCCTTTTCCCATACTCATTTATGACGGCCTACAAAATTGTGTATAATTAATAATATTTTATATTATTTCTCCTTACCCTAAAATAATATCTTTATAATTTTAATAATAAATTGTATATAATTATTAAAAACTTTAATAAAATTTCTATTAATGTAAAATAGAAAATATATTATTTTTAATTATTTTACATATTTCTATATAAATAAAATTATGCATAAATTATTTTAAATATAAATCACCTAAAATAAAGATATATTAAATAATTAATAATAAAATTGTATTTAATTAATAATAAAATAATAAAACCTTTATTAAAATTTTATTATTTTAAAACTATGACTTTTAATTGGACATAATTTTCGCTTGAAAATCATAACGCTAAATCTCCTATAACAATTATTTTAATATTAGGGTATAATAACTATTTATTATACATTACATTTCATTTCATCCATCTTCCAAATAATATTTTACTATATTATATTATTAACCTTCCATTCCTCCCAAACAACTTTTCACTATATTATATCACATTCCATTATAAATCATTCATTTAGTTCCATTCTATTCCATTAACATCTAATCAAACAAGCTCTTAGTGACAAAATTTTATTTTAATTTTAAATTTTATTATAATTTTTAAAATAAATTTAATTTAATTTATTACAATTTTAAGACATTTGAAATATAAATTAGTTACATTTATAATTAATGTTAGTGACATATTTTTAAATAACAATAAATTGAAATAAAATAAGCATTAAAATGAAATGTATTTTATAAAAAAATAATTACAGGTCATATACAAACTAAGACCCTCATTGTCGTTACTACTACGACATAGTTTCAGCCAAGTAATTGTTTGACCATCTTTTAATCTTGTTTACTTCTTTTATATTACGATCTAATTTTCTTCGTACATTGTAACTTAGCCTTGATTGCTGGTTCCCTCTTAAAGCTACTGTAACATATGTTGGTTGTGACGAAGATGCACTAATGAGCTTAAAGTTATACTCAAAACTTTTGATATACCCCAATCTTGTACCAAGGACATTTTTGCAAATGTCATCAACACTGGGCTGATTCCCCTCAGACAATAATGTCTGCAATAACTCCTACATCTTATCCTACAATTTATAGTACAAAATCGAGCTAACTAAAAAATTATTACTTAGTATTACATAGAAAAATAAACTGCAATATTAATTTGTTTGTACTTACACAATTATTTTGTGCCTCTTGAGATGTCCAGTCTTCACCTTCCTTATAATGTATTAGCTTGTAGAGTATGATCCTATCGCACTCTTGTCCTTGGAGTTAAATTTGGCTTTATTATATGAATTTAAAAATTTAGAAAATAATAGAATTTATTGTATTAAGAAATAGAATAATAAGTTGAAAACGTTACACTTACAAATTCTTGTCAAACGACAACAAATGATTTGGAGCTAGTATTATGAGTCTTCATTTTTGCTCTATTCATCTTGACTTTCTCACACTTTTCCTAAATTAAGATAAGTAGTCATAAAATGTATAAACAAAATTAATGGGAGGAAATATGAAGAGAAAAAAAAACCCGAACCTTCACTAAGGCCCAATAATAACACATTTCACTCCAATTTTTAGAGTCACCTGTTCTAGAGCATGTCTCCTTACTTTTTCATTGGAAGGGAAAGATTGTTAATATTTATGAAGTCTATATCGATGATCCTTCTCCCTTTGTTTCAACAGTGAACTAATACAGCTTGAAACTTCAGGCTTGTCGATATCAACGATATTAAGCTTCATCTGTAAAGAACACGTATAAGTTAAGTTATTGTTTTTGTTAAGTAAAATCGCAATACATATAATCAATTGAATTGAAATATTACCGAAACTTTGTCCAAAGCATTTTGGAGCAAATTGTCTTCCTTCAACCGCTCGCACATCAAGGCAAGGCAATTCATTCCTCACAACAACACCTAACTCACTGGACAAGTAAACCAAGAGCTCCTCTAGTGATTTCAAGACCCAAAAAGTATCTAACATTGCTTAGATCCTTAATTATAAACTAGGAGTCAAGGAATGATTTTATATCAATAATATCATATCATTTGGACTTAACAAGGACATAAGCAATGAGAGCTAGAAAAGAATTGGTACTCCTTTTGATAAATAGGCATTGATCACGAGAAGATTGTTGAAATCCATTTTTCTGTAATTGAACAGTAAATTCAACATTCTATTCTATTGAAGACTGCTTTAAACTATATAATGATTTCACCAATTTACAAGCTTCTCTTAGTAATTTGGCTTTGTCATATGCTCAGGTGGTTTCATATACACCTTCTTATGTAAATGCCCATATAGAAAAGCATTATTTATATCTAATTGATGGATAAGCCGATGTATGATTGTAGTAGCTAATCTAGCTACAAGAGAAAAGGATTCAAAGTTGTCAACTGAATCTCTTAGATACCAAACTTGCGTTATACCTCTCCACTATTCCATCTAGATTAAACTTTGTCTTGCAAACCCATTGAGATCCTATAGGCTTAAGTATAGGTGATAAAATTTTCAATTGCTAAGTACCATTTCAAGGACAGTAAGCTCTTTGTTCACGACTTGTATCCACTTAGAATTAATACAAGCTTATTTATAAGAATGTTTGGTAAGGGTAATTGTTCTGAATCATCTTAACAATAGAACAATAAGTAAAAATGTTTTCATTACAAACATTTTCTTTTAATGGGAAAATTTTATGATTTGTTAATTTATAAACCTTGTATGCTTTCTGTCCTGGATAAAAACCTATAAATATGCATTTAGATGCTCTAGGATCCAACTTGTCATTTTTGGGTTATGTGCTGGCTTATGGCTTAACATTTCAGATGATTTTTTCTTTAAAGAATAATATATGTGGCCATTAGTACGGACTTTCCCCAAGATTTGATTTGTGATTTGGATTGAAACACGAGGGATCTTGCCACTTGCAGAAGGGGTTTATGTTTTCTTTCAACGGCACCATTACGTTGTGGTTTCTACGGACAAGTTTTTCAAGTACAATCCCTTTATCAGTTAATAGTTTTTAGAATTCAGTGTTTATGAATTTTGTACGATTGTTAATTTTAATTATCTCCACAGAGGTTTTGGTATTGGTTGGCTAAGAGGTTTAAGAAATAGGCCAAGGCTTGATTAATTTAATTTTTATGGGCAAGCAAAAAAGTCCCTGTAGCTCTAGTTTGATCATCGACAATAGTAATACGTAATGTGCATGCACCCGATAAAGATGGTTTTGTGATAAGGACCCTAGAGATTTAAGTAAATAAGTCCAAAAGAATTTTTTGTACAAGAATCATTTTGATGAAACATAAGCCTGTGTTGTTTTAAAAGTGGACAAATGACACAGGATTTTAGTTTAGAAAAACAATCTTTATTAATGAAATATAAATGGTTCAAAACTTTGTATGATGCGTGGACTAATCTTTGATGCTTCAGAAAATTTATTTGTGAACTATGAAGTATTACATGATTCAGAAGCAGTATTGTAAAATTTATCGGTAAGGGGCATCTAAGTATCAAAATAAGATTGGCCTGGAATATATAATGTACCTGTCAATTTTCCGACTGTCGGTACATGATGGGTAGAAAAGAAAGTGAATTCCATCTTTTCTATTTCTGTAAGTTTATTGATAGACAAGAGATTACATCTAAAACTAAGTGTATGTAAAGAATCTGTCAATATGAGTTTTGGATGTATAATTGTACATCACCTGCGTCATGTATGAGTCTTAAGATTCCATAAGGTAAAATGTAATTTTCCAAGTACCTTTATCCAATTAATCAAGTGTATTAATCAAAGCATAATCGAGCTTTATGCCTGCATAGGGTTGGAGACGAGTAAAATTTATGTAAGTGCTCTCTAGAGCTGCTTTTCCCTCTAAGAATTTGACCATTTGTTATATCATGCTTGCAAAAGTTGAGTTCCAATTACCAGTCTCTTTTTTTTTTTTTTTTTCCAACTGCATAAAATGATGTCTCGACCATATTAGCAGCTCTTAACAGCCTTCCTTTTCCTTTCTTCTCCTGTAATTCTTTATACCAATCTAGGTAGCCAACAAGATTCTTTTAGATGTCCCTTCATACTACAATGGTCACACGTCTAACGGTTGCTTTTCAACTTTCTTGTTTGCATCTCCTTTCTTATTATTACTCTTAGATTGAATATTTTGTTTGTTATTTATGTTTTTCATCATCATAGCTGCATATTTTACATTTTCAGGGAAGTTTGTGCACACTGCTCTCTGTCTACCTACTCTTAAAATTATAGACTATGTTTTGTATATATATGTTTATGAGTGGATCCATCATTACTATCTAATTATTATTAACCCCATCAGAAATTGCAACAACTTACTGGCTAAGTTCAACTCATCCATAACATTTCCAATTTCATATATACATCTACTATAGTTACATCTAGGAATAACCTTTAAACATCTTAATTCATCCCCCTGTCTTTTAAGGTAAATGAGATATTTTGCAACAGACATATTACCTTGAGTCATTGTGTTGATCTCTCTCTAAAGGATAGGACCATTACACTTACGGCAGCATTTCTCAATTTCCTTCTAAAGCTCATAAGCACTTGTAGCATATAGATAGGCGTCTACTAGCTCCTTATACATTGAATTTAGGATCCAAGAAGTAATCGTGCTACCCACTTTATCCCATAAATCATAATCTGGAGAACTATCACTAGGCATTTAAAGTCTTCCATCTATAAAACTTAAACTTCCTCTTCGCTTGAGTGCTATTTTCATAATTTTACTCTAGGAAAGGTAATCATTATCTATCAGTGGAGTTGCCATTAAGACCGTACCAGGGTGGTCAGATCCTTGTAACATTAGAGAGTTACTGCTATTGATGCCCATTCCATCAAATCCTATCTTCCCCCTCATTTCGTGGCAATGAGCTAGATCTTTCAACTTCCATCTTCAATCGTAGAATCAATCACAATCCTTAATCTCGAATTAAAAAATTTCATAGATCAGAAATTGCTCTGATGTCTTGAACAAGAACTAGAGAAAGAAAAAATCTTCTTGGTAATCAAAAGAAGAAATCTTGGTATATATACAAACAATTACGGAACTACGTGGGGGCTTATGGTGTATTGGGCCTCCTAACATTTAAAAGAATATATATATATATATATATATATATATATATATATATATATATATATATATATATAATGATAGAATTATTTGGAGTCCATTAGTACATTAGACCCTTAAGATTTTAAAAATTAAATATGTGGGCCTTCTTATCTTAAACTTCGGCTCATCACTATATACAAAGCTACAAGAGAATTAAGAAAATCATTTGTACCATAAGAAATTAACAAATTGTCAACTAATAATAAATTGTATCAAACCAAAACAAAATAAAAGATGAGAAAATTTAAGTTGAATAGGCCTAGAAATTAAGGAAACAAAATTATTATTACATATGAAATCAAGGAAACCGATGAAAAGGGTAGTAATGTTTTGAATATATATAAAATAAATGTTTTTCTCATTACTAAAAGACTGAATTCTTTTTTTTTGAAATAAAATGAAAAGCAATTATAGCTATAACAAGACAATATTAAAAGGAAAAGTTATTCGTCTTTATTGAAGGAGAAGTGTAAAATTTCCAAACCACAAAATCTCATAAGATCATGCATTAATTGATTGTGATAAATATAATTAATGATGAAAAAGCAAATGACATTTAATTGTGTGAGTCAAACAATAAATTCACATAGGTTAATTAATGAAACGAAACGTTCCAGATAAGAAGTCTGGCTTGTGTAAGTGTAACAGTTCTGGCTTATATAATTATCTTTTAAACAGCCACAGGTAGCACAGGCTCAATAGCTAAAGCTAGCTACCTAAAACATGAAAAGGCTGAGAAACTACATCACCTTTGTTCTTGCGTTAGCCTTGATGACAAATCCCTCTTCCAGCTTATCTTTCACAGAGAAGTACACAGTTCAAATATTCAACGAAATGTACCCAGATACTGCGGATGTCCACTGTGCTTCAAAGGATGACGATCTTGGCCATCATATCTTGAAACCTCGCGATGAATATGACTTCAGGTTTGGAATGGACATCTTAGAACGTACGAGGTTTTGGTGTGATTTCGTAATTGGTGCCAAACATGGTCACTTCGATGTCTTTGTGCCACGCATATCCTTTCTCGCAACATGCGATCCTGACGACAGAGCAATCTGCACTTGGTACATCAGAGAAGATGGTCTCTATCACTTCGACACTCGAACTGGAGGCACTAATAAGTGGGGCAATTGGCAGAGATGATGGGAAGATTACATAACTTATCATTTCATTAACAGAAGAAAGAAATGAGGAGATGAGATGATGATTGAAATAAATTCGAATTCGATCTGAGTTTTTACAGGACTTAATTGTCCTCATATTTTCAATTAATTTCTACAATAGTTAATCTGCTTTAAATATTTTCTTTCAGATTAATACATTTCGTATGATAAGTAAATTTTTAAAGAAAATGATTCTATATTTATTAACTATGATAAGAGAGCGTTTAATTTAAGTGATAATACTAACCATAAAGGCTTTTTGGGTAGGCTATAACTTATTAAATACTTTTCTCTCAGATGGTGATATTGTGTATTTAAAAATCTGGTTTATATTAATGTATTTCAAAAAATAGTTAAGAAGTCAGTGGAGGCACATCTAAAGAATGTCATTATTAATTACGTTATAAATTAAGTAAAGCATAATAAAGGTCCGATTTTTTCCCCTCACCGCAAGCTGTCGATGCGGTTCCGGCCTAGAAGATGTCAGTCATGCTCTGCTTCATTGTGACGTTGCTCGATCCGTGTGGGATCATTGGGGTAAAGGAGGTGATTTGCTTGCCTTGCCCTTTGACGAGTGCTTCACTCAATTTGTGGCCGTTCGTGATAGAGCTACTGTCGAAGAATTTTGTGTGATTGCTTGGAAGCTCTGGTGGTTGCGTAATCAACTGCTCTGGAGCAACACCTCTTACACTGCGGATTTTATCCTTTCACAAGCTGTTGCTTTTTTGCAGGAATGGCAAGCCGCTAATCTGCTCCCTCCTACTTTTCCATCGGCTGCTGCTATTGACGATACTGTTAGCCCCACAGTGCCTTCTTGGCGCTGCTTTGTCGATGCAGCCCTTTTTACCGAGCATCGTCGAACCGGTTGCGCCGCTGTTCTGTGTGATCCGCATGGTCGTTTTGTCCAAGCTTTCTCTTCTGTTCGCGATGGTGTTCTCCTTGCGAGTCAGGCCGAGGCTGTTGCATTACGCAATGCTTTGCAGTGGATTGTCAACACTCATCCAGGCTCCGGTATGATTTTCACCGACGCTCAATCTCTTTTTCTCGCTCTTCGCAGAACTGATTCGGAGGACCGTTCTGGAGTGGGTTTCCTCGTTGATGATTGTAAGTCTTTGTTAGCTTCTCGTCCCGATATCTGCGTTTCTTGGATTAGTAGAAATCTTAATCTCGCCGCGCACTGTTTAGCTCGAGCTTCTTTATCTTTCGGTTCATTTACTACCTGGAACATCATTCCGGACTGTATTCGATTTCTATTTGCTTAATTGAATCAGTATTTTTACCTCAAAAAAAATAAAGGTCCGATTAAGAAAATAATTTGGCTTAGTACTGCTTGTGTTTTTCATAACATTGCACGCAGACCCTTTGGCATTCATTATCTGCCATTTTTTTGTGGACTGTTTTGACTATGGATAATTATGTTTAATAATTAACTAATTAGGCCAAAGATTATACTCAATTTGTTGATTTTGACAATGCTATTATGAGAAGCGTTTTCTAGCGATTGAGAAATTAAAGGACAAAAGATTATTATAACTAAAATTATTACAAATTACTCAAAGAAATACAGATAGAGATAGAGATATAAATTTAACTTAATTTATATAACATTTTAAAAGTTAATCATTAAATTAAATTTTAAAAATTAAATGGTTTTAAATTTGTAATATTTAATTATATTACATTAATTACTTTTGTGTAGACTTGATATTTAGGTCCTTTTATATCAATATTTGATATATAATATTATTATCACCTGTATATTGTGTTTAATTCAATTTAATTTAATCTAAAATTAATAAATTAAATTTAAATTAATTATTTTATCTTAGTTTAAATTTTAAGAGATTAATAGAAACATTTTTCAAAATAATTTTATTTTAATTTAATATATTAAAAATATAGTTTCAATTTTTCAAATTTAAAATTTTAAAATTAAAACAACACAAAATTTATATTTCTTTAAATTGAAATCAAATCCATATACCAATTTCATATTAAGATTGTTAGTAGTGAATTTGGAATATGATTCTCTGAAAATAAATCTATAAAAAGTAAAGATATTCACATATTTGGATACTTTCAAGAATTATAATAGAAAAGTTGGGTGGAATCTTATTATGGTGTTGGTATACAATAGGATTTCATAGAATGTAACTTAATTTTGACTTGTGTTTTCAATTATATCCCTACAATTGAATAAAAATTAAAATCGTTAAATAAGAAAAATATGAATATGAAAATTGTCAATTGAAACTTAAGCATAAATATTCAAAATCCAAATATCGATTGATACCAAAAATTTTAAAATAGGAAGACTTTTTGTAAAATTTTCAAAAATTTTAAAATTTCCACATATCCTCTTATTTTTCAAAGTTTTTAAATTATTTATTTTATTTATTTCAACTTTTATAATTATTTTTAATTTTAATTTTGTTTTTAAAATAATAAAAATATTTTATTATTAATAATAATTATAAATTAAATAAAACTTAAAAATAAATTATTTTATATAAATTTATTTTAATATTTAATATAATATTTATTAATAAAGTATTAACAAAAATATTTTATTTTTAAAATAAATAATTTAAAATTTATTATTTATATACTAATATTTATTATATATATTTTAATTATTAAATCAAAATTTATTTGAAATTTATATATTTTAAATTATATTATATTTATTAATAATTATTAAATTAAAATTGTGATTATTTTATTATTATTATTATTTCAAGATAGGGTTAAAAATATACAGATACAATTGTATAATATGACAATAGACTGTTTTGTAAATTTTAAAAAATTTAGGAATGTTTATAAATTTAAAAATTACCGGAAACGATTCTCAATATTAACCGGTATCGGTACAGTGCTTTACCAGAACCAACTCGGTACCAAGTTCAGTACAATATATGTAACATTGATTGAAAAGGAGATAGGTTTTATAAAAGAGTTGTTCGTAGAGTTGAAAGAGAATGAAATGTTAAATTAGTTAGTGTATTTTTTAGATTAAATTCTTAAGGAAAATAATCTAAATACCAAGAGGGTGTTGGGATTTAGAATTCAAATAAAGTGCTACTACTTTCTAAATCGGAAAGTTTTACTTTCTAACTACTCAAAAAATGAACCAAGCGTGATAATATAAATTTTAGGAAAAAATTTACTTTCTTAATCAAGAATTTATGCCAACCAAACAAGACCTTGGTGTAATACGATTGAATTCATTCTCAAGATAATCTTGAGAAGATTTTAATCGAATTCATTCATTATTGAGAAGTTATATTGAGAAGATTTTGATATTCTTAAATTCAATGAAAATATAGAAGAAAATAATGATGTTACCTTCGGTACAATCTAAATTTTATAAAATATTAAATAAAATACTAAGATATAAATAACTAATACTCAAGTCCTTATAATTTTTTAAATCATGCATTCTTAAGTCATTTTACACATAAATAATTTATATTAAATAATTAATTTTGTCAAAATCTTTAAATAAATAGTTAATATTATTTGGTCAAATCAATAATATTAATTTATTATTAGTGAAACATTAATAAAATAAGCTCATAGCTAATATTGTCAAATATGTATATTTATAATCAACACAACAGTCGGTGTTGGCACCGCCTAATCCTTATTTTCAACGAAAACACTATCAAAACAATAAATAACTTTATTACTTACAGATATGAATGCTTTTCCAAATCTCAAAATTGAATCTTTGTCCACCTGGGATTCAGCGCAATTCCCATATGTCGTCTCTACTCACCAGTTTCAAAGCCTTAAAGAGACCCTTAGGCCTTGCACTAGTCTCTCCACCTCGTCATCTTCTTCTTCCACGCAAGGCCCGCAACCTTCAGCGCTCCCCAGGAAGCCACCAAAATCCTCTCTTTCACAGCAGCTGCAACGCCTTGGAGATCCTTGGGTTTCTTTCCCACAAGAATCTCCGTCACAAGAGGCGAAACACACAAATATCAGAAGTCTTTTGAGGTTGAAAACCAATCCAAAGGTGGAAGCTTTGAGAATTATGAAGAGGAAGAGGATGCAGACAAAGAATTGGGGGATTTTGAAAGACCCAAAATGGGTCGGTTTCACTTCGATCATACCGGACCCTTTGAACCATTACCGCTTTCACCACCTGGAGAGCTTCCTATTGTACAGGTTTGTTAACAAATGCCTTGATTCTTCTGGCTGTCTTCATATCATTTTTTCACCTTCCCTTACAGCATTTTGATTATGTATGTGATTGAGAATTATATGTAAAGGTCCTACCTTTTATCTTCCTTGTGTGACCATACTTGTAGAATTGAGTCCTCTTTAGAAATGAACTTTTTCTTTAATCCGTTTTGTATTTCTCCATTTGACTTTCTTTTAAATATGTTAGATTAATTTAATAATTATAAAGGTGTGGTTGATTCTAATATAAAGTGGACCCAAGATAATAGTTAAGAATATTATAGTCATTATGATTTTATTATAATTAATAAGAGCCCTTAATTAAGTTAGCAATTCTCAAAGAAAATATACGATCTTGCACCATTGAAAAAGAATGAAGAAAAGCAAAAAGAGAGAGTGGATAAACTTCTTTGCATAGGGAAGGTGTTCACAACCAAAAGGATTAAGGATCTATCATTGTAGGCACATATTAAATATGGACCAAGGTTAGTATTTTTCCCTCTCTTTTATAGCATGAATCTTAATTGAATGGGTTGAATCAATTATATTATAGATGATAGAGAATTTTAGACTTGAATATTATTTAGAATATTATCGAGTCAATTTACTTGTGGTATCAAAGCAAGATTATGACACTTTGATTTGTATTAAAGTTACCTTAGGATTCATGGTAGCCATTAATATTGCTTAAGGTTATAGAATGCATTTAAAATTATTTTATTGCTTCCTCAATAATTTTTCTGTTCAACAAATTCAAAGCAATAGGAGGTGAGAAAAGACAGATTTTTGGTTGTTATAAGCAGTGGACTAATCTCACTACGCATCTTAAAGGCTCTCGTGGGACCATGATTGTGTTCATAAATGTTGTTTGCTGGACATCGTGTTATTATGTTCGTATATGTTTTTTGCTAGACGTCGTGTTTTCTGTTTTGAAAAACAAAAGGTTAAAGAAAAGTCAACTATGTTGTGTTCATGGGGCATACCATCGAAAGACTTTACGTTTGTACTTATAAAGCATAAGTTATTTGGGTAGTTATTTGCTGAAAAACGTGATTGTGTTCTTAGGGCCTACCATCAAAAGGCTTTGGTTTTGTGGTTGTAAAGCAAAATGATCTTAGGGTTGAAATTTGTGGATATCGTGATTTCTATGCTGAAAAATCAAAATGGTGAATATGCATGTAATCAATTACGTTTTGGTCCTCTGGTAAAAATGAATATGCATGTTAGTTTTTGGATTTTACAGTATGATCTTTCAAGATTTGGCATGCCTATTACATGATCATGGATAGGTTGAGACCGATCAAATTTCTTGGTCGTCAATTCACTCATCAAGTTTCCTACAATAACCTTGTCAGCTATGTCTGATTGTGAGTACTTCTTGATTTTCATCATGAATTCCCTTACATTATCTGTATTAGGCATTGATGGCTTAACATTTTTGGCCATTGTTGATCACGTCAACTTTAGACTCAGCCTATTAGACTTTTCCCAAGCCTCAAAATATGTCTTTTTAGCTTGTATACTAGTCTTAGTAATGGTTGCAAGCTTCTTAGCAATTAATGTTAGGTTCTTATCCATAATGCCTAACTGAAATTAGATTTGCTCAGACCAATCAGTATAGCTTAACCCATTGAACTTGATCAGACCATTGCCTACAGGTAACAAATTATTAGAAGCTACAATCGTAATACAAACTCACACATTAATGCTTTGAGTACAATTAATGGATTTAGACAATAATAAACTTTTATATATATATATATTTAAGTTCACCTTTGGGTAATACTTAAATACTTATCCTCAATTCATAATGATGCTAACAAAATATATATACACACTTTAATAGACAGTCAATCATACTCAAGATAGTATGCATGTTCTCTTTGGATATACAAACATATTCACCTAAGTCTCTTTATTATTAATTATAAGCAATGATTCATCTTTGAGAGATCTCCTAATATTCATCTTTTCAAGCAAGGTGACTTTGGTAACTAATAAGCTTTTCATACAAGAAACATTTAATTAAGTATCAATAAATTATGGAATTTAACTATAATGTTAAAAGATCATATTGTAAAGTTCAAAAACTAACAAGCTTTAACATGTATATTCATTTATTACCAGAGGACCAAAACATAATTGATTACATGCATACTCGCCTTTTTTATTTTCCACAAATCCCGGATGTCCACATCTTTTAAGCCCAAGGTCATCCTGCTTTACAACCACAAATTCAAAGCCTTTTGATGGTAGGCCCTACAAACACAATCACGTTTTCCAGCAAATGAACAACCTAAATAACTTATGTTTACAACTACAAACCTAAAGCCTTTCGATGGTAGGCCCCACGAACACAACATAATCGGCTTTTCTTTAACCTTTTATTTTTCAAAACAGAAAACACAATGTTCAGCAAATAACATATATGAACACAATAAGACGATGTCCAGCAAACAACATATACGAACACAATTATGGTCCCACGAGGGTCTTTAGGATGCAGAGGGAGATCGGTCCACTACTTATAACAACCGAAAGACTCTATCTTTCCTTACACCTCCTATTGCTTTGAATTCATTGAATAGAAAAATTATAGCAAAAGCAATAAAATAATTTTAATTGCATTTTATAACCTTAAACAATATTAATGGCTACGATGAATCCTAAGGTTAACTTTAATGCTAATCAAAGTGTCATAATTTTACTCTGATACCCCATGTAAATTGAGTCTATAATATTCTAAACAATATTTCAAGTCAAGAATTTCTCGAGATCATCTATAACACAATTGATTCAACTCATTCAATTAATATTCATGCTATAAAAGAGAGAAAGAAATACTAACCTTGGCCCATGTTTAATATGTGTCTATAATGATAGATCTTTAATCCTTTTGGTTGCAAACATTTTTACGCAAAGAGGTTTATCCACTCTCCTTGTGCTTTTCTTCGTTTTTTCCAATGGTGCAAGAATGTGTCTTTTCTTTGGTAACTGTTAACGTGATTAAAGGGAGAGGGAAGAGTTCTTATTAATTATAATAAAACCCTAGTGACTGTAATATTCTCTACAAACCCAAATAACCATTATCTTGGGCCCACCTTATATTAGAATCAACCTAAGTAATATGGGCTGCACCTTTATGATTTTTAAATTAATCTAACAAACTATTTATATTCTTTCAGGTTCCTGCTTCTATCAATTGTAGGTTGCTTGAGCATCAGAAGGAAGGGGTAAAATTTCTGTATAAGCTGTACAGGAACAACCATGGTGGCATTCTCGGTGATGACATGTGAGCATGTTTTCCTTCTTTACGACTATGTGTGTGTGCTTCTCCTGTCCATGCTTAAGTTTTTTTCAGTTATCTTTTCTTTTTAGCGTTATTGATTTCAACGAAAGCATGTTAAATAGATTATTTGATGTGGTTCAATTTAAAGGAAAAAGTGTGCATAACTTAATACATTTTTATCAAAGGCACACTTAATTGTTTTCTGCAAAACCAGAAGGACTTGCAAGCAAAAAATGAAACTAGGAGTAATCAGTTCATGGACTTTTATAGATGAGTTGAGACATGGAAAAACTGGAATGGACAAAATTGAACAGTAGTTTGCAGATTATCTCTCCTGGAAATGTTCAAGAAATCCTTTTCTACTTTTTCTGGTAACTGATTGTTGGCCTTCTGTGATAGATGTATCAGTCTTTAATAATTTATCACCTTTTGACATCTTTTCTGCTAGAATTCTGGTTTTGACTTACCATCTTTAGATGGCAGAGGATTCTGCTGCATTTTTTTTTCCCATCCAAGTCGGTGTAATAAAGTTGAAGATTAGGATACTCATTCATAATCTAGTTGTAAGTGGTATATGAATATGGTGATGTCGTTAATGCCAAGTTTTTCTCCTGTTCATAATAAAATGAGCCCATTTTTTAGGGCTTTCATTGTAGCCTTATAATATTGGTCAATTGCAACTTTCTTGTTAATTTATGTGATGACATGTAGCTTATACATTTAGCATTAACGGTCAAAAATCTTCAGCTATGAATTGTCTGCTAGATGAGGCTGTATATGTGTATCAAAATTACTGATATATGACTTAGGTTATTCTTTACCCTCCACTATTGCTATCCAGAACATGTAAATCGTTTTCAAATGTTGCCAATCAAACTACAAGATTTGTCCATACAGTTTAATATTGGTGCTTGACTATTGCAAACACTTTGGCTTTTGACCATGATTAACAACAATGAGAATGATGTACTACAATCTGATCAATGATTCTGTTAGACTTATATTACATGTATATTTCACTTGTATTACCTAATTTGGAGTTTGTGTCTTATTAGAGTAGTACTCATTGTTGTTATGACTTTTTCTTTAGAAAAGAAGTGGTCTATATATATATATATATATATATATGTATGTATGTATGTATATGTATAGCTTAGGTCTTTCCCTATTAAGTTCTCATTTCCATTTTCTAGCTAGCCTAGTAATTGGTCAAAACAAGTATAAATGGATGATGGGTGGTTCAATGTGAAATAGATTCTGATTATAAATGGTTAAGTTGCACTATGATCCATTGTGTTTTTACTGTTTTCTGAAAACTCCCTTCTGATTAAAATTTAATTTGGAATCCTTGTATTTGGTAACTAAAAAAACATTCCTTTGTCAATATTTTACTGTGCAAGTTTTTCATACTGCTAGTAAATTTTGTTGTGCAAGAGTATGTAAAAGTGAATTTTAGTTATTGAAATGAAACGTATGAAGCCGTCAATTTTACTGGTTATCAAATTACAAGACCCTATGAAATTAAAATCAAATCACGGTGATTTAAAATATGGCGTAACCTCAGGGATCTTAGTATTATTAATCGTAAGTAATTGATATTGGAAACTTCTTCTTAATTTGGTTTTCTCTACTCCATATTTCTTTTTCTGCTCTTGTTTGTGGCAAATCTCACTTTCACCTAAATTTTCTATCTAGATCTCTGTTCTCTATTTTTTTCTGTGTGTTCCTTCGCCTGATTTCCTATTTATGAAATAGAAAGTTTTATTCTTCCTTGAATTATAGGCTGCTGTTGTCATAGTCACCAATCGATAGTTCTTGTTCACCAATAGTATTGGTGGTTTCTTTTTGTGTTATAAACTTCTATATTTATATCTATGATTTTATAGGTATATATCCAGGTGAATGTTCTCTGCGTTTCTAGTGTGCTGATATAGATTGGTTGTCTGCTCATATTTTGAGACAGGGGGTTGGGTAAGACCATTCAGACAATTGCATTCCTGGCTGCTGCCATTGGGAGAGAAGGAGAATCTGGTGATTCCACTTTGGTGAGGGAAAATCAGGCAACGAAGAGTGGTCATGCACTGATAATTTGCCCTACTTCTGTAATTCACAATTGGGAGACGGAGTTCTCTAGGTGGGCAACATTCAATGTTTCTGTTTACCATGGTGCAACACGGGATCTGATCCTTGAGAAACTTGAAGCACGTGGAGTTGAGGTACTGATAACCAGTTTTGACACATTCAGAATTCATGGCAACATTTTGTCAGAAATATTGTGGGAGATTGTGATTGTTGATGAGGCACACCGGCTTAAAAATGAAAAGTCAAAACTATATAAAGCATGCACAGAAATTTGCACACGGAAACGTTTTGGTCTCACAGGAACTGTTATGCAGAATAAGATTATGGAATTGTTTAATCTCTTTGACTGGGTTGCTCCTGGCTCATTGGGAACCAGAGAACATTTCCGAGAGTTCTATGATGAGCCTCTAAAGCACGGACAGAGGGCGACTGCACCTGAAAAATTTGTTCAGGTAGCTGATGAACGAAAAGAGCACCTAGTTAGGGTTCTTCATAAATATATGCTTAGAAGGACAAAGGAAGAGACAATTGGTCATCTAATGATGGGGAAAGAAGATAATGTCATTTTTTGTGCCATGAGTGAACTACAAAAACGTGTGTATAGGAGAATGTTACAACTATCAGATGTGCAGTGCCTTATCAATAAGGACCTCCCATGTAGTTGTGGAAGCCCTCTTAAACAAGTTGAATGCTGCAAAAGGATTGTACCCGATGGAATTATATGGCCTTATCTTCATAGAGATAACCCTGAAGGCTGTGATTCATGCCCCTTTTGTCTTGTCCTTCCTTGCCTTGTGAAACTCCAGCAGGTGATTTGCTTGGGCTAGTTTGCAATGTTTGCTTTTGCAAATGCCTCTGCATTGCATACATGTAGAAAAATTTCCTCAACCCAAAAAAATTGATTGCTTCCCAATTGTCTTGGAAAGTTGTTTACTATGAGCAGCAGCTTTTCATTGTTCTTCTTTCTTTATATTTACCTTTGTTGTTGACTATCAGATAAGCAATCATCTGGAGCTAATTAAACCAAACCCAAGGGATGAACCGGATAAACAAAGGAAGGATGCAGAATTTGCGTCCGCTGTCTTTGGGCCTGATATAGATTTGGTTGGAGGGCAAACCCGGAGTGAGAATTTCATGGAGCTGAGCGAAGTTAAAAATTGTGGAAAAATGCGAGCTTTGGAAAAGTTAATGTTTTCTTGGGTTTCACAAGGTGACAAGATTCTACTCTTCAGCTACTCTGTCAGGTATGGTTTTAAAAATTTACAGGCCATTTAGTGCAAGTCTTTTCCTATGTTATGTGCTCTTTATTACTTGTGTAGTTAGGAAGGGTATAAAGTTTAGTTGTCCCAGTTCAGTTGGTTATGTCCTTTAGCATGTGTTTCTTTCATGCTCTCTTAATCTGGTGTCATCAGTCAGAACCAGAGTGTAGAAATTGATGATTAGCTTCAGGACCATGCTGAAGTAGACATATGAACTTAATTATGGATCAGGATTTGGATTTGTATTGAGTTGGATCCTTTATATCTGGAGTTTATTAAGTGAAATGGGGCCTTCTACCCTCCCTGTTAATTCAAAAGCACGTGTGCCTTAAAAAAAGTGCAACACTTGAGACATTTAATCATAGATTTGCATTATAGTTATTTCCTGTCAGAATGAATTCGTGCATGTCTTTTCTACTGCAAAAACTCAAAGAACATTTTAACAACCAATTTCTGTTGCTTCTTTCTATCCTTGTTTCTTAACTAAAGTGTTATCTTCTTCCTCATGTCTAGAAGCTAATTGTATATGAGAGATTCTTTTTATATTGACTTTGTCCTAATCAAACTTCTTCTGTAAAGTATTTGATTTATGTTTTATTAGTCTGACCGTGCAAATGTTGCTTGAAGTAACCTTCACAACATATACAATACGTTTGTGTTCCAGACTTGCAATGTAGATTCACCATATTGTCTCATGATGGATGGCATATTTCATCTGAATTAGAATTTAGCAAAATTTCTTTGCCTCTCTATCGCTTCCCTTCCCATTTTCAGAAAAGTACTTTTGGGAGGAATGGTAATATTTTTTTAAATGTGTTCATATTATAAAGGATACGAACTCTATTCTCAACTTGCTCTTGTGGGAAATTTCAAGTTCATTGCCGTGTTCCATCTTCATTAAATTTGTGCAATATGGATGACTCAGTTCCTGCTACTGAGTTTAACTATGTTTTCCAGGATGTTGGATATACTGGAAAAGTTTCTAATACGCAAAGGATACAGCTTTGCACGTCTTGATGGTTCTACACCAACCAACTTACGTCAATCTATGGTGGATGACTTCAACTCCAGTCCAAGTAAACAGGTTATTTTGAGTATGGAGCTGGTTAGCAAGTTTGTGGTTCAAAATTTTCTTCCAGAGTCTAATGTTTTGTTTTAGGTCTTCCTTATATCAACACGAGCTGGTGGACTTGGATTGAACCTTGTAAGTGCAAATCGTGTGGTCATATTCGACCCAAATTGGAATCCTGCCCATGACTTGCAGGCTCAGGACAGATCATTTCGTTTTGGGCAGAAGCGGCATGTTGTGGTGTTTCGCCTTCTTGCAGCTGGTTCCTTTGAGGAATTGGTTTACTCCCGTCAGGTGTACAAGCAACAGCTGTCAAATATTGCTGTGTCAGGGAAAATGGAAAAGCGTTATTTTGAAGGTGTACAGGTAACTTTGCTTTTCTTCAACAGGAGCTTATTGTTAGGAGTAGACATGTATACTTGATTGGAGTTCCAAGCTACTAACTACAAATGGTTTAATCTTAGGACTGCAAACAATTTCAAGGCGAGCTCTTTGGAATCTGCAATCTGTTCCGTGATCTATCCGACAAACTTTTTACCAGTGAAATTATTGAATTACATGAGAAAGATAGAAACGATGATGCACATTGCTCTGCAACAAAACAAGAAAGAGCTGCTCTTGACAATGAGAAGGGTACAACATGTAAACCTGTGCTTGAAGAGATGGGTAAGTTGATTATTTCCTTTTAATAGTTTCTTCTGTTGCATTCCCGTGGCACTAGGTTGTGGTCATCGTACCATTTATCACAAGACAAGGAAGGCTAGTTTCTAGTCATAATCAGGCTTTGGGTCCTATATGCCATAGGATTGCCGACCCATCTTGTTGCGGCAGTGACTGTCATCCAATTGCTTTGCCACAAACCCTAGGGTTCTTCCACCTGAAGTTTTGATTTACTATGATGTATTCATACAGGTGTTCTATATGCTCATCGAAACGACGAGGTGATAAACGTTGTAAACCTTCCAAAAAAGAAAATTGCGAGAACTTCTGCAGAGGATTATGAGATTGCAACCATAAAACAAAGAAAGAAACCAGCTGATGATAAGGGTCGGAAAAAAAAGCATTATGTTCGCCTCTCTCAGTCCCTGGGACTGGGGGAGGTAGAATTTAGCAAGTGGGTTCTATCAGCAAGTCCTTACGAGAGGGAGCAGGTGCTTCGAGACTACAAGAAAAGAAAGGAAAAGGCACCCAGTGTGTAAACACTAGTTCCTTAAAAGGACTTGTCTGCTAATCGAAGGCTTGTAAATTCCCAGATGTATATATGTGTGTATATTATCACAATCATTCTGTGGTATCAAATTAACTAGTTCATCTTCAACTTTGTGTCAATAAAATTAAACCAAAAAGAAAAAAGTAGCTGACAATAAATAACATCCAAAACTAGAGCGAGTCATCTCAAGGGAATTATATACAAATAGGTGATCGAGCTTATCAGTGATGTAACTTTGGAAATTGCTAGGTAAACTGCCAGCTACAGCTACCTTCTCTGCTGCTTAAACCTAGAAACTGGCCTAGAGGGCTGTGCAGTTGATAACTGCAAAGTACAAATCCAATGTCGTAATCAGGATTTGATACTACAATGTAATAATCAACTAATCAAAACAGAAGTACACTCCGATCCAATGGGTCAGACCACTACCTTTGATGAACCCGCAATTGGATCTGTTTGCACGTTAGTAGTGCGCTCCACGATTGAACCAGTAAATGCCTGCAGTCCTTAATAAGAGGAGTTTTAACAATATTTCGTATGTAAACTGATTATAGGAATCGAGCCAAAATAGGAAACGCACCTTTGAACTGTCAAATCTTGGTTTTGAAGCCTCCAAAGGTGTCTAGCAAAGCAAACGTGGCAGATTAGGCAACCAGAATCGGAAGATGAGAACTAAAAGATTATGACGCATAAAAAGATAACTAAAATCATGAACTCCTCGATTCCAATAGTAGCAAGGAAGGAATATATATACCTGCAATGTCTGCTTTTGCATTTGAGCATTTGATGGCATTTCATCAGAGCGCTCCAGGATAGAGCCTGTGAAAGCCTACAATTGTAGTAGTGATACCAAGTAAGTAGTGGACCAAGCAGCAGCTTAACAATTAATGAATGCCCATTTCAGTAAACTAATAAGGAAGACATGCACACAACAAAGCGGACAAGATAATAGCTTAGTTTGAGAATATACAGGCATAAAATCAAGTTTTATCCTTTTCTTTATCTTCCACAGTTTTCCATTGTACCTTTAAGGCTGCAGCTTTCAAGTTTATTTTCTAATAGTTCATCACAAAGAGAACCCACCACATCCAGGATTAATGATTTTCATAGTACGATATCTGCAGGTTACCTAACTTTTAGTCTTCCTTGTTACCAAATTTCCAAATTCAAATCCTAAATTTCTGTCTTCTTTCTTTAGAGCCCTTATATCATTAAAATAATCAATTAATTCATTCTAACAACTCCACTGGAAATTTATTGAAAAACAGGCTTTTGTCTGCCCTCCTACTTGTCATTTTCCTATTTCATTCAATCATTGAATTACTATATTAAAGACAACAATTGAAAAGTATGGTGACAAAATTTAGTTGTCTAAAAGTTTGCAAGGATGTCTTTGACACATTTCAAATAATAAACTGACTTGATTGCAAATTGAAGTAAAATGACAAAAGGGAAGATAATATGAGTAGAAGGACCATAATAAAACATTTACTTCAAATATTTATACTAGATTTTCGCACATAGCCAGAAAAGTTTGGCAGAGGAACTTAGATTTTATCACAACCAAAATTAGTCTCTTCTTTCCAAAATGATACATCCTACTAGAACTGGTGCAACTATAAATTTATGAAGTATAGTGAAAGTATCTTCCTCAATGTAAAGACCTCTCTCACCTTTAAATCCAAGTAAAAAATGCATTAAAGTTTGAGCATCAACTATTTTAAACTGCTAACATATATCAACATACAAGATTTCATTATGAATCATTAACTTTTGTATCCATTCATGCAGGCTCAGATACTGCAAGTTTTCTTTTCAAGGGTACAAAGAGCATACATGAGAATACCCACTTTTTAGATATTATCAAAATGCACAAGACTTGAGAACAACGGTGCTTTATCTATCCTTGACAAATCCATCAAAATGGCCATGTTGCAATTATCAAACAACACCATAACTCAACAACAAGCATACTTTATCTGTCCTTCATTATATCACGTTTGGCAAATAGTCCATGAAGCACCAGAACTGAATGACAGACAGCTAAATGTCATCAACAATAAGTCCTAAACAAAACATCAGGGGACAACAAATGGAGAAGGAGGTGGTATACATATGAATTGAAGGAATATTATGGAAAGTATCAGAACTGAAATGTCCACGGTGCATATGTAATTTACTTGTATCAAGAAAATGATTTTTGAGAAGCAGACTGTGTCACATATAAGAATATGAGTTAACTTACAACAAAATCAATCCATCATCTGTTTCCATTGAAAATGATAATGTTTTACAGATTTTCCTCCATGATGAAAATTACTAGGAGAGACCAAAGGTGCTATGAAGCACATTATAAGTACCTCTTTTCTTGATAAAGACACTTCTTTGACTTCCTCTCCTACTTTCGGCAGCAGGAGATCCTTCTGGTGAGGAAGAGACACTACATTCTGAGTTGCATAGTTTTCATCTGTTAAGAGAAAAAGATTATAAGAGTGGCTGAACCATGGTCCAACCAAGGTATCAAATAGAAGAACAAATACATAGAAGTAAAAGAGTTAAAAATAGTACATACAGTTTAGTAGTTTGAGAACCCAGCTTATGATCTAGTCATTTTCCCAGATAATCATACTACATAAAGTTCGTAGAAACTCAATAAAGTCATGCATATATATGTGACTTGAGAAAGGCATAATGTTGACTAATTGAGGGATAAATAAACATTTTGTAAGAAATTATACAAGCAAAGAAGAAAAATAGTGTAGTGTAACATCCAACCCCTTCCCCTCTCCCTCCCTCCTTTTTCTGGTTTAGTTAAACAAACTGTAATGTAACAATCATGGCATTGTTAAGTTAGGTTCAACATAACATGGTGGAATGAAATAGAATTCTCTCCATCATCACATCCAATTCGAATTCCCGCAATAAAGTAGGGTCTAGGGAGGTCTGATAGTACGCAGTTTTACCCCTACATAATAAAGAGGCTGTTTCTGGTAATGAAATGAAATTCTCTATCATCTTAAATTAAGAAAAATGTCCTGAACTCAATGTTTCATATTTGACAAATATCATCTTTCAGCACCAGCACATGCTACCATCAACTGTAACAGTCACCACATAATAAAATTAACCCCAAAAGCTCACAAGATTTTCATCATCATTTGATAAATTTCTAATCTAGTTTATATATTTATCATAACCTTTAATGTCTTAAAAGATTTAAGCACTTAGCATGATAGGCATCATCTCATGAAGATTGCATTCAAGGTTTTAAATTGCAGTCATGACTGTGTTGCAAATTTTACGTCTGCAAGTAATGCGAAAGTTAAATTACAGACCATAAACAGTGCAGCTGTGAAAATTTTCAAATACCCACAACTTAATTTAAAAACTTGAATTTTTTATAGTACTAATAAATATTCATATTAGTTAGTATAGCAAAACATATAAAATTTTCATTAAAATTTGAATGTTATCAAAAAATTATTATTTTAATCAATAGTTATTGTCCTATATTTTGAAGAGTTAAGAGCAAAACAAAATTTTATACTGAATTCTTACAATTATTTAAATTATTATAAATTCCTCCATTATAAAATAAATTTAGTTAAGTTATTTTAAGTAATTACAAATACTTTTGATTGAAGGCCTCAAATTAAAGATGGAAGACAAAGTTATGAGTGTTAGTTTCTTTATATGATTCACAAATTCACACTAATAATAAATGTGATTTTGTAAATAGCATAACAAGGTTAACTTAGTAAAATTTCAAATGTTAAATTAAAATCCTAAGATTCATTTAAAATGTTGTCATCATCTTCTTCATATGTTTCTTTCTCTGTTCTTCTTCATCTTCATCTTCCTCTTCCTTTTCGTCTTCTTCATTTGTTTCTTCCTTTGTGTTTTCGGCACTAGAAGAACTCAAGTCAAGCAACAATCATTGTTGTCTTACTCATCTGTTTCTTCTGTGTGTTTTTTTTTCCATCTTCACTGCATTATTGTGGCTGTTTTAGTCATAACAGACCCAACAGAGCAGTGTTGCGGCTGCAACAGCCACAATAGATTGTGAATCTGAATCACCCTGCAATTCCAGGGTGATGAACTAATGGCAGAAACCATTACCACTATTTTGCAGTTGCAACGTAATAACAGTCTGCTATTTAAAACCATGATAATCCCATACATGCTTTTCGGCCAAACCCAACAAATGTTGGACATAATGCAGCAGCAATTACATAACTGCCTAAATTGTATCAACTATTACCTTAGTGTTTTCATGTCCACAAGTGAGATCTCACTCGTAAACAAGTGAATCATGTATCTCAATGACATTAATGGTAAACACATAACAATATACTAGTTTTAAGCATTGTATAAACTTTGCAGTGAAATTTCAATCAATTAGAAAACTAAAATTTCCTTTAATATCCTCCCCTGCTCCAACACTAGCACCCTGCCCCCAATAACATAACTACAAAGCAAGAAGAAACCTATACACAATCACAAATAAAAAGTAACATGGAACAGCCACTAACCTTTAGGAATTGGCCCCACTTCTAATCCTGAGGACTACAATTTAAGAGGTTGCGGTTAAGAACAAGTAAAACTGATCAAGAACTAAGAAAATAACTGAATGAAGATATGCAATTTCTTACACTCAATTGTTCAGTAAGATTAGGTTTATTGCTATCCTTATTGGATAAAACCCTTGTGGTTGGATATCCTTGCTTCAACTGGTGTTCTAGCTCCCACATCTGCCACCAATCATGGTAAATACAGTCGAGAAACATGAAAATTACAACCTGAATGAGGGTCAAATTTCCTAGAGTCAGAGATATGAATCCTTTACCTCTGAAGAAGTCTGAATATTGCTATTACTGTCACCTGCACCAGATTGCTTCTCTTTCTCACTCGCATCATGACTGTCAACTGTATTTGCATGCTCATCTTCATCACTCTGACTTTCATCCTCAGCTGCTAGCTCTTCTTTCTCAAGTTCATCCAACCTGGACATGATACGGCGTATTCATCATCTTCAACCGTAACTTGCTCATCTTCTGTCCCTGAAAAAAAGTGATGAAGATTCCTAGCTTTTGAAGGAGGTAGCAGCAGATCAGTAATATATGCTTAACAAGAAACTAAAGCAAGTCCAGAAATGCCGATTAAGGTTGTAAAAATCAATATAGAAGGTTTCAGAAACTTCATTCTTCACAAAAGCTCATATACAATCAATTTCAGACTAAATGCCAAATTAAAATGTGCAATATATGTCAATGATACAATATCAGCTTTATCAATACATAAAGCAGGATTGCCTGAGAGTAGCAATCTGGTGCATGGATTTGTTAAACCAACATGCTAACCAGTAAGAGGAAGACAAGATTTATGTCCCTGTTTGATTTTTTATAATGTTTCATCTGAAGTGGATGCATTGTCGATTTACAATCATAATGGTTGACTAAGGGAGAATCTCATGCAGGTCTTGCACATCAAGCGTGCCATGATGGTTTTTTTCAAGTAAGAACCAGAAATGACATCCCTAATGCTGTTTGTTAACTCCCTTGTTCTTCATTCAAACTGCTTTTTATCAGGAAACATAGAAAAAGACTTTGTTTAAATTATGCTACTATTAACTCTATTTAAGAAGTGAACATGTTCCACAAAGAGTACATGTCCCAATAAATTCAAAACTTCAACGTCCAGTTGATGCTCCAACTCTCAATGAACCCATTTACTTATAAAAGACTGCATCTAAGTAATATTGATTTCATGTGATAAAATTTTAAGGGAACAAGCATAATGTCATATCATGTACCTAGTTTGAATCCAATAATGGGTCACACAATCTACACAGCATGGATGTCAGTCACAGTACAACTGAGTCTCAAACTGCCACAAAGACCTTTCCACAGTTAGTAGAGGGACTACACCAGCGAATAGACGAAGCAAGGAATTATTCAGGATCAAAAGTTTTTCCCTTTGGTGTCGAAGGCGAGGACGCCAAGAGGAAAATCATATGAAGTCCAAATCTTGGATTAGATTAGAATTTTCTTTGAAAACAAATAGAAATGGTATTTCTTTAGAGATGATTATTTCATGACAGGTTGTCTCAATATTAGAGGAAATATCAACTTTAACAATGAAAAGGTTTCTGGGAAAGAATGGAACAGGTAATTTAGAGGAGGCTAAGAAGAAGGACGAAGAACAGGAACAAGAAAATCTAAGCTTTGTAACTTCTATAATAAGCCTGTCAATACTAATCATCTATCAAGGTCAAAAGTTAATCACGTTGTAAATGTAGTTCAAGTATTTAAACAAACAAGCAAGCTGCTACTGACAGCAAATACAAGAGGCTGCCTACCTGATTTTTGTCCTGTTTGGCCACCATTTTCGTCCACATAATCTTCCCTAATCTCCACAAGACCCTCCTATTGAAGAAGCAGAGGGCAAAATAAGAAGAAAAAATATAGCAACAGCTTAAAGAAAGTTTTTCTTTTTTTGTAGATAACAAAATAAAAAATCTAAACAACAGTTGCAAAAGCAAATGCAGACAACATGTAGAGGCTTTTTAGCGCTTCAACTACAGTGATAAACCAGAACAACGGTTGACTCTCATCCAGAAGCAGCATCACACTTTTCCCTTGAGATATAAGGACAGAAGTTCCTAATCTAGGCTATCTACACAAAAAACTATTCAAATTCTGACCAAAATGGCATTAAACTGGAATCCTCTAGCCTAGTTATATCCCCTCACTAGGAAGATCTTATTAGGTAACTGCACTCCAAGCCATGGCATTCATGGTAATCCATAAAAGCAAGTTATGGAAATTTCTGAAGTTAGCAGTGACAAAAGAAAGTTGGATACGTAAAGGTCTAATTGGTGACATGGGATATCATTTACATGTCTAACAAATTTAGACAACAGAGTAGTCCAAGGCGATTTACACCAGACAAATAAAGATCAAATTGTGAAGCAAACCGCAGACTCAGATGATGTAGCATTAAAAAACAAAGCCTCAGCTCGAAGATCCTTCAAGTTTGCTTGAAGAGATTCAACTTGTGAATCCAAAGCTTTGCCTCTCCTCTTCAAAATCTCAATAGTTTGCTTGCAAGTTCTCTCCGCATAGTAACCTTCTCCTAAAAGAACCTGCAAAGGAATAGAAACAACCAACTAACATGTCTTTGAAGAAACAGCATATTTCACTTAAAATTCGAGAAACAGAGTTGCCTATTCTAACCATAAACTCATTGGTGTGTATCAAACGGCCAGGAAAGAAGGCAGCTTTCCCAAAGGGAACCATGATGTCGTGGTGGAGCTCATCGGGAAGTTCGGTAACGAGGTTGATGAGACTAGTATTGTCCGAAATGAAGTCTTTGAGACTGCCCAGCTCTTTCTGCTTCTCAGTAATCGAATCCTCCACACGTTTTGCTGCCTTTGCGCTTCGTCCACCGGAAACATGCACGAAAGGGTGTTACCGAACCCTTCTTCAGCGTCTCATCCATTGTTGCTAAAAGAGAGAAGAAAGGGACGTTAAATGGGTACTTCGTTGGGTACTTGTATCAAATAGGTTGGAGACATGCTTTATTTCGTAAAATTCTTTAAATTAATTTCACATATTTACGATAATTTGCAAATGTGTTGTGTTAAGTCAGTTTAAAAGGAAGGATGTGATTTAAAACTTATATAGATTAATATTATTATAATCTTTAATATAGCATGTTTTATTTTAAAATTTTATAAGTATTTTATATGTTTAATATTATAGCATATTTTAAATTATAATTATTTTAATGAGTAATATTAATATTCATACCGAAAATCAAGAAAAAGTATGTTTTTTAATGAAGAAAAAGTATGTTAAACATTATTAAAAGGTCCTAAATTTTGAATTCTTATATATTTCTATTTTTAATTCTAATTTTACATTTGGTAAAAATACTTATCTAATTAAATTTTATATTTATTTTAGTTTTGATCTCGTCCTCTTTTATGACTTATGAAAATTGTTAAATCAAATAAGATTTGAACTCATAATTGTGGTCACAATAAAATATATATGACTAATGCTTGTATATTTTGCGATATTAGTGAGTTCATGTGTGAAGAATAAGTTCTATGGAAGCTTAAATTTAGTAAAAGAGTCCAAAGTGAAATGCATATGCAACTTAAGAAATGTTCAAAAGAATTCAAGTGAAAATACATATCAATATTTAAATAAATTATGACAATCTTCGTGTAACCTTATAGTGTTCATTTTAATGAATCAAGAGTTTAATTATTACATTTTCATTTACACTTAATATGTATTGCATGTATTTGGTTATAATCAAAAGAAAATTTGTCTCGATCTCCAAAAAAACTTGTTGCCTTCAAACAAATTTTGTGGAACTTTTGAAATGGTTTTCAATAAAATTTTGCTGAATAGTGTCTTTAATCTTTTGAAAAACTTGAGAAAAATTGAAAACTAGTTTTAAGAAATTTAATTGACCAATATAAAATTTGGGCGACCAATATTAAGATTTTTACATACACTAATCAACCAGTATAGCAATTGTAAGCATAATTTATTGCATAGACATAATTACAATACCTTTAACCCATAACTTAAAATTCTATGTTTTATACCAAAATATAAAATACGAATTATGTACTTTTATCCATCATTTTAGTTTAATTGTAATTAAGAAAACCCTTTTGAATGATTGAATATAAAGAAACTTGATTTCTCTCTTTTCCCTTAATAATTCTGCTTTCTGATGGTGAAAAAATAAACAAAGATGTGTAAGCAAGAGAGGGACCAATTTCTATGTAATAAGGATATTTGAACCGTTCTTGTCAAACGATAAGTTTAAAACAAAACCTTGTTTTACTTAATCAACCTTATCTTAATAAAACTAATTAATCAAAATTTATCACTTAATATTATTAAGATCATAAATATAATGAGCCACATATAATACATAGGTTTTACATTCTCCCACTTGGCTCATTAATTAAAAAAACTTTATATCATGGTTTAATAAATAAACATTATGCTCGTAAACTTTGCTAAATTCTTTAATGTTGGTGACATCATAAACCACATTCATACAAAGAAATTAATAAGAGTTGTAGCGGGTTCACATCTTAACAAACGACGTAATTTCTTCCACGTACAACAATATTAATGTTTTATTCAATATGATCTATAAATAAGAAACAAGTTAATGATCCAACAATCATGTCTTATTTAACAATGAATCTTATCAATATAATTTATTCATAAATGTACGCTATAAAATAGGATTGATGAAACATAAACATAAATGAGTTTACACCGTTAAAATACAAACATCATAAATCTCAATAACCCATTCTTTCAACATGTTCTTAAAAGACTTTTGGAGCCAACCCTTTCACAAAGGATCGCAATCATATAATTAGTGTTAATATATTGAATTGACTTTGTTTGTTTATGAACGTTTTCTTTGACAAACAAATATCTTAATTCCATATGTTTAGCACATTTAGGATACTTGTCATTATTTGAAGAAAAAAAATTGTTGCAGAATTATCACAATATATTTTCAGCAACTTGGCACTATCAACAACTCCAAGTTTTGAAATAAAATTACACAACCATAATCCTTGAATTGTAGCTTCAAAACATGCTACAAATGCAGCTTCCATAGTGGATACAACAATGATAGACTACTTTGCACTTTTCTAAGAAATAATTCCTCCAACTAATAAGAAAAGGTAGCCAAAAGTAGATTTTTGTGTATCAATGCAACTGGCAAAATTTGAATATGAATATCCAATTACTTTCAGATGGCTGAATCCCTTATAAGTGAGCATATGATCTTGAATACCTTGTAAATATCTCAAAATTTTATTTGCAGATTTTCAATGATCTGATCCAGGGTTACTTCGATACCTACGTAGCATACTGACATCAAAGCTAATGTATGGTCTGGTGCAAATTTGAGTATACATTAAGCTTCCAACGATTAATGCATAAGGAATATTTATCATTTGCTTATGTTCTAGTTCATTATTTGGACATTGATTAAGACTAAACTTGTCTCTTTTCTGAATTGAAAATACACTTGTAGAACAATTTTTCATACCAAATCTCTCAAATGTCTTATTAATATAACCTTTTTGAGATAAGCTTAATAGTCTCGAAACCATACTCGACTAAACTATGAATCTGGTAAGCAATAATATTTCATAGGGAATGAGAAAATAAGACAATGTAGAGAAGAAACTTCAATAAAGTAGGACAATAATAATCAATAGAAGGTGCGATATTTGGAAAACTCTAAATGTCCAATGTGGAAAAATCTAGGGGTGAGCATTATTCGGGTCGGTCCGATTACCCGACCCGGCTTGAATTAATTCGGGTAAGAAAATGTTAAATTTCGGGTGATTCGGGTTGGGTCGGGTATTACCCGAATTATTTTCGAGCTGGGATGAGTAACTCCAAAAAAATTTGAACCGGTTCGATTACCCGAATTAGGTTTAAAAAAATTATGACAATACATTTCGTTATTTTTCTTGTAGAATTAACAGATTAATTATGTTAGTTAATTGAAATATTTGGTTATATTATTAGTGAATTCAACTATTTGTTGAGATATGAAAATGTAATTCAAGTATTTAGTTATTTTGTGTAATTTTTGAAAAAGAACCAAACAAAATTTCGGGTAATTCGGGCCGGGTAAGTTCGGGTAATGAAATTTCAGATTCGGGCCGAGTAAAATGAAAAAAAATTCAGGTAATTCAGGCCAGGCCCGAATAGTAAAAATTGGGTCCGAATTACCCGAATGCTCACCCCTAGAAAAATCCTAAATCTTTGCGAACAAACAGAATAAGAAGAAAACCATGAATGAGTTACCGACATAATTCATGACGTCGGGGTTAGCTTCAAGAGGAAGCTACCTCTTAGCAAACAAACTTTCATCTACAGTTGTCATTTTATTTCTTTTCCACTTCGGGATTGACTTCCTCAATGACACCAAAATTGACTTCAAAGCTTCTCTCTATTTGGTCTACTCTCCTTCGTTAATGCGCAGGAGTAAACGAATGAAGCAAGGAAAATGAGATAGCGTGAGGGTGAGAGAGAAAACGAGAGCGAGGAAAGAAAAGGGAGAAGAGTTTGGAGAAAACGAGACATGTGAGACGTGAGAGAGTTAAATGTAACGAGGGCAAAATGGACATTTGGCCAAAAAATTATCAGTTAATAGGATAAAACACTCCTATAGAGGAGCTGGTTTAAAATCAACTGGTTTGGTTGAATCAGTCAACCCAACCAGTTCTTTACGAAACAATCCAATGGGCTTTTTTATAAAGTCAATAAGTTAAAATGGATCAACCAGCTAGAAAAGAGTTTATCAGCTCTTCACCAAACAAGGCCAATATGCGTACATGAAAATCGATGAAAACAAAAACATCGTGGGCCCTATTCTATTATAGGATCAATTCGCCTCGATACCATCCATCAATTTATTAACAAATACAAATATCATAAATTTTAATAATGATGTCCCGTAATACCTATCTTTTGAAAATGTTTTTTAATTAAACTTATTTATTTGTTAATATAGTTATATTTTTATTCTTGATAGTAATTATATATTAAATAAAACTTAAAGATAATTAATTTTGAATTTAATTATTTTATTTTAATCTCTTATATAATATTTAGTAAAATTATTCATAATTATTGTAATAATTATTTTAATTAATTAATATTAAATATTAAATTAAATTATTCATAATTTTATTAAGAATTAATATATTAATATATTAAATAATATATATCAATTGATAATAAATCAAATTATAAAATAGAAATAAATAAATAATTTTTTATAGTTTTCATAATTCTTAAAATTGGCAAAAACTAAAACCAAATATTCAAACAAATAATTTTTGTAACTAAATTTGAAAGCAAAAACATAAAATTAAAAGTAAAAATCAAAACAAATAATTTTTATCAACCTCTAAAATTTTTATAAATAGTATAACAGAGAATATTTTTCAATTTTAATTATTTCTTATTTGACAATATACTAATATTTCTTAATTGTATTTTAATTATTTCTTATATGACTGTATACTACATGCTATATGTACTTATAAGTGAAGAGATAACAAACATTTAATTTAAGAATATGGAGAGTGGTTGGGTCGGTCGTGCTAGGCCCAAGCCCAGACGCAGAACGACACTTGGGCCGATCGGCCCATCCCTTGGAGATTGACCTAATTTCTACAAGCACTAATCATATAAATTCATTACCTCATCATGAAAAAGATACGAGATTTAAGAACCCTATTTTTCATTATTTACCAGCCACCAAAACTCTCTCAAGAGACTAACTTGAGCATCGGAGGGGCCTACCAGAAATCAACCCCCGGCGTACCTTACTGTTTTGCAGGTATCTTTGAACCAGAATCAACTAATCTCGTGGATCTAAGCAGCAGCGTCCAACCCCACCAAGATCTGACTGAACCAATTGGAGCCCACCGTGGGGCCGAGCATCAAGGCATCACGTCCAGAAACACACAAATCAGTCAGGTGGCGATAAATCCTCGATGTAACATTATTATCAAGACTCTCAGATCAGAACGAATGGGCTTGCGATTACCTGCCACCCTTCAATCGTCGCATTCTGATCACCAGACACACCCTTCGTCCCTACACCAAAACCCTAGCATAAACGAGCTACCCCCTCAACGTTCACATCAGCATGATCAACCACAACAGTCCCAAAGCCAAGACCAAGAAGTACAAAGCGTGGCCTTAGAGGATGATGCTCGAACCAGTTCACATCCTCACATCGAATACCCCCTCAACACAAACCCTCCTACACCACAGTCATCCTTCCTCACACAGAGGCAAATAGAAGAAGCAGTCGATCTATTGATCCGCCAAATCCTACAATCTCAACCAGAGCAGCAACAAACACCCGCTCGGTAGGTTGGTGTGATGGTCGATTAGCACTCTGCGGAAGGCCTAGAAAAAATCGTGGACCACCAAATCAATATATGTTAGAGTAGGGCACTAAAGGCAATCGCCTTTAGCGTATTTTGTACAAAGTTGTGTACATACTTTATGAATAAATAAAGAAAGACATATTTCATTAATTTGATGTTCGTTATTTATGAATGGATATTGATCTATAAGCAAATTAATGAAGTCCTTGATATATGACATAGCATGAAGGAAATTATGATGTGATCATACTACTGAGATTCCTATCATGTGCAATTATGTCAGTATCTAAATTATCCCTAGTCATAGGATTACTGATGTTGGATCCCGCTTTCGAAATCCAACTACTTAAACTTAACACTTTCACTCTATGCTCTGATACCATAAATGTTGGGACCTGATCCGGGAACCGGATCCCAACCGAAAAGTAGAACGGAAAATGAAATGCGGAAGACATAATGCAAAGCGAAGCCCAAACGAAAGGGACTATAAAGCGACCAAAAGGGAAAATACAAACCGAAACGAATCGAATCAGAAAATACAAAGCGAAAGCGGAGACAAACACTTAGCAAAGCGGATCCGACATCCGAGAACCAAAACCAGAGAAAAACGATCGGATGAACATAATCGCGTTGGAATCCTTACGACATTTCAAATCCGGTATATTTTTTTTTCTTTATTCCTTGTCTTTTTCATTCTTAATCACTTTACTTCATTACATATAAAAATCATCATTCTTATTCCTTCCTATAAATCCTCAAACTCTTTTCTTTAAACCCATTTTACCGAAATTTCGAAGATAACTAACTGTATTTTGACACCCAAAATTTAAAACAAAACAAACGCACTTCTAATATCGTAATCCATCCAATAACACAAGGCAACATCGGACCTCCGTCCGGCATCCAAACACCAATGAGAACACAATCTTAATTCTAAACACTTCATAAATTCAATCCATAACCATCTCAACTCAAAATTTCAACCAATCCCAACCACATTCAAAATCCAATCTCATACATAAAGTATAATCATACTTATAACTCATTCAACACAATACAATCTTATACATTTATCGCCACAAGCAAAACCATTCATATACAATCGAACTAAAATACACTTTACTAGCTTTCTAACTATCCATAAAGATCTGATACAAACATTAAACTTTAAACATACTACGAACACGTACAAGTCGGACTATGATCATACTAGTCTTCCATCCGATCTCCTGCGTAAAAACACGGAGATTGGGGATGAAAGGGGGTGAGCTCTAAGCTCGTGGATAATATATTTATAAACCGAACAATAAGCGAAAATTATTTTCTTTTTAAACTTTTCAAAAATTTCCCATTTAAGCATTTATCCGAAATCTTATTTTCAAACTTTTCAAAACTTTCATAAACCTTCCGAAATTTCATGATTATAAATTTCTCGTCTTATTTCTCAAAATCTCAAATCTTTTTCAAATCATGCACAGCTTTAAATATGAATGCATCACATTATAAACAAATCAAAAACACATAACACATCAGAATTGGTTTGGTTCGGCCCAAAACAGACGTACTGCACATTTCCGCATAGCGGTTATGTGCAGCCGTGAACAGAGGGGAGTCCGAAATCGGAACTCCTATGCCACTATGAACGGCAAGCGCGAAGGCTTAAACAGTAGAGACAAATGACTCACAAACGGACTGACCAAACCCACTTAACACATAACTAAAACAATTGATTGCCAAGGCACTTTTGAAAATCTTGATTTTCACATTTTCAAATCTTATCATCATATCAGGTCATAAATGACACAAGACGTATCCACATGAATTCACATAACAAATCTAATGCAATTCATATCATTACTTAAATCACATACTCATCATGTTTCAAGCCATCTTAATCCAACAATTTCTAAAAATCCCAAAATTCCCAAAATTCCAAATTGAACCTAAACCAATCCAATCAAATTCAATATCATAATTAACTTAATTTCTCAAATTGAACTTAGGAAACATCAATTCCCACATATTCAAGTCATTTAAACCTCCAATTTTGAAAATCCCCAATTTTAAAATTGGCCTAAACCAATTTATACAAATTCAATACCATAAATCATACTTTCTTCAAAATTGAATTCATATTTCATCAATTCCTACTCTTAATTAAGATTCTACACTATTAATTCATAAAAACCCCAATAATTCACAAAAACTACAAATTTCTAATTTGGCCTAAACTTCAAATTTGTAATTTTTTAAATTAAACTTCACCTAAAGCTTAAACATCAAAATTAACTTCATACATCTCAAATTCATCACTAATTCAAGCCATCTAAAGCATCAATTTCACAAAGCCCCAATTTTCAAAATTTGACATAAACTCAAATTTTCAATTAATCCAAAATTAACCATCATCAAAGCATAAACACTTCAATTAACCTTAGATAAACTCAATTCATATCCTATCCAAGCCAAATCAACTAATAAACTTATCAAAACTTAAAAACTTAAGCTTTCTCTCACTAACCTTCTCTCTAATTTTCAAATTGTAGAACTCCAAGCAACTTTCATCTTCTTTCATGCTCTTTCCCACTTGAAGAGGCTCAAAATCACTCTTGAAAGTGCAGCAAAACCGAACTCTTCACCTTCTTCTTCTCTCCTTCATGGCCGAATGGCTTCTTTCTTCTCTCTTCACTTTCGTTTCTTTCCTTTTCATTTTCATTTCTTTCTCTTATGTTTCGTTCCTTCTCTTATTTCTGGTAGTTTCCAGACTTCCAAACGACACTCTCTCATGTGTTTTGATGCCATGTCATTAAAATGAGGAGAAAAGACCATAATGCCCTCATTTAAGTTAACCTCCAACATTTACCTGATGGCTTGCGACCTGATTTCAGGCAACTAAACAGCATAATTTGGATAAACTTTCTTCTTGAAAATTGTTCCTCTCGATCTTATGAATCCAACGCCACTGACGGCGCTCAATTCGGATCTAAAACGAAGAAGTTATGGCCAAATTACTAACTGACCTGCACAAAATCCGAAACTGAACTTTAACATAACTTCAGTCCAGAATTTGACAATCTTAGGGATGAAATAAAATTTCGATCCCTTCACATGATTTGTAGCCCTATATCTTAACTTTATTCTCCAAAAAGAATCAACTCAATCGGAGTTGTATAACTCCCGAAAATCGCAAAATACTGAACCATGTTCAGAAAATTATCCAACTTATAACCTATAACTCATCTCTTACTTTGGTTCAATCAATCTCTTTCCATTTAATCTCCTAAAAATCATAATTCTTCATAAAAATGAACGTAATTGTCTTAAGAATCCAACGCTTCAAGAATCAAATCAATCGGATGTCGACGAAGGATTTATAACAAAAGATTGCAAAAGGGTGGAGTTCGAGCAAAAGTTACAAAACCTTAAATACCCACTTATAACTAAATTTTTCAAAATCATATCTCTTAATTCGAACTCAGAATTTGACGAATTTGGTGTCTATAGAAAGGTCAAAGGAAGCTCTACAACTTCCTGAAGTACACAAAATCAAATTAGGTCTTTAAAGGAGTCAAAACCTCAATCAAAGATTCTGTTCAAAATAATTTTCCTAAATGACTTCCAATTTTAATCGCTCATAACTCCTAGTCCCGATATCGAAAACTTTCAAACTTTATGGCGTCGGAAAGATCGACATACAAGCTACAACTTTAGTAATACCACTTACTCCAATTCAGACTAAATCCATACGACGAGTGGCCTCAAGTATAGCACATGCAATTCTATACTTAATAACATTTTCAAAACAAAGCATATCTTCCAAATTCATATCTCTCAATCCCGACATCGAAAAATAGCAAACTTTATGTCCACGAAAAGCTCTCGACAGAGGCTACAAGTTTCACGTTGATCATTTTCTCGAATTAGGCCTAGATCAAAAGTCAACTTTTACCCGAAAGTCAAACTTCCAAACCAACTTTGACTGATCATAACTTTCACTCCGATATCAAAAATTGCAAACTTTATGTCTACAGAAAGCTCTTAACATAATCTACAAGTTTCATGTAGATCATTTTATCAAATTTTGCCTCAAACAAAAGTCAACTCTCAAAGTCAAACATTCTCTCTCCAAAAGTCAAACTTTCTAAATTCTTCAAATTTTCACACTTTTCTTTTTAATTCTTGCTATATAACTTCATTTCAATCAACTCATCCACTTTTGAAAACTTCTTATTTTTACTCAAAGATCGGGTCCAACATTTCTCCCTCTTAAAAGAATTTCGTCCCTAAATTCACACTTAAGAACATAATAGTGCGTATCTAATTCCTTCTCATAATATTTTCTCAATCTCTTCATATGGACCAAAATCACTATTTCACTTAATCTTTGAATTTCTATACACATTTCTCTATCAATTTAGCTCATTCTTCAAAATTTTCATCTCACATATGCATATTCGAAATTAATTCCTCTAAATTCATCATGTAAGTCAAATCTAAATTTTTATTTTCACAATCCTTCTAAATCAACCAATCAATTAGGTTCTTCCCAATTCACCAAGAAATTCTAATCTCAACTTCATAATCATAAACCAAAATCAAACATAATTTTAACCTTAATCTCATCTCAAAATTGCAAGAATTCATTTCCTCTTTCTTTAAAACATAAGCATATTCAAAAATTGATTTAGCCTTAAGTCATCAAAAATTTCTAATCTTTTTTTTTTTCATCATCACACTACTAAAATAAATCATCATTCTCATCACTATGATCAGTAATCAATTCAATAGTATTTCTTATTTCATCTTACACATACATAGCTCAATTCTTCCAATTTCATCATGAAATTTTCCTCTCAATGTCCATTAACACTTTCTTTAAATCAAACATCACTCATCACCTTAATCAAACCATCCACTAGGTTCTTCATATAATTCATAACAAGGACATTCACTTCATTTCTCAATTCTTACTTATTTAATCTTATCAATTTATCTCTTTTCAAAATCTCATGCATATCACTTATACACATTCTCATAATTTCAATCTTACCAAACCTATAGCCCAAGTATGATCATAATACTGATCTCTGACATTCTCACAAATTCGATTTTTATCCTTCCACACTCTCATCAATCTTATGTGCCCAGCTAAGACCATAGTACTGGGCTCTGACATTTATCCAAAGATTGCCCATGAAACAAACATATCGCCCAAGTATCATAATACTGGGCTTTGATACCATAAATGTTGGATCCCGCTTTCGAAATCCAACTACTTAAACTTAACACTTTCACTCTATGCTCTGATACCATAAATGTTGGGACCTGATCCGGGAACCGGATCCCAACCGAAAAGCAGAACGGAAAACGAAATGCGGAAGACATAATGCAAAGCGAAGCCCAAACGAAAGGGACTATAAAGCGACCAAAAGGGAAAATACAAACCGAAACGAATCGAATCAGAAAATACAAAGCTAAAGCGAGACAAACACTTAGCAAAGCGGATCCGACATCCGAGAACCAAAACCAGAGAAAACGATCGGATGAACATAATCGCGTTGGAATCCTTACGACATTTCAAATCCGTATATTTTTTTCTTTATTCCTTGTCTTTTCATTCTTAATCACTTTACTTCATTACATATAAAATCATCATTCTTATTCCTTCCTATAAATCCTCAAACTCTTTTCTTTAAACCCATTTTACCGAAATTTCGGCAGCATAACGGCTGTATTTTGACAGCCCAAAAATTTAAAACAAAACAAACGCACTTCTAATATCGTAATCCATCCAATAACACAAGGCAACATCGGACCTCCCGTCCGCATCCAAACACCAAAAGAACACAATCTTAATTCTAAACACTTCATAAATTCAATCCATAACCATCTCAACTCAAAATTTCAACCAATCCCAACCACATTCAAAATCCAATCTCATACATAAAGTATAATCATACTTATAACTCATTCAACACAATACAATCTTATACATTTATCGCCACAAGCAAAACCATTCATATACAATCGAACTAAAATACACTTTACTAGCTTTCTAACTATCCATAAAGATCGATACAAACATTAAACTTTAAACATACTACGAACACGCATAAGTCGGACTATGATCATACTAGTCTTCCATCCGATCTCCTGCGTAAAAACCGGAGATTGGGGATGAAAGGGGTGAGCTCTAAGCTCGTGGATAATATATTTATAAACCGAACAATAAGTTTAAAATTATTTTCTTTTAAACTTTTCAAAATTTCCCATTTAAGCATTTATCCAAATCTTATTTTCAAACTTTTCAAAACTTTCATAAACCTTCCAAATTTCATGATTATAAATTTATCGCCTTATTTCTCAAAATCTCAAATCTTTTTCAAATCATGCACACTTTAAATATGAATGCATCACATTATAAACAAATCAAAACACATAACACATCGAATTGGTTTGGTTCGCCCAAAACAGACGATCGACATTTCAAGATAGCGGTTATATGCGGCCAATGTGAGGGGAGTCCGAATCGAACTCCTATGCCACTAGCGCAGCAGTGCGAAGGCTTAAACAGGTAGAGACAGCGCTGACTCACAAACGGACCTGACCAAACCCACTTAACACATAACGAAAACAGAATTGATTGCTCAAGGCACTTTTGAAAATCTTGATTTTCACATTTTCAAATCTTATCATCATATCAGGTCATAAATGACACAAGCACGTATCCACATGAATTCACATAACAAATCTAATGCAATTCATATCATTACTTAAATCACATACTCATCATGTTTCAAGCCATCTTAATCCAACAATTTCTAAAAATCCCAAAATTCCCAAAATTCCAAATTGAACCTAAACCAATCCAATCAAATTCAATATCATAATTAACTTAATTTCTCAAATTGAACTTAGGAAACATCAATTCCCCACATATTCAAGTCATTTAAACCTCCAATTTTGAAAATTCCCAATTTTTAAAATTGGCCTAAACCAATTTATACAAATTCAATACCATAAATCATACTTTCTTCAAAATTGAATTCATATTTCATCAATTCCTACTCTTAATTAAGATTCTACACTATTAATTCATAAAAACCCCAATAATTCACAAAATCTCCAAATTTCTAATTTGGCCTAAACTTCAAATTTGTAATTTTTTAAATTAAACTTCACCTAAAGCTTAAACATCAAAATTAACTTCATACATCTCAAATTCATCACTAATTCAAGCCATCTAAAGCATCAATTTCATAAAGCCCCAATTTTCAAAATTTGACATAAACTCAAATTTTCAATTAATCCAAAATTAACCATCATCAAAGCATAAACACTTCAATTAACCTTAGATAAACTCAATTCATATCCTATCCAAGCCAAATCAACCAATAAACTTATCAAAAATTTAAAAACTTAAGCTTTCTCTCACTAACCTTCTCTCTCTAATTTTCAAATTGTAGAACTCAAGCAACTTTCATCTTCTTTCATGCTCTTTCCCACTTGAAGAGGCTCGAAATCACTCTTGAAAGTGCAGCAAAACCGAACTCTTCACCTTCTTCTTCTCTCCTTCATGGTCAATGGCTTCTTCTTTCTTCTCTCTTCACTTTCGTTTCTTTCCTTTTCATTTTCATTTCTTTCTCTTATGTTTCGTTCCTTCTCTTATTTCTGGTAGTTTCCAGACTTCCAAACGACACTCTCTCATGTGTTTTGATGCCATGTCATTAAAATGAGGAGAAAAGACCATAATGCCCCTCATTTAAGTTAACCTCCAACATTTACCTGATGGCTTGCGACCTGATTTCAGGCAACTAAACAGCATAATTTGGACAAACTTTCTCTTGAAAATTGTTCCTCTCGATCTTATGAATCCAACGCCACTGACGGCGCTCAATTCGGATCTAAAACGAAGAAGTTATGGCCAAATTACTAATCGACCTGCACAAAATCCGAAACTGAACTTTAACATAACTTCAGTCCAGAATTTGACAATCTTAGGGATGAAAAAATTTCGATCCCTTCACATGATTTTAGCCCTATATCTTAACTTTATTCTCCAAAAGAATCAACTCAATCGGAGTTGTATAACTCCGAAAATCGCAAAATACTGAACCATGTTCAGAAAATTATCCAACTTATAACCTATAACTCATCTCTTACTTTGGTTCAATCAATCTCTTTCCATTTAATCTCCTAAAATCATAATTCTTCATAAAATGAACGAATTGTCTTAAGAATCCAACGCTTCAAGAATCAAATCAATCGGATGTCGACGAAGGATTTATAACAAAAGATTGCAAAAGGGTCGGAGTTCAAGCAAAAGTTACAAAACCTTAAATACTCACTTATAACTAAATTTTTCAAAAATCATATCTCTTAATTCCGAACTCAGAATTTGACGAATTTGGTGTCTATAGAAAGGTCAAAGGAAGCTCTACAACTTCCCTGAAGTACACAAAATCAAATTAGGTCTTTAAAGGAGTCAAAACCTCAATCAAAGATTCTGTTCAAAATAATTTTTCCTAAATGACTTCCAATTTTTAATCGCTCATAACTCCTAGTTCCGATATCGAAAACTTTCAAACTTTATGGCGTCGGAAAGATCGACATACAAGCTACAACTTTTAGTAATACCACTTACTCCAATTCAGACTAAATCTATACGACGAGTGGCCTCGAAGTATAGCACATGCAATTCTATACTTAATAACATTTTCAAAACAAAGCATATCTTCCGAAATTCATATCTCTCAATCCCGACATCGAAAAATAGCAAACTTTATGTCCACGAAAAGCTCTCGACAGAGGCTACAAGTTTCACGTTGATCATTTTCTCGAATTAGGCCTAGATCAAAAGTCAACTTTTTACCTCGAAAGTCAAACTTCCAAACCAACTTTGACCGATCATAACTTTCACTCCCGATATCGAAAAATTGCAAACTTTATGTCTACAGAAAGATCTTAACATAATCTACAAGTTTCATGTAGATCATTTTATCAAATTTTGCCTCAAACAAAAGTCAACTCTCAAAGTCAAACATTCTCTCTCCAAAAGTCAAACTTTCTAAATTCTTCAAATTTTCACACTTTTCTTTTTAATTCTTGCTATATAACTTCATTTCAATCAACTCATCCACTTTTGAAAACTTCTTATTTTTACTCAAAGATCGGGTCCAACAACCGAGATCGAACATCAGAATCCGGAAAGACTAAAGACATCTCAAGCTCCTCGATTTGATCAAGCGGTGGATCTCGTAAACCGTAAATATGAGATGTTTAGAGTTGAGATGTGAATGCATACTAGAGGTAGTAAGTACATTGATGACCCACTATGAGATTATCACATGGATGTCCTATTCTAATGTCGGTGATAATCTCATCATAAGAATAAGGCAAATATCCTTAGATTTGAGGTACTCAAGGATATCTTGAATCGATTCGTATTTTGACTCCATTCCTTGTTGCCTTACAGAGGTCGCCGTAGGGTGGTGCTTGGGTACAGCTTGAGGTATTCGAAGGTAATTGAGTAGCCAATAGAGGATTCACCACTTCTGTAATAGCAGAAGATCATACCCATGGCCTCTTGTCAGGTTCATTACTTAGAAATCTCAGATCAGAGTACATATGTCATGAAGAGTGTTTTCATTGACATATTAAGTAATGAGTCCCAGGACAAGAACTGAAATCATTTGGACTAGATTTGACGTAGTCAGTCTAGTAAGAGTTGACACTTTGCCCATACTCATAACCAAGTGGGGTATAGCATGGTGAAAGGACGAATTGTACGGTAATTGTCTATGGAAAGGTTCGTGATATGGTTCGTGATGAATATAGGTTCATTCGTCAAACCAATTACTTTCCGGTCAATTGGGGGTCATGATGTGTTGCTAGATACTGCTCATGACTTGCTCAGATTAAGTGTTGATCTAAGTAACTAATATAACCGGGAACCTAATGGGTCACACGCATAAGAGTGACTGGGAGAATTCGTAAAATAGTTTCAGACAGAGTTTCAATATATAGAGAGAAAACGGATTAAATAGATCCCGATAAGATCGAGATATGTCCCGATAAGATCGCGACATCGATATTGCTAAAAAAAGGTTTCTGGTGGTTTTTCCATACCGGACCTGTAGACCGACCTAATGTGATTGGACCGCCTCAAGATTTATATATATATATATATATATATATATATATATATATATATATATGGCTATACGTGGATAAGCAAAAGAAGCTTTCTTTTGCTTAGTCATTAGTTGCATTTAATGACTAAAAGACAAAATAATGAAGAGAAAGAAGAGATGATCGTTGATATAGATGATGAGAAGAATTAAAAAGTTTTTTTTAAGCTTTCTTTCAAAATGAAAGAAGAGGGATCATCGTGGGTTTTGAGAAAGAGTTTCTAAAATCCTAAGGCTTTGATCTCTTCTTCATCTTTCATCAAGATCATCTTCTCCAAGCTTTCTTCTTCTCCATCGTTTCTCAAGCTCTCCAAGGACAAAGGTAAGAGCTAGCACTCTTTAATTTGTTCTAGCTATTCCCGGGTCAAAGGTTTGTCTCGGTTAGGTTCTCCGATCTCTGCGTGGATACCGTTAGAGACGATCTCCTTTGGCCATTATGGTTTGAGTTTGTTATATAGACACATGGATCCTGGCTTTCGGGAAGGTCCCTGTTGGGTCCGAAATCTAACTACTTAAACTTAACACTTTCTCTAAATCCTTTAATTAAATAATCATAACTTAAGCAATAAAATCCTCAATTTATTCCAATCAAATTACAATTATCAATCTAGACCTCAAAATAGTTTAATTATGCCTCAAAATAATTTAATCAAGCTTGTTGACTTGAAAAAAAAAGGATCGGGGCCCAACATTTCTCCCCCTCTTAAAAGAATTTCGTCCTCGAAATTTCCACTGAAGATCACTTCTAATCAATCACTTTCTTACTAATTCAATCTTATCTAATCAAACTCTTATCGATGTCTTAGACATATCACTTATCTGGTATCCCAACCATCAAAAGGCATGCCAATATGTACTCTGATCGAGGTCGAAATCATCTGACCGTTAAGGACGTCAACTTAACGACCCGAGATTCAGATTCTCAACCAAAGACTTTCGACACTACCAATGTAATGGCATTAAAGCCTTATCTGTCATCTCCTCAAACTGTCAAATCCTCATTCTGGTCATCTAAACCAAACAATCATTTAACACATTCTCCCTAATTCAATCGTAAGTAAGATCATAATACTGGGATACCACAAATGTTGGATCCCGTTTTCGGAACCCAACTAATCATACAGATTTCCTCGTACGCATACATGATTCCTTAGAAAACCTCGACTAACCCGTTACCGAAATATCCAATTTCTAATCCGAAAATCCCGATATAATTTTTTTTTCATTCCTTTTCACTTTATTCTATAAACCTCAATCTTAAGCAAAACAATTTCATAGCTCACTTCAATCATTGAAAGAATTAAAACCTTGTTTAAGCTCATGACCATATGAATAGTGAAATCTTACCAAAAGAATAGTAAATCAGAATTTTCAAACGTTCATAACTTTTTCATCTTAAGTCCAATCATGACCCATTTTATCTCGTTTTCAAGATCTTGACATTATCTACAAACTTCAAGAAATCTACCCATTTCAAATTCAAGCTCTAACATAGTCTAAAACCTAAGTGAAGTTTCTGTCCATTTTTAAGAAAAATTGGACAACACCTCCCCTAAAAATTGATCTAGCCAAAAAATCCTAATCTATCCATCCAAGCTCCAAACCTGCATAAAACCACTTCTATCTTCCAACTCAATAGCACAGCCCATCTCCAACTCAAAGGGCCACAATGCAATCTTAAGAATTCTAACCATTTCCATCCATACAACAATACCAACTCATTTTTTTTTCGCTTTCCAACCTTACAATCATACATTAACTTATACATTACATTTGAACTTCAAAATTTCAAAGGATATATAGATATATAAAGTACATTTGGAACCTCAAACCTTATGATTTACATGACAATAAACTAATACAACTCATCAAAGGGCATTTAGCCCGATTACAACTAATTTAACAAAACAAACGAATAGAGAATAAACTAATGCCTTTCTTTTACAACATAACTTCAAAAGCAAGATGCATCGAATTTGTTTCAATCTCGATCGCGAACTCGATTTCTTGTTCAAAACCCGAGGAGGAGATAAGGGGGTGAGCACGACGGCTCCGTGGGTAAAAATTTAACAAAAGAGAAATAAGCACTTCAAATTGTCTTAAACAATTAGTTTCAAAACTATTTTGTCAAAATCATTTTCCAATAAGACAAAACATTTCGAATAAATCATTTTCAAGATAATAATTACAATTATCATCTTCCGATAAAACACACCGTTACATAAAGTTAACACTTATAACACAAAAATACATATTCACAAGACCAATGGATTTACAACGCCTACAAAGCACATAACAAAATGGAATATTGACAAAGTCAACAAATATCACGTAATAGCACAAAATCACATATCAAATAGTTTGAGTGATCCTATCAGAACGCATTACACATGTTCGACAAGCAACCATGTAGCCGTGAACATAGGGGAGTCCGATTCGAGCTCCTATGCCACTATGGGCAAAGGCGGTAGTGTTTATGACAAGTGCGCACTTGCTAATCAGAGGGGATCACTACAAACCCACATATTCATGTATTTGCACATTATTCACACATACTTGCCTAACATGGCATCAAAATCTCATAATTCACTTTTTTTCCATTCGCAATTTCTTTGACAATTGATTATGCATTTCATTGCACATAATAATACAAAGCACTTAATACAAGTTCATATCATTGCAATTAATAATGTAACCCAACACTTTACAAGTCATCGAAAAACACGATTAGCATTTATTTCACAACAATTCCGAACTCACATCTCAAATATTAAATAATTACCCACCTCTTATCCTTTGGCTTGCAATTGGTCAAAATGATCTTCCTCAACCTCCAATTGTTTTAATGGCCTTATTCAAAACATAAAAAATCCTAATTAATAAAAATCATATGCTGAAATTTTTAAAGAATGCAAAACATGAATTAAAACCTATCCAATCAGAACTATGCCATTCTTCAATTATAACTATCAAATCCCTTCTCAAACGTAATCCAAAGTTTCATCAATCTCATGCTCTACAAAGATCCACCAATGCTGATTTTCTTCTTTCCATTTCCATAATCCTTCTTCTTTCCTTATCCTTTCATCCACTAACTCTTCAATCCATCTTCACTAAACATATTGAACACAATAACCCAAATACCTCAATGCTGGAATTTTCCCAAGCATATAAAAACTTAACTTAAATACTAACTAACTTTACCAACACCTTTCCAAGTTATACCAATCATAACCTTTATCAATTTAATCCATATTTTGTTGAAAATCATCAACTCTAGGCCATCCATACATGCTGAAATTTTTCCCTTTTTCATTCTTTTCATTATTCTTGGAAATTTCCAGCACTTGATTTGTTGTTAAATTGTGCATCTAAGATGGGATTTTGCTTAGTTTAGAGATATGTTTTGATGGTAATGACTTAGATAAAGGATGGCTAAGATGATGGCAAAGAAATTACATGTTTTCCTTGTCTTTGGAAAATTCCAGCATGTGTATTATTTGGTTAATTCATGATTTTGCTTAGAATTTGTTTTTCTTGGTTATCATGGTGATTTGAATGAATGATTCATAGCAACCTCAATTTATATAATTCTTTTTAAATATTAACAATATATCACAAAATAATAATTTCTCAACAAATCAAAGTTCACTAAATCCTTTAATTAAATAATCATAACTTACGCAATAAAATCCTCAATTTATTCCAATCAAATTACAATTATCAATCTAGACCTCAAAATAGTTTAATTATGGCTCAAAATAATTTAATCAAGCTTGTTGACTTGAAAAAAAAAGGATCGGGGCCCAACATTTCTCCCCCTCTTAAAAGAATTTCGTCCTCGAAATTTCCACTGAAGATCACTTCTAATCAATCACTTTCTTACTAATTCAATCTTATCTAATCAAACTCTTATCGATGTCTTAGACATATCACTTATCTGGTATCCCAACCATCAAAAGGCATGCCAATATGTACTCTGATCGAGGTCGAAATCATCTGACCGTTAAGGACGCCAACTTAACGACCGAGATTTGATTCTCAACCAAAGACTTTCGACACTACCAATGTAATGGCATTAAAGCCTTATCTGTCATCTCCTCAAACTGTCAAATCCTCATTCTGGTCATCTAAACCAAACAATCATTTAACACATTCTCCCTAATTCAATCGTAACAACCATATAGCCCAAGTAAGATCATACTACTGGGCTCTGATATTCTCACAAATTTCATTTTTTTATCCTTACACACTCTCATAAATCTTCTATACCCAGTTAAGACCATAGTACTGGGCTCTGACACTTATCCGAAGATTGCCCATGAAACAAACATATCGCCCAAGTTCATAATACTGGGCTCTGATATCATATATGTTGGGTCCGAAATCCAACTACTTAAACTTAACACTTTCACTCTATGCTCTGATACCACAAATGTTGGATCCCGTTTCCGGAACCCAACTAATCATACAGATTTTCTCGTACGCATACATGATTCCTTAGAAAACCTCGACTAACCTGCTATCAAATATCCAATTTCTAATCCGAAAATCCCGATATAATTTTTTTTCATTCCTTTTCACTTTATTCTATAAAACTCAATCTTAAGCAAAACAATTTCATAGCTCACTTCAATCATTGAAAGAATTAAAACCTTGTTTAAGCTCATGACCATATGAATAGTGAAATCTTACCAAAGAATAAGTAAATCGAATTTTCAAACGCTCATAACTTTTTCATCTTAAGTCCAATCATGACCCATTTTATCTCGCTTTCAAGATCTTGACATTATCTACAAACTTCAAGAAATCTACCCATTTCAAATTCAAGCTCTAACATAGTCTAAAACCTAAGTGAAGTTTCTGTCCATTTTTAAGAAAAATTGGACAACACCTCCCCTAAAATTGATCTAGCCAAAAATCCTAATCTATCCATCCAAGCTCCAAACCTGCATAAAACCACTTCTATCTTCCAACTCAATAGCACACCCCATCTCCAACTCAAAAGGCCACAATGCAATCTTAAGAATTCTAACCATTTCCATCCATACAACAATACCAACTCATCTTTTTTTCGCTTCCAATCTTACAATCATACATTAACTTATACATTACATTTGAACTTCAAAATTTCAAAGGATATATAGATATATAAAGTGTTACCCCCAGAAAATTTTTATGATAAATTAAGCTTGATTAGATTAAATTAAGTAAGTTATGTTAGCATCAAATTAAGTTGTCACTAATTAGTGTATGATAGCACTAAAGAGTTAGGTGAAGAATTAAGGAAATTAAATGAGTTAGTTGGGCCTGGGCCCAAATGAACTGAATAAAGAAAAGAAATGAAATGGGCCCAAATGAAATAAGAAAGAAGAGAGGATATATATGCAATGGACTTTAATGAAGTAGGAAGAAGAAAAGAAAAGAGAATAAGTTGGGCTTTAAAAGACAAGTGGGCTTGATGTAGGTTAAAGAAGATAAGAAGGAAGGAAGAAGAAAAGAAAAGAGAATGAATTGGGCTTAAAGGAAATCAATGGGCTTAAGTTGTAGTAGGAAATAAGGAAGGAAGAAGGAAAGGAAGATGAAGGTGGAGTATATGGGCTTAAAAGGATAAATGGGCTTAAGTGAAATGAATAAGAAGTATAAAAGAGAAGGAAAGGAGGTTATTAGAGGAAGGAGGGAGTTTACGAAAATAAGAGGGAGGAAGGAAGAAGTTTCGGCAATGTGGAGAAGAGAAGGAGAAAAAGAAAGAGCATGGCTAGGGTTTTGATTTTTCCAAGAGATTTAGAAGGTTTTTGAAGAAAGTACAAGAAGGAAAAGTGAAGAGGAAGATCTAAGCTACATTTTGAGTCAAGAAACTCCTTGGTTGAGTCAAGAATCAAGGAGGACAAGAAAGAAGGGGAGAACAAGAAGAGGAGCTTCCTTAGGCAAGCTTAAGCAAGGATATAAGGTGGGTTTCATATTTATCTTTATGTATGTAAGCTACAAATGTAAAATTAATGCATGACATTAATGAGTTCTCAATAAATTGGTAGTTGTAGTAAATGTATATGATTGAATGTTGAATGTGGTGGTTTTAAGCCATTTAATGATTGTATTAAATGCTTGATATTATTGTTGATGAATTGATGATGATTGATTTAGTATGGAATGAAATAGTTTAAATGAGTATGAATGCTCAATATGATTGATGTATGAAATATGCATGAAAGACAAGATTTTCAAGAAAATACAAGATTCTCAAGAAAACGATGAATTGGATAAGAACAATCCAATTTTATGATTATGCATGATTGTATGTTATGTGGGTAAGGTATAGTCCTAAGAATCCGTCACGCGCATCGTTGACCAAGAAGCCTTCGCCTACGCCTGATTGTGGCATAGGATGATCCAACATTTTGGACTCCTCAAGATTTGCCCATATAGACTCATAAATGAGACTATATGGTTGCCAAGAATAAGGACTTACCGAGCCATTTGATGTGTTTCATATGTGGTAACATGAAAATGCAAGAATCATGAATGTTTAAATTGTGAGAAACCATGTTTGTGAAATGATGAAAATTGCATGATGCATGTTTTATGATTTGATTGAATGATTGCTAAAAGTATGAATAATTAAATAGACTTGCTTAGTATATAAATATAAATGTGTTATCCACGGAGCGAAAGCTCACCCCCCCTCAAATTCTCCAGGAAAATGAGCAGGATCCCGAGGAGCAAGTTTAAAGGCATTTACTCCAAGACTTTCTTTAGATTTTGTATTTGAAATGATTTTTTTTAAATCAATGCTTTAGGTTGCATTTTGAGAAAACAGATGTATTTTGACAAGATGTATTTTGGTTGAAATGTAATAGGCTTGAAATGCCTACTAAAGCATTGTAAAAACATTGTTTTGATATGAATGAAATGCATGAATTATGAATTATCATGATCTCTCAAAATCCTTTACTATCATGTTTAAGCATGTTTTCCAAAGTTGTTTGGAATTGTTTTCAAAATTCATGTGGGTAGATGAATGATGTAAGATTAAGTGAGATTATAGCATGTTGGGAGTGGAATGAATGAGTTGAGAGGTTTAGAAGTGTATATGGTGTTTGGAATAAGTCAAGAGAGAGTGTAGAGGGTTAGGTTTTGAGTTCTGAATAGATATAAGTCGAGTTATTGGACCCATAAGTCGACTTGTGAAGCTTTTGCATAATAAGTCGACTTATTTGTTAGATAGGTCGAGTTATTTGCCCCGATAAGTCGACTTGTCATGATAAGTCGACTTATTTGCCTCGATAAGTCGAGTTGTCAAGATAAGTCGAGTTATGAGTGATTTTCCAAGCATAAGTCAAGATGTTAGTCAAGTGTTTGGACATAGTTAGAGGCCGAATCTCATTTTGAAGTCTTCATGAGAGTTGTAGATCTAGATGTCTACTTTCAAATGGTGAAAGAGCGAACACATTTTGACCTATAGATTAAAAGTTATGAGAATCGCGCCAAAAGAGTTCCAATTTGATTTTGGAAGTGAGCATGGTCTATTGTTTTGGGAATAAATCCCTCATCCGACCTCCAATTGAGGCGAGGCTTGAACCATTAGCTTCCTAAGACTTGTATCTTTCTTGATACAGAAATAGGTCTCAATTTGAGTTAAATTGAGGAAGTTTGCATCAAAGTTAATGAGAGGTCAGTTAAGAGGGCATGTTTCGAGTAGGAACTCCTTTAGGTTTCTGGAGCATATCTTGAGTTATAAAACCCCGATTGAGGTGATTTTTGACTTAAATTAAGCAAGAGTCATAAGGCTATGACTTACAAGAGAAATCAATTTGAAATTAGGGTTAAATGAAATAAACCCTACAAGACAAGATGATCAAGTTTCATGGTTTACAAGGCAAGAGTTGGATTCCGATAACGGGATCTAGCAGTTGGGGTCCGGTCTCCGGGTCGGGTTCTGACATAAAGTACATTTGGAACCTCAAAACCTTATGATTTACATGACAATAAACTAATACAACTCATCAAAGGGCATTTAGCCCGATTACAACTAATTTAACAAAAACAAACGAATAGAGAATAAACTAATGCCTTTCTTTTACAACATAACTTCAAAAGCAAGATGCATCGAATTTGTTTCAATCTCGATGCGGAACTCGATTTCTTGTTCAAAACCTGAGGAGGAGATAAGGGGGTGAGCACGACGTCTCGTGGATAAAAATTTAACAAAAGAGAAATAAGCACGCCGAAATTGTCTTAAACAATTAGTTTCAAAACTATTTTTGTCAAAATCATTTTCCAATAAGACAAAACATTTCGAATAAATCATTTTCAAGATAATAATTACAATTATCATCTTTCCGATAAAACACACCAGTTACAAAGTTAACACTTATAACACAAAAACACATATTCACAAAACCAATGGATTTACAACGCCTACAAAGCACATAACAAAATGGAATATTGACAAAGTCAACAAATATCACGAATAGCACAAAATCACATATCAAATGATTTGAGTGATTCTAATGTAACATACTACACATGTTCGATAAGCAACCGTGTAGTAGTCAGTGAACAGAGGGAGTCCGATTCGAGCTCCTATGCCACTAGCGGGCAAAGTGGTAAGTTTATGACAAGTGCGACTTGCTAATCGTAGGGATCACTACAAACCCACATATTCATGTATTTGCACATTATTCACACATACTTGCCTAACATGGCATCAAAATCTCATAATTCACTTTTTTTCCATTCGCAATTTCTTTGACAATTGATTATGCATTTCATTGCACATAATAATACAAAGCACTTAATACAAGTTCATATCATTGCAATTAATAATGTAACCCAACACTTTACAAGTCATCGAAAAACACGATTAGCATTTATTTCACAACAATTCAGAACTCACATCTCAAATATTAAATAATTACCCACCTCTTATCCTTTGGCTTGCAATTGGTCAAAATGATCTTCCTCAACCTCCAATTGTTTTAATGGCCTTATTCAAAACATAAAAAATCCTAATTAATAAAAAATCATATGCTGAAATTTTCTAAAGAATGCAAAACATGAATTAAAACCTATCCAACTCAGAATTATGCCATTCTTCAATTATAACTATCAAATCCCTTCTCAAACGTAATCCAAAGTTTCATCAATCTCATGCTCTACAAAGATCCACCAATGCTGATTTTCTTCTTTCCATTTCCATAATCCTTCTTCTTTCCTTATCCTTTCATCCACTAACTCTTCAATCCATCTTCACTAAACATATTGAACACAATAACCCAAATACCTCAATGCTGGAATTTTTCCCAAGCATATAAAACTTAACTTAAATACTAACTAACTTTACCAACACCTTTCCAAGTTATACCAATCATAACCTTTATCAATTTAATCCATATTTTGTTGAAAATCATCAACTCTAGGCCATCCATACATGCTGAAATTTTTCCCTTTTCATTCTTTTCATATTCTTTCCTTATCCCTCACCAATCATTCATTCAAATCACCATGATAACCAAGAAAACAAATTCTAAGCAAAATCATGAATTAACCAAATAATACACATGCTGGAATTTTCCAAAGACAAGGAAAACATGTAATTTCTTTGCCATCATCTTAGCCATCCTTTATCTAAGTCATTACCATCAAAACATATCTCTAAACTAAGCAAAATCTCATCTTAGATGCACAATTTAACAACAAATCAAGTGCTGGAAATTTCCAAGAATGGGAAAACTTAAAATTCATGCAACATCATATTACCTATACTTTAACCTAACCTTTAACATCAAAGCTCAATAGCCATCAACTTTTGAAAATCCCTTACCTATATGAAACCCAAAATTTCAGATTTTGCTTCTTTCTTGAAAACTAAATTTTTTTCTTTCTTTCCTCATCAATCCTTCATCAATACATTTCAAACCACCGTCATTAAACAAACTACCAACAAAACCATGAATTAACCAACTAATACCAATGCTGAAATTTTAATTCAAGGAAAACATGAGATTTCTTCAACATCATCTTACCCATGACTTAGCTCAACAATTTACATTAAAACTCATCTTTAACACCAAAACATCTATGAATTAACAAATGGGAACATTGCTGAATTTTAACAATGCATGGAAAAACTTCCATTTCAACTTTCCTAACTTCCTTATACCTTCAATTACTTTATTTGACTGAATCAAGGCTTAAAACTCTTACTTAACATAAGATCAACATGCTGCAATTTTTCAAGAATGACTTGACTTTCAATCTACATAACCTCATATACCTCACTTATATTCTATCTAAATCGTTAACAACATCAAAACTCATTCAAACCACTTTCATAAACACATTTTAACACAATTACCCATTGCTGGAATTTTTAAAGGAATGAAAACTTGGCTTAAACCTTACAAAATCTCACTTATAATCTCACTTATACCTTTCCTTAGCTATTTCAACTAAAACCCCTTCAAAACTATTCCAAAATTTCAAATTTCCAAAACCTAAACCATACACAAAGCTGAAAATTTCCAAACATCAAGTCTCTTCTTTCCCATTCTTTCCTAACCCAATCATCATCAATCATCATATTAACCAAGGAAAAGGCAAAATCTAACCACATGTTGAGACAATTTCGTAATCCTAACCCTATCCCCAAATCTGAAATTTTGAACATCCATTCAAACCTTCTTCTTTCTTCATCTAGAAACCTCCAACACCATGCTTAAGCAAGGAAAGCAAGAACCCTATCAAGAATTCAAGAAATTTTCAAAGTCTTACCTTTCAAGACCACCCACGCAAGCTTCTTCCTTTGGCTCAAATGGAAGACAACTCTTCCTTTTTCCCTTAGGTTTCATGAAAATCTCCAAGAAACTCCAAGGTCTTCACGTTTTTTTCTTCTTCTTTCTTCTTCTCCTTGATGGTCGAACCACCCTTCTTGCTTTTCTCTTCATGTAAGTTTCGAAAAATGGCTACTCACTCTTCTCTCTTTGAGTTTCGTATGGCTTTTAAAAAAAATGACCTAGTTTTGCTTAACTCCCTCACTTATTTTCGTCCACCTCATCACCCTTATGCATTTTTCTTTTGTTTTATTTCTTTTTCTTTTCATTTCTCTTGTAAATGTAACCTAATGGACCTAATGGACCTTTGCCCACTTCCTTACTTTCCCTCTCATTATTTTCACCAATTTCAAACTTCCTCCATTCAAACTAAAACAATTTGTGGGCTCCCACTTAAAAGCCCATAAGCTCCCTTCCTTTTCATTTACTCTTCCATACAAACCCTAGCCCACTTAAATGCTTCCCATCATTTACAAATCATTCCAAAGGCTAAAAGCCCATTTTAATAAACCTAAAGCCTTATAACCATTTAAACAAAACCGAATTTATTCATAACAATATTTTAAGGCCTAATTTAATATTTCCTTATTCTTTGAAAATCTAATACCAAAATTAAAATTTAATTTACCTCAATTCCTTCAATTTAATAATTTTACTTAAGCACTAAAATCTCAAATTCCAAATTAGACTTCTCAATTCCATCAATTAAAACAATCATCCTATAACCTTCTTATTCATTGAATTTCTAAAATCCATACAAGCTCTAATTCAATTTTTATCTCCATCACCTAAATTCATAGCAACCTCAATTTATATAATTCTTTTAAATATTAACAATATATCACAAAATAATAATTTCTCAACAAATCAAAGTTCACTAAATCCTTTAATTAAATAATCATAACTTAAGCAATAAAATCCTCAATTTATTCCAATCAAATTACAATTATCAATCTAGACCTCAAAATAGTTTAATTATGCCTCAAAATAATTTAATCAAGCTTGTTGACTTGAAAAAAAAAGGATCGGGGCCCAACAGTCCCGGAATAAAATTTTTTTGTTTTCCGCACCGTGGGCATGTGATGCTCACACCGGGATTTTCCTACAGTGGTATCAGAGCAACTTGTGTCGTATATAACGAAGAAATCATAACTAGGTCGGAGCTGCCTATTGCTTATGACGATGATGCATGTTAACTGTGTTAATTTCGAATTCAGTATAGAAATATATTTTTCAAAATTTTGTTGCCCAGATGTGTTCATAAGATGTTGTGGAATATGTCTGTGGAAGACCAGAATTTATCAATGTGATTTGATATGGTTTTGCTAATTTATTCCCTAATGTTCTGGTTGCTATGTTTGTGCACATTCCTTGAACAGACATGCTTGTAAATTCGAGAATAAATTGTAGAAATTTTTTTTTGGATTTTCTTTCACTGACATGTCTCTAAGATGTTTATGAATGTCTATGAGAATGGAAAAATGTTTTCGAGGTGATTTACCATTTATTTGAGAATTTATTGTGTGCTGCTGGGAATAACTGTGTTAAGGAACACAGATTCTACATTGGCTTTGTTTCTGAGGTTGGATGAGTTTTTGTTGGAAATAAATCCTGAAGAAATTCATGGAGCATTTTGTAAACATGTTGTAACCTCTGTAATTTTCTCAAAATTTATTGAAATTGTTTCAATGAGTTTTTCAAGCAAAAGACAGAGCTTGGCAGTTTTGAGAAAGTTGCTGGAGTTGTTTTGTTTGGAATCATTGAATGTGTATTTCTCAATTCCAATACCTTGGATAATTTTTAATGTGATTAAAAATGTGTTATATTGATTTTGTATGCTTGCCAAAATGTTTTTCTTGAAATTGGGTTTCCAAAAATTTTGGAATGTCAAATGTGTCACATTAGCGTCTCGTTAGTATATTTCGTTGTCTTGATTGTTTTGGCCGTCACAAGTTTTGTGACCAGTGCCGAAGTAGTCTTGATAAAGTGTAGACTGCCTAGAGATACTTAGGGTGATAGTTTTATATTCTCAAATTATTTGAAAATCTAAATGAATAAGAGTGTATTCATTGATTTCAAGTTTCATGTATAGTATAACTATATATGGTAAGCATGATACAATGAAAGTGTTTCATTGGTATATCAAAGTAAAGTATATTACACTTGGTATTGTGAATTTGAACTACACGGATTGATAAATTAGTCGACTAGAGAGCAGGCCAAAAAGTAGTCGATTAGCACATGTACCAGTCGACTGGCACATGCACCAGTCGACTAACTCATGCACAGTAATCCATAGTAGTCGACTAGCACATGTACCAGTCGACTATCACATACACCAGTCGACTAGCACATGCACCAGTCGACTACAACATGCAAAGGTGGGATGATGGATGATTTTAGGTATAGATTCAATGTGATTGATGAAATACCCTAAATCATTCCATATAGTCATGGTGACTATAATCCTATAGCTTGGAGAAGAAGATGATAAGACTTGAGTTTGAAATCCCTCACACATAATATGAAAACTAACGCCTTCCATTAATATGGGAAGAACCAGAGTTCTTATAGAGTTGGGTTGTTGGGTAAACCCAAGCTCACTCTATACGGATATGTTCGAACTATGGAAAAAAGATTTTCGGATTAATGGGTCGGTTTTCACTAGAAGCGTTGATTTGTTGAGTAAACTCAAGGTCAACGTGGACAGAGGCAAAATTGGGTAGTGTACATCAGATGTACGCGCATCAAGAGTTGATAACCCAATGTGTGTGCATACATCACGAGTTGATAGCACTAGTCGATAGTTGCATCTAGATACAACTGGTATGACCGATACCTGCCGATTGATCTAACGTGGCTTGTTGGGTAAACCCAAGGTTATTTTTAATAATGTCGGATATCTATGATACAATTGGTATGATCGATACCTACCGATTGACCTAAGGTGACTTGTTGGGTAAACCCAAGGTCATTTTAGTAATGTCGGATATCGACCCACTAGGACATTTTGTCATCATGTTTCTTAGATTCGTAATGAGGGTTATGGATTCTTTGAAACTAGTGGGAGCCATATGCATGTCATGCAAATCCTTATGATCATGCATGTAATTCTATTCTAACATTCTTTCTCTCTTTCCCTTTAGGTTGATTGAAGATGACTTCAAGTGTGAACTTGCGCTCACTAATGGATTCGAATAAATTAACTGGACCCAACTTTCTCGATTGACTGAGAAATCTGAGAATTGTTCTCAGATCTGAGGAACTGGGCTATGTCCTAGATGTTCCACTTCCTGATCCACCTGCTGTAGATGCTTCTGATGAGGATTAGAAAGTATATCGTAAGCATCTCAAGGACAGTGACATGACTACCTGCATTATGCTCGCTCGATGTCACCAGAGTCAGCAGCGGCGATGAGTCTATGGATGCTAATACCATAGTGTTTCATCTTAGGGAGCTTTTGATGAGCAAGCTCGGTGCGAAAGGTTCGAGACCTCGAGGCTACTCTTCACGACTAAGATGACTTGTGTTCATCTGCGCAGCAAGATGACCAAGATGAATGGGTATATCGAGAGGTTGGTTGTCTTAGGTTTTGTTATGGATTATGAATTAAGTGTTGACTTAATTCTAGTTGGATTGTCTGATAGTTCTTCACAATTTGTTTTAAACTATCGGATGAACCAAATATCCACGACAATCCCTGAGTTGATCAATTTGCTCAAGACAGCAGAGCAAGCTATCAAGAAGGATAGCAAGCCAGTGCTCGTGGTGGACTCTTCTTCTTCTGGTTCGAAGAAAAAGAAACTGAAGAAGAAAAGGTCTAAGAAACCAATAGGAAGTGCAGCCAAAGAGAAAATCAAAGAATCTGCACCAAAAGGAACTTGCTTCTATCAGGTAAGACCGCCACCTAAGCTTAAATCAGAAAGTCTATATGGAAGAATTGAAGCAGAAGAAGGCATCAGATGCCTTAGCTCCTTCAAGTATGTTTGTCATTGAGGTTAATATTGTTTCTGATCATAACATATGGGTATTAGATACCGGTTGTGGCTCACACATATGCAATGATATGCAGGCCTCGTGGATGATGAGATGACTCATGAAGGAGAGATAGACTCGTGTAGGAAATGGAGCAAGAGTTGCTGCATTAGCTGTAGGCACTTTCTTTTGTCACTCCCCACGGGCTTGTAATTAAATTGGATGAATGTTATTTTGTACTGCTTTAACAAAGAACATATTATGCATTTCTTGTTTAAACAGAATGGTTTTCATTTGACTTTTAGTAACAATGGTTGTTCTATTAGTTTGAATGGAATGCTTTATAGATCTGGTACATTATGCAATAAAATTTACATATTAGATATGTCACATCCAATTATGAATGTCAATGACACGAAAAGACATAAACGAGATAATTTAAAATCAACTTACTTATGGCATTGTCGCCTTGGCCATATAAATGAGAGACGATAGCTAAGTTCCATAAGAGTGGAAGTTTAGGGTCATTTGATTATGAATCATATGACACATGTGAATCTTGTTTATTAGGCAAGATGACTAAGTTACCCTTTAAGGGAAAGGGTGAACGAGCGACTGGAGTATTAGACCTAATACATTCAGATGTATGTGGTTCGATGTCCATCCATGCTAGAAGTGGTTGTCTTTACTTCATTACCTTTATCGATGATTATTCTCGATATGGGTACCTGTATCTGATGAGATACAAATCTGAAGCATTTGAAAAGTTCAAACAATTCAGAAATGAAGTAGAAAATCAACTTGGGAAAAGTATCAAGACATTACGATCCGATCGTGGTGGGGAATACTTAGACCAACAGTTTTTAGATTATCTCAAAGATAATAGGATTTTATCTCAATGGACTCCACCTTACACACCACAGCATAATGGTGTGGCAGAAAGGAGAAATCGAACCTTGTTAGACATGGTATGATCGATGATGAGCTTTGCAAAGTTACCAAAATCCTTTTGGGGGTATGCAATCGAGACAACTGTTTACTTGCTAAACAGAGTTCCATCAAAGACAGTTGATGTTACTCCATATGAGATGTGGACTAACAAAAAACCCTATCTTACTCATTTGAAAGTTTGGGGTTGTCCGCTTATGAAGCGGACACGGTCGATAAACTTGATGCAAAGTCCGACAAGTGTTTGTTCGTAGGATATCCTAAAGAAACAATGGGATATCAATTCTACCTCACGAGGAACAAAAGGTGTTTGTTTCAAAGCATGCTGTCTTTTTAGAGAAAGAGTTTCTTTTACAAGAAGACGGTGGGAGCAAAATTGAACTTCAAGAAGTTCAAGATGCTCAATGACGCAGATCAATCGCTCGAACTCAAACTGCCACTCATACAGATGAAGTAACAGATTCAACCTTCTATAACACACGGTTCAGAGGTCACGAGGATACGCCTGTTCGAGAGATATGGATTTCTCATGAATGAACAGAATGACGATTGCTCAGAGAAAATGATGAGCCTACCACCTATGAAGAGGTTCTGAAGAGTTCAGAGTCTGAGAAATGGCTTCAAGCTATGAAGTCTGAAATGGATTCCATGTATGAAAACCAAGTATGGAATTTGGTTGAGGCACCCGAAGGAATAAAATCCATAGGGTGTAAATGGGTTTTCAAAAAGAAAACCGACATGGATGATAATGTGATTACCTATAAAGCAAGGCTTGTAGCGAAAGGTTTTCGTCAAAGACAAGGAATTGACTACGACGAGACCTTCAGCCCAGTAGCAATGCTTAAATCCATTCGGATACTCCTAGCCATTGCCACTCATTATGATTATGAGATATAGCAAATGGATGTGAAGACAGCTTTCCTAAATGAAAATCTAATTGAGGATGTGTATATGACACAACCTGAGGGCTTCATCTCCTATGATGACGAAAAGGTATGCAAGCTTCAGAAATCCATCTATGGATTGAAGCAAGCATCCAGAAGTTGGAATATCCGTTTTGATGAGGTAATCAAAGAGTTTGGTTTCTCACAAAATCCGGATGAATACTGTGTGTATAAGAAGGTTAGTGGGACTGTAATCGTATTCCTTGTGCTATATGTAGATGACATATTATTACTAGGACACGATGTCTCTATGCTACAATCAGTGAAGATTTGGTTGTCCAAACAATTTTCCATTAAAGACCTTGGTGAAACAACTTATATCCTTGGGATAAGGATCTATAGAGATAGATCAAAAAGGTTGCTTGGTTTTTCACAATCAACGTACATAGACAAGATGCTGAATAGGTTTAGCATGGAGCAATCCAAGAGAGGGTACCTTCCCATGACTCATGGGATAACACTCTCAAAATCTATGTATCCTAAGACACAAGATGAGAGGATGCGCATGAATATGATCCCGTATGCATCTGCGGTAGGATCTATCATATATGTTATGCTATGTACGAGACCCGATGTATCATATGCTCTAAGTGTTACGAGCAGATACCAGTCGGATCCTGGTAAGGGTCACTAGGTGGCTGTCAAGAATATCCTCAAGTACTTGCGAAGGACTAAGGATGTTTTCTTGATATATAGAGATGGAGATCTCAAAGTGAGCGGGTACACAGACGCCAATTTTCAATCTGATAAGGATGATTCTAAATCCAAATCAGGTTATGTATTCACACTGAACGGCGGGGCGGTCAGTTGGAAGAGTTCCAAATAAGAGACGACTGCCGATTCAACGACCGAGGCAGAGTACATTGCCGCTTCAGACGCAAAGAAAGGAAGCGCTTGGATCGAAAGTTCATTATCGAACTTGGTGTGGTTCCTACCGTGATGGGCCCATACAGATTGTATCAGGACAACAATGGGGCTATTAAGCAGTAAAGGAACCAAGGTCTCATCAATGATCCAAACACGCACTCGCAGATATCACCGATCGGGGAGATCATTGGTCGAGGTGATGTGCAGATAGAGAGAATTCCCACAGAGCATAATATTGCTGATCCGTTGACAAAGCCATTGTCACAGAAGAACATTGATTCTCATGTACTCGCCTATGGTATTAGATATCAAGGCGATTGGCTTTAGGTCAAGTGGGAGATTTTGTTAGAGTATTGCCTTTAAAGGCAATCGCTTTTAGCGCATTTTGTACAAAGTCAGGTACATACTTTATGAATAAATAAAAAGGCATATTTCATTAATTTGATGTTCATTATTTATGAATGGATATTGATCTATAAGCAAATTAATGAAGTCCTTGATATATGACATAGCATGAAGGAAATTATGATGTGATCATACTACCGAGATTCCTATCATGTGCAATTATGTCAAGATTCTAAATTATCCCTAGTCATAGGATTATCGAGATCGACATCGGTAATCCCGAAAGACTAGCACATCTCAAGCTCCTTGATTTGATCAAGCAGTGGATCTCAGAAACTGTAAATATGAGATGTTTAGAGTTGAGATGTGAATGCATACTAGAGGTAGTAAGTACATTGGATGACCTACTATGAGATTATCACATGGATGTCCTATTCTAATGTCAGTGATAATCTCATCATAGCAATAGTGCAAATATCCTTAGACTTGAGGTACTCAAGGATATCTTGGATACTGATTATGTGCTTTGACTCCATTCCTTGTTGTCTTGCAGAGGTCGCTCGTAGGGTGGTGCTTGGGTACAGCTTGAGGTATTCGAAAGTAATTGAGTAACCAATAGAGGATTCACCACTTCTGTAATAGCAGAAGATGATACCCATGGCCTCTTGTCAGGGTCATTACTTAGAAATCTCTGATCAGAGTACATATGTCATGAAGAGTGTCTTCATTGACATATTAAGTAATGAGTCCCAGGATAAGAACTGAAATCACTGACTAGATTTGACGTAGTCGACCTAGTAAGAGTTGACACTTTGCCCATACTCATAACCAAGTGGGGTATAGCATGGTGAAAGGACGAATTGCACGGTAATTGTCATGGAAAGGTTCGTGATATGGTTCGTGATGAATATAGGTTCATTCGTCAAACCAATTACTTTTCCGTCAATTGGGGTCATGATGTGTTGCTAGATACCGCCATGACTTGCTCGATTAAGTGTTGATCTAAGTGACCAATATAACCGGAACCTAATGGGTCACACGATAAGAGTGATGGAGAATTCATAAAATAGTTTTGACAGAGTTCCAATATATGGAGTGTTGGGACCCGATCCGAAGACCGACGCCCCAATCCAAAAATGAAAGACGGAACGAATCACAAAGAAGCGGAACGAATAAACGATTGATCACAAAGCGAAACAAATCATTAACGAATCGAAAGCTAACTTGGAAGCGAAGGATACAAACATAGTCAAGTCGAATTGGCTCGAGACAAACCAAACAAATGATCACGAATCACAAATCGAATGAAGCATTCGAATCAAACACAAGTACCGACATCCTCGAACAAAATCTTAGAAATCATCGTCGCGTTGGAAATCTTAAAACATTCTAAATCCGGTATAAAATTTTTTTCTTTTCTTTCTTTCTTATTCCTTCCCTTTTCATTTCTTTCATAACCAAACTCAATCCAAAATACATTCACATACAATCGCACTATCCATGTGCAATACCATAACTCAATAGCCTTATCCAAATCTCAAACCACAATACCTTATCATACTCATAATCATATACACATCCCATACATAACTTAAAGCAATGCATAATTCCAGAAATCCATATACCTTATACTCACTATATACACAATTTCATAAATCACAGCTTTATACAAATCATAGTGGCATTTTCAAGCCTTATACATTACCCATAACCCTAAACCAAAGTACACAATACACAACAATTCTAGACTTCTCAGAACCATTTAACTTACCAATAATACATTATAAACACATGCAAATAGAAATCTTCATTTCTTTCACCGATCTTCTTCTCATCACCGTGGATGGAATGAAGAAAGTGAGCTTTTACAACGTGGGTAACAGTTTATAACAAAATATAAGCAAAACGCTTGAATTTTTTTTCTTTTCTAGTCTTAGAAAACATTGCTTTGAAATCAGAAAGCACATTTTCCAAAAGTTCTTTCCTCTTGTATTCAAAATCGCAATTTACAAAACATATGATTTTTAGGCTTTCAGCCATAAACCCATAAGTTTATAAAACATGAATGCATCAACTTGACGATTCATAGATGCAATGGCAATCACATAAGCAATGCACAACAACACATGGCTCGAGAGTTCAGAATACGACGGATAAACCGAAGTTTATACCGTAATCTATTCGAGTCCTATTTCTCAGGATCTCGTGGCCTCAAGCGGGCAGCCGGGAGAAGGCTATAATTTTCCATACGTCGACGTGCACGTGACTATCTATCCGTAACTCTCTCGCCCACACAAAAGCATATAAGCAATGCTCAAGATCATTTATCAAAATGATATGCTTCCATTTTCTTTTCTTCTTTCCATTCAAATCACAATGCCATGGCACACTCCAATGGCATAACATTATCACATCAATAAACATATTCACTCTCAATTCAACAATGTAATCACGTATGGATCAACATCAGAACAATGAATGCAAGTGATTTCTTTAAGACAAAAATCAACATATGCAGGTTCATAAAGCACATTATTCAATTTTATTTTATTTTATTATTATTATTATTTTATAAATCTTGTATTTTCTTAAAATATTCAAAACATTTTCATAACTTATCAAATTAAATCGAAAATAACGAATTTAACAATTTACGAAATTTCTTAAATCCAAATCACGGAAATAAATTTCAAAATCTTTCTCCATTTCTCAATTCATTTTAAAACTCTTAACCCTTTTCCAAAAATATTCGGGAACAATAAAATTCAATACTTTCTCAATTTTTCAATCAATCTCCCAAATCATTTGAAGACAAGAAATTGGGCCTTTGTGTCCTTTTTCGAAACTTCAGAAAATTTCTTAATTTATCAAACATTTAAAACTTGTATAAATTCTTAAAACAGTTTCTAAAACCATTTCAAACACCTTTCGAAAATCGTACTTTTCAACATTTAAATAAACCTTATTTTCTAAACAATTTCAAATGCATTTCGGAAATCACACTTTGTCAAACATTTTATAAACAAGTTTGAAATCATAATTTTCAAATATTTTTATAAACATTAGACATTCGAAATCGAAATCTTCCAACCACTTTTATAAACAACATTTTCTAACTAATTTCGAAAGTATTCGGAAATCATAAATTTTCAAACATTTGCATACACCATTTTCTAGACAATTTCAAAGCATTGTTAGGAATCAAAACTTTCAAATATTTTCATAAACAATATTTTTTATTCACTTCGAATTTATATGAAATCACAAGTTTTCAAACTTTTACATAAAACCATATTTTATAAAAGCTCTTAAAACTAGTCGGAAATCAAAAATTTTCAAACCTTTATCATATTCAAGCTCAATATCATTTATTGAATGCTCTTTCTTTCGAATATACGAAATGCCATGGAATCTTTCAAGGCATAACACAAATGTATTTTGCAATTCATCAAAAGCTCATGTATGGAATCAATGATGATTTTTTAAATCATTCACACAATGATGAAACACTTATGATGCAATTGAAATCAGAAAATCTCTTTATTTAAAGAAAGCAGTAGTGGCTTATAAATTCTATTATAAACAGGTACCCACCTCGATTCGATGCTAGAAAGTTGTTCCTAGCCCCAATTTGTCCATTGGTTCCTTCTTTCTTCCAATTTGACTTCACCTAAAATAATTTCACCCAAATTCAACATCATAAATAACTTAATCCTCAAATTGAACTTAGAAAACATAAATCCCTCATATATTCAAGCTTTCTAAATTACAAATTTTCAAAAGCCCCAAATTTCAAATTTGGGCATAAACCCTAATTCTCAAAATCCCAAATTAAACCCATCATACTTAGCAATCATCAAAATTGACTTCATACTCCACAAACCCATACCATTTTCTATATTTCTAAACCATAAATCGAAGAAAAGCTCAAAGCTCAAATTTTCTCTTACCTCAAACTTTTCACCATTTTCAGATTTATTAGGCTTGGAAGGAAGCTCTCTTCTCCTCCCATCTTCTTCCTTCATGAATCAACGAAAAATTGAGCTTGAACCCCCAAAAATCTGAAACCCTAAGCTCTCCTTTCTTTCTTCTCCGAAGTTTGCTCTCCCTTCTCTCTTCTCTCTTATTTTCTTAAGTCTTTCATTTCTGTACTTCCTTATGCCTTATACGACAACCACTGTCTTTTATATTGCCATGTCTTTTAATGAATGGGGAATGACCCATAAGCCCCTCTATTTAAGCCTATAAACTTAATCCTTTGAGTAACCTTCCAAGATTGCCCCTTCATTGGTCTTTAAAACTGACATCTTGTCTGATTATTTTGATCAGGTAAATGAAGTCATTTGATAAAACTTTCTTCTAAAGAAATTTTCCTCTATGTCTTACGAATCCATCGCTTCAAGAATCGGATCGATCGGAGCTCTATAGCTCAAGATATCTCCAAAATACTGAAGTTTGTTCTTCATACCCGAGGCTGAACATTACCCCTAACTTCCGACCCATATTTGGAAGTCTTAGAGGCTAAATTATAGCTCGGTTCCTTCATAACATTTGTAGCCCCATGTCTCTATTTTAATTTACAATAAGAATAAACTCAATCCGAGCTCTAGCGAGCTCTAGCGACCTATAAAACTGAACACTGCTCATACCATTACAAAGCTGAGACTGAACTCTATACCTAACTTCCGACCCGTATTTGAAAGTCTTGGAGGCTACATTGTCGATCGACTCCTTCATAACATTTGTAGCCTCATGTCTCCAGTTTAATTTCCAAAAAGATTCAGATCGATCGGATGTCGGACGAAGAAGTTATGCTCAAAAGAGTGAAGGGAGGTCAGAGCTCGGCCAGAAAAATCAAAGCTCGGTCAGAACGAAGATCGGTCGGCCATCAGAGGTCGGTCGGCCAACAGAGGTCGGCTTGGCCAACAGAAGTCGATCGGCCATCAGAGGTCGGTCGGCCAACAGAGGCCAGCTCAGCCATCAGAGGTCGGTCGGCCAACAGAGGTCGGTCGGCACCCAATCTGACCTTCAAACTTCAAACCCTCATAACTTTTGACTCGAGCCCAAATCGGTAGCGGTTTATTTAGATTGGAAAGCTAAGAGACAGCTCTACCATTTTCAAGAAGGACTCAAAGGCAAGCTCGGACACTAAACGAATCAAAAGTTTGTACAAAGATGACTGATCGATAATTTCTCAACAGTACCAAAACTTGCAAACATCATAACTTTTGATCCAGAACTCCAAATTTAACAAACTTGGTGTCTATGGAAAGCTTGAAGAAAGATCTACAACTTTCATTAAGACCTTAAAAATCATATCGACTCCTAAATGGGTCAAAAACTCCACACAAACTGACTGGTCGATCAGCTTCACATTAAACAGTCTCAAAACTTCTAAAAATCATAACTTTCTACTCCCTTGTCCAATTTTTTCGTGCGTTATATCAATGGAAAGATAAAAAACATAAACTACCACTTTCATTAAGACCACTTTGGCTAAATCAATCTAAATCAATACAGATTTGCCATTGAAGTCTCTAAACACCATTCCAACACATCAACTTCACATCTCAACACATCAACTTCACATATTCACCCACTACCACAAACTCTTCAACTAATTCATCTCAAACACAATTCAAATCTCCAATAAACTATTCCAAAGTCATTTCCCCACATCAAACTCAACACCAAAGGATATACGCATACACATTTCTTTTTCACAAAAGTCATACGCAATCTTACTCTTAATAGAATTTTCCAAACCAAGGCAAAATACACTTAACTTTCAAATATCATAACTTTCAATCCCGATATCGAAAAATAGCATACTTTATGGCTACGAAAAGCTCTCAACATAATCTACAAATTTCATGTAGATTATTTCTTCAAAATCTGCCTAAATCAAAACTCAACTCTTTACTCCAAAAAGTCAAACTTTCTAATTTTCTTCAACATATAACACTTTCACTAATCATTTCTTGCTTTTCAACTCCATTTCAATCAACCCATTCACTTTAATTTTCATAACTCATACAAATCTACTCAAATTTCAAAGTCATCAAAACCAATCACTTCATTTGTCATCAATCTCCTTTAAATATAATAACATCCACAACACAATACCTATACAAACACACTCATTGAATTCCATTTTAATAATTCTAATTTTCATCAAAAGATCGGGGTCCAACAATTCTCCCCCTCTTAAAAGAATTTCGCCTACGAAATTCCTCTTAGACATTATCAAGTGACACAATCTCTTAACTAATTTCTTTCTAATAAATCATAATCAATCACTTTTCTCATCTAATGTCCCCATCATACATATTCTCAATCTCTTCACAATTTCTCAATTCTTGAGTCACATAGCACCCATACCATATAAATACACATATTTCTATCATCAAGCTCATCTTTCAAATATTTCATTATTGCATCTCCTATATATTCAAGTCAAATCATCCAAACTCATCATGAATTTCTAATCTTAATTTCCATACACACAATCTTAAAATCAATCATACTATTGACACTTAAATCAAATAGTCACTATTATTCCTCGAATAATTCATGAACACTTATTCACATCAATATCACACTCTCACTAATTCAATCATATAACTCATCACCTCAATCAAACAATCATTTAGATTAGTCAAATAATTCATGAAAGAAAAACACATCATGCTCACATTCTCACAAGATCAACCTTATCCTCACAAACACTTATCCATTTCTTACTCATACACATACGCCCAAGTAAGATCATAAAACCTGGCTCTGATACCACAAATGTTGGGACCCGATCCGGAGACCGACATCCCGACCCGAAAATGGAAGACGGAACGAATCACAAAGAGGCGGAACGAATAAACGATTGATCACAAAGCGAAACAAATCATTAACGAATCGAAAGCCAACTGGGCGAAGCATACAAACAAAGTCAAGTCGAATTGGCTCGGAGACAAACCAAACAAATGATCACGAATCACAAATCGAATTGAAGCATTGAATGAAACACAAGTACCGACATCCTCGAACAAAATCTTAGAAATCACATCGCGTTGGAAACCTTAAGACATTCTAAATCCGTATAATTTTTTTTCTTTTCTTTCTTTCTTATTCCTTCCTTTTCATTTCTTTCATAACCAAACTCAATCCAAAATACATTCACATACAATCGCACTATCCATGTGCAATACCATAACTCAATAGCCTTATCCAAATCTCAAACCACAATACCTTATCATACTCATAATCGATACACATCCCATGCATAACTTAAAGCAATGCATAATTCCGTAAATCCATATACCTTATACTCACTATATACACAATTTCATAAATCACACTTTATACAAATCATAGTGGCATTTTCAAGCCTTATACATTACCCATAACCCTAAACCAAAGTACACAATACACAACAATTCTAGACTTCTCAAAGAACCATTTAACTTACCAATAATACATTATAAACACATGCAAATAGAAATCTTCATTTTCTTTCACCCGATCTTCTTCTCATCACCTGTGGATGGGAATGAAGGGGGGGTGAGCTTTACAACTCGTGGGTAACAGTTTATAACAAAAATATAAACAAAACCCTTGAAATTTTTTTTTCTTTTCTGGTCTTAGAAAACATTGCTTTGAAATCCGTAAAACACATTTTCTAAAAGTTCTTTCCTTGCTGTATTCAAAATCGCAATTTACAAAACATATGATTTTTAGGCTTTCAGCCATAAACCCACAAGTTTATAAAACATGAATGCATCAACTTGACGATTCATAGATGCAATGGCAATCACATAAGCAATGCACAACAACACATGGCTCGAGAGTTCCGTAAACACGACGGATAAACCGAAGTTTATACCGTAATCTATTCGAGTCCTATTTCTCAGGATCTCGTGGCCTCAAGCGGACAACCGAGAGAAGGCTATAATTTTCCATACGTTGACGTGCACGTGACTATCCATCCGTAACTCTCTCGCCCACACAAAAGCATATAAGCAATGCTCAAGATCATTTATCAAAATGATATGCTTCCATTTTCTTTTCTTCTTTCCATTCAAATCACAATGCCATGGCACACTCCAATGGCATAACATTATCACATCAATAAACATATTCACTCTCAATTCAACAATGTAATCACGATGGATCAACATCGAACAATGAATGCAAGTGATTTCTTTAAGACATAAATCAACGATGCAGTTCATAAAGCACATTATTCAATTTTATTATATTATATTATTATTATTATTTTATAAATCTTGTATTTTCTTAAAACATTCGAAAACATTTTCATAACTTATCAAATTCATTAAAATAACGAATTTAACAATTTACTAAATTTCTTAAATCTAAATCACTAAATAAATTTCAAAATCTTTCTTCATTTCTCAATTCATTTTAAAACTCGTAACCCTTTTCCAAAAATATTCTAAACAATAAAATTCAATACTTTCTCAATTTTTCAATCAATCTCCCAAATCATTTGAAGACAAGAAATTGGGCCTTTCAGGTCATTTTTCAAAACTTGAAAATTTCTTAATTTATCAAACATTTAAAACTTGTATAAATTCTTAAAACAGTTTCTAAAACCATTTCAAACACCTTTCAAAATCGTATTTTCAACATTTAAATAAACCTTATTTTCTAAACAATTTCAAATGCATTTCAAAATCACACTTTGTCAAACATTTTATAAACAAGTTTGGAAATCATAATTTTCAAATACTTTTATAAACATTAGACATCTGAAATCGAAATCTTCCAACCACTTTTATAAACAACATTTTCTAACTAATTTCAAAGTATTCGAAATCATAAATTTTCAAACATTTGCATAAACCATTTTCTAGACAATTTCAAAGCATTTTAGGAATCAAAACTTTCAAATATTTTCATAAACAATATTTTCTATACACTTCCGAATTTATATGAAATCACAAGTTTTCAAACTTTTACATAAAACCATATTTTATAAAAGCTCTTAAAACTAGTCGAAAATCATAATTTTTCAAACCTTTATCATATTCAAGCTCAATATCATTTATTGAATGCTCTTTCTTTCGAATGTACGAAATGCCATGGAATCTTTCGAGGCATAACATAAATGTATTTTGCAATTCATCAAAAGCTCATGATGGAATCAATGATGATTTTCAAATCATTCACACAATGATGCAACACTTATGATGCAATTGAAATCGAAAATCCCTTTATTTAAAGAAAGCAGAAGTGGCTTATAAATTCTATTATAAACAGGTACCCACCTCGATTCGATGCTAGAAAGTTGTTCCTAGCCCCAATTTGTCCATTGGTTCCTTCTTTCTTCCAATTTGACTTCACCTAAAGCAATTTCACCCAAATTCAACATCATAAATAACTTAATCCTCAAATTGAACTTAGAAAACAAAAATCCCTCATATATTCAAGCTTTCTAAATTACAAATTTTCAAAAGCCTCAAATTCCAAATTTGGGCATAAACCCTAATTCTCAAAATCTCAAATTAAACCCATCATACTTAGCAATCATCAAAATTGACTTCATACTCCACAAAACCATACCATTTTCCATATTTCTAAACCATAAATCGAAGAAAAGCTCAAAGCTCGACTTTTCTCTTACCTCAAACTTTTCACCATTTTCGAATTTATTAGGCTTGGAAGGAAGCTCTCTTCTCCTCCCATCTTTTTCCTTCATGAATCAACAAAAAACTGAGCTTGAACCCCCAAAAATCCAAACCCTAAGCTCTCCTTCTTTCTTCTCCAAGTTTGCTCTCCTTCTCTCTCTCTCTTATTTTCTTAAGTCTTTCATTTCGTGCTTCCTTATGCCTTATACGACAACCACTGTCTTTTATATTGCCATGTCATTTAATGAATGGGGAATGACCCATAAGCCCCTCCATTTAAGCCTATAAACTTAATCCTTTGAGTAACCTTCCAAGATTGCCCCTTCATTGGTCTTTAAAACTGACATCTTGTTTGATTATTTCGATCAGGTAAATGAAGTCATTTGATAAAACTTTCTTCTAAAGAAATGTTTCTCTATGTCTTACGAATCCATCGCTTCAAGAATTGGATCGATCCGAGCTCTATAGCTCAAGATATCTCCAAAATACTGAAGTTTGTTCTTCATACCCGAGGCTGAACACTACCCCTAACTTCCGACTCATATTTGGAAGTCTTAGAGGCTAAATTATAGCTCGGCTCCTTCATAACATTTGTAGCCACATGTCTCTATTTTAATTTACAACAAAAATCAACTCAATCCGAGCTCTAGCGACCTATAATACTGAACACTGCTCATACCATTATTGTTGGACCCCGTCTCCGAGGCCCAACATTCGGATCCATATAAGCACGGAAGACCCAAAACCGAACACAACTGACCACAAGTAGAGGAACTTTTAATAGAAAATTTGGAATTTGATTTTTAATAAAATTGTTCCTCATGATCTCACGATTCTAACGCCACTGAAATCGTTCAATTTGGATTAGAAATGCAAAAGTTATGGCAAAAATACTATCTTAAAGGAAACAGTGAAAACAGTCCCTCTACCGACTTCATGTCAAAATTTGAAAACTTTAGAGGCTGAATTACTGATCGGTTCCTTCATAAAAAGTGTAGATTTATGTCTCTAGTTTTATTTAAAATAAGAATCGCCTCGATCCGAGCCCTATAGCTCCAGATATTTAAAAATTAGTGAAGTATATTCAGACTTGATCAGCTGACCTCAACACTTTGTTTCAAATCACCTTTTTCAATTTAAAAGAAAAACTGGTAAATCAAGTGTAGAAAGATAGAAAATTTTCTTAGGAATCCATCGCTTCGAAAATCAGCTCAATTGGAGGTCTACACAAAAAGTTATGGCCAAAAGAAGGGAGAGAGGTCGGTCGGCCAAAACCGACCCCCAAACGCTCGCTCGCTCGGCATGGCCGAGGGACGAGCGACCAGGCCGAGCGGCATCGCTCGCCCGCATGGGCGAGCGATCGGGCGAGCGACCAGCGCTCGCCCGCACGGGCGCGCGGGCATCGCTCGCCCGCATGGGCGAGCGACGGGCGAGCGATCGCCTCGCTTGGCCTGCCGAGCCGAGCGACCTGCTCGGCGATTCGACCTATCAGACTTCTAACCTCAATAACTTTTGACTCCGAGCTCCAAATCAAACACGGTCGGAAGCGTTAGAAAGCTAGAAGAAAAATCTACATTTTTCAAGAAGGAATTAAAGACAAGATCGGCCATTAAGGAAGTCCAAATTTTACTCAAAGGCCGATCGACTAGCTCTCCACAAACAGCTCCAGAACTTGCGACCTCCATAACTTTTGACCCAGAACTCCAAATTTAACAAACTTAGTGTCTATGGAAAGGTAAAAGAATTATCTACAACTTTTATGAAGACCTCCGACCTATATTCTAACTCTATGAGGGTCAAAAGTGGACTCAAAGCTCTACCTGATAATCTGTCACTTGGACAGCACCTGCATTTAAATCCAACGACTCATACCTACCAATTTAACTCATCATAAATAATTCATAAATCATCCTGGGAGAGTCCTACAGCTCGCCTACCATTCTCAAGAGATCTAAATGATCCCATACAATCCATATCAACCCAGAATTTCAGACCTTCAACAGCACATAACTCATAGAAATTTTCCAGCGACCTCTCCCAAAGTTAAAAACCCAGCAACAACTCAAAATAAAAATACTCATACACACACTATTTCAAGGCCATACACAGATTGGAAATCAACATTTTCACAATATGGAGAGTACTAGAGCTCTCATTCATATCTACCAACCATACAAGAATTCATCCACAGCTTTAGTTACATATAGTCATATTCATCAAAATCAAGTACAAAATACAGAATATGAGAAGCTCAATGCTTGATATGCTTATAAAGCTATTCCAAAAGCTAGTTACTAACTTAATACAAAAGTTTCTAGTATTCTTGGAGTAATGCCCGATGCCTTGCAAGGTTTCGCGATCAACTAGAATTTTTTGAGGAGGTAGAATGGGGTGAACTAACACGGCTCGATGGCTAACATGTTTATAAATACGAGTGATGAGCCACACAACACACAATTTAACAATCCAAACAATAGCAATTTATCATATAAAGCTCAAATAACCCAAAATCATCACATAAGCATAACATGAAAGTTTAAAGCAATCAAACACATATTATGCATCATAAACACAAATAAATGATGGATGCACACATTTGGCTCATGAGCTTCACAAACACAACGAATAAACCAAGTTTATCAGAAACACAACGGAAACCGAAGTTTATCGTAAACACATCGAGTCCACTTCGGATCTCGTAGGCCCAAGCGGCAGCCGGAGAAGGCTAGGGGTCCACGCACGTGTCTATCGATATAGGCTCTCTCTTGCCCAATCGCAACCAATTTATGTTCACATGTTCAAACACAAAAATAGCATTTTATGGTTCTTTCATACTTTCGAATCATCATAGTTTCACACTTTACATTCAAATCAAAGGAAATACACTTTCAATATGCACATAATCATCAAAGATAGCACACATAAGGCATTTGCCCATTACACAGCAACTATAAAAGTGTTACCCACCTATCGTCGGTATCCGAAGTCAAGATTTCCCTTCCTCCTTGTCTTGAGTGGGGTTCTCTTGATTTCCTTCAATGCAATCATACTCTATTCAATACATACATTCTAAAGGAAATCATAGCATTCATAAAATCAAGCAAAATAATAGTCTACCTTAAACCTAACCTACCCATAAGCCATTTATGCTAGAATAACCATAACCTTAGCTTAGAAATCCCAAAAATCCATAGATCTTACCCTTCTCTTCATCTTTCTCAAATCTCTACACAAACCCTAACTTCCATTTCTTCCCATACTTGAACCTAACACAAGCAAGGATAGATCTTACCTTCTACAAGTAGCTTTCTCTCTTATTTCCTCTTCTTTCTTCCTCCCTTCAAGCCTCCTACGGGTCTCCTTCCTCTCTTGGCCGAAACCCTCTTCTTCCTCTTGTTCACGTTTTCTTCTCTTCTTTTTCCTTTGGCTCTACGACACTTACTTCTACTCTTCTTCTCCTCTTTAATTTATTTAACCCATTTAATTCTCAACTTAAAACCCTCTCTCAAAACTACATAGTTTTGAGTCTCCTTCTTATAACCTACAAGGCTTTTGGGCTCTCCTCCTTCTACAAGCCCACTACACATCATCCATTTATTTCTAATCCTCCTTCTTCATTCCTAAAGCCCATACTTTCCAATATTAGGTCCAAGCCTTCATTTTAATTCCCAATCACACATGCTAATTCCAAGAATCAATAAAAAATATCTATATAAACACATAATTAAATCAATTAAGGCAAAAATAAAATAATTAAAGTAAGCGGATAATTAAATAAATCCATAAATAATAAAAGAAAAATAAAAAATTTTCGGGCCCAACAATTATAAAGCTGAGACTGAACTCTATACCTAACTTCCGACCCATATTTGAAAGTCTTGGAGGCTACAGTGTTGATCGGCTCCTTCATAACATTTGTAGCCTCATGTCTCTAGTTTAATTTCCAAAAAGAATCAGATCGATCGGATGTCGGACGAAGAAGTTATGTTCAAAAGAGTGAAGGGAGGTCAGAGCTCGGCCAGAAAAATCAAAGCTCGGTCAGAACGAAGATCGGTCGGCCAACAGAGGTCGGTCGGCCAACAGAGGTCGGCTCGGCCAACAGAGGTCGGTCAGCCATCAGAGGTCGGTCGGCTAACAGAGGTCGGCTCGGCCATCAGAGGTCGGTCGGCCAACAGAGGTCGGTCGGCACCCAATCTGACCTTCAAACTTCAAACCCTCATAACTTTTGACTCCGAGCTCCAAATCAGGCGCGGTTTATTTTGTTGGAAAGCTAAGAGACAGCTCTACCATTTTCAAGAAGGACTCAAAGGCAAGCTCGGACACTAAATGAATCAAAAGTTTGCACAAAGATGACTGATCGATAATTTCTCAACAGTACCAAAACTTGCAAACATCATAACTTTTGATCCAGAACTCCAAATTTAACAAACTTAGTGTCTATGGAAAGCTTGAAGAAAGATCTACAACTTTCATTAAGACCTTAAAAATCATATCGATTCTTAAATGGGTCAAAAACTCCAGACAAACTGACTGGTTGATCAGCTTCACATTAAACAGTCTCAAAACTTTTAAAAATCATAACTTTCTACTCCCTTGTCCAATATTTTCGTGCCTTATATCAATGGAAAGATAAAAAACATAATCTACCACTTTCATTAAGATCACTTTGGCTAAATCAATCTAAATCAATACAGATTTGCCATTGAAGTCTCTAAACACCATTCCAACACATCAACTTCACATCTCAACACATCAACTTCACATATTCACCCACTACCACAAACTCTTCAACTAATTCATCTCAAACACAATTCAATTCTCCAATAAACTATTCCAAAGTCATTTCCCCACATCAAACTCAACACCAAAGGATATACGCATACACATTTCTTTTTCACAAAAGTCATACGCAATCTTACTCTTAATAGCATTTTCCAAACCAAGGCAAAATACACTTAACTTTCAAATATCATAACTTTCAATCCCGATATCGAAAAATAGCATACTTTATGGCTACGAAAAGCTCTCAACATAATCTACAAATTTTATGTAGATTATTTCCTCAAAATCTGCCTAAATCAAAACTCAACTCTTTACTCCAAAAAGTCAAACTTTCTAATTTTCTTCAACATATAACACTTTCACTAATCATTTCTTGCTTTTCAACTCCATTTCAATCAACCCATTCACTTTAATTTTCATAACTCATACAAATCTACTCAAATTTCAAAGTCATCAAAACCAATCACTTCATTTGTCATCAATCTCCTTTAAATACAATAACATCCACAACACAATACCTATACAAACACACTCATTGAATTCCATTTTAATAATTCTAATTTCCATCAAAAGATCGGGGTCCAACATGGAGAGCAAACGGATTAAATGGATCCCGATAAGATCGAGATATGTCCCGATGAGATCGCAACATCGATATTGCTGAAAAAGGTTTCCGGTGGTTTTTTCATACCGGGACCCGGTAGGACCGACCCTAGTGTGACTGGACCGCCTCAGCATTTATATACATATATATATGTTATTAATTAATTAAAGAATTAATATATATATATATATATATGGCTATACGTGGATAGGCAAAAGAAGCTTCTTCTTTTGCTTAGTCATTAGTTGCATTTAATGACTAAAAGACAAAATAATGAAGAGAAAGAAGAGATGATCGTTGATATAGATGATGAGAAGAATTAAAAAGTTTTTTTTAAGCTTTCTTTCAAAATGAAAGAAGATGGATCATCGTGGGTTTTGAGAAAGAGTTTCTAAAATCCTAAGGCTTTGATCTCTTCTTCATCTTTCATCAAGATCATCTTCTCCAAGCTTTCTTCTTCTCCATCGTTTCTCAAGCTCTCCAAGGACAAAGGTAAGAGCTAGCACTCTTTAATTTGTTCTAGCTATTCCCGGGTTAAAGGGTTTGTCCCGGTTAGGTTCTCCGATCTCTGCGTGGATACCGTTAGAGACGGTCTCCTTTGGCCGTTATGGTTTGAGTTTGTTATATAGACACATAGATCCTGGCTTTCGGGAAGGTCCCGGAATAAATTTTTTTTGTTTTCTGCACCATGGGCATGTGATGCTCACACCGGGATTTTCCTACAATATAGCCATGAATTCTCGCCCTGGCTAACCATCAACACAATACAGCTCTCCTTTCATCCTAGAGATCCTAGATAGCCTCCCAGCGGTTGGTACTAAGATACCGACGCCAGAAAAAAATATACTGGAAAGACCGATCCTCTCGACTATCTGCAGCACTTTCAATCGATGATGAACCTGCATTGCGTTCCAGACGTCATTCAATGTAAGGCCTTCTGCACATCCTTTCAAGAAGGACCCAAAGATGGTTCAACAGCTTACCCCCACGTTGCATAACCAGTTTTGAGGATTTTAAGCTGCTATTCCTCAACCAATTTACTACAAGTAAACGGCCACAGAAGACTGCCTTGGAAGTAATGCAGCTGACCTAAAGAAGGAACGAGAGTTTGCTAGAGTTCATCACCTGATTTAACAATGAAGCTATCGAAGTTCCTGACCTTACTTGCTCGTCCATATTGGCTGCCCTGATGAGCAATACGAGGGATGAAGAGTTCAAGAAGTCGTTGGCTCTTGATCAACCCAGGTCTATCTAAGAGATAAGAAATCGGGTAGATAAATACATCCAGCTGGAGGAAGTGTTGAAAAACACGAAACGCAGAGCGGATGACCACTGACCGAGTAGCAAAGCTGATGATTCACATAAACGGCAGAAGGATCGGTCTAGCTGGAGGAAGTCGATCGATCGAAAGGACCAGAGGCGAGAACCCTTCACTCCGCTCAACAGGAGATATGCGGAAGTATTAGAGGTCATGAGAGCAGAAGGAGAATCCCTTCGAGAACCCAATAAATTAAAAACTCCTCTAAAAAAAGGGATTCTTCTTTATACTGTTGCTTCCACAGAGATGTCGGTCATGACACGGAGGATTGCTGAGACCTAAAGAAAGAAATCGAACTCCTCATCCAGAGGGGAAGGCTGGGTAGATTTTTGAAGTATGGTAGAAATACCGAGCGAGGAAATGAGGGCAGGAGCAGTCGGTCTGACAATTGGCGAAGACCCTGGAGACAAAACATGAACGATGGAGGAAGGCAGACCAGGAATATGGACGACCGACACGACACGAGGGGACAGTCCAGGGCTAGACATGATAGAAACACTGGGCAGCAAGATGACTGACCAGTTAGGGTCATCAATATGATTTTTGGCAGTAGCGCAGCAGCGGGGTCTACCGTCAGAGGAAGAAAACGCTATGTCAGGCAGATCGCTGAGGGTCAGTCAGCAACAAAAAAGTCACAAGTTAATGAGGTGATCTCGTTTGACGAGTCTGACCTGGCTGGTATCAGCTGTCCTCATGATGATGCACTTGTGGTCACTTTGAATATGGACGGTTGATAAGTCAATTAAAATACATACATTTTGGACTTAATTTTGATTGATGTGTTGAAATTGGTATCCTAAATTGATGGAATTGTTTTATAAATGTTTACAGATGGTTTTCAACACTCTAAGGACGAAAAAGGACCAAAAAGGCGTAAAAGAAGGCAAGAAATCCGAAATTTCCAGATTGGCCGAAATTCAGAGATTAGGCGTGGGCACGCCTAAGGACGGAATCTTAAAACTGCAGATTTTCCAGAAATCGTTTCCAATTAAAACACAATCTCCCAAGATCTGTTGGATTTCTTTTCAAGATATCTTCACCGAAATTAGAAGATCACCTAATCTAGATTTAAATCAAATCAAGATCATGAAGAGATTCAATTCAATTAGGAGGATATTGGTGATTGCCGCACAAATATATACATGTATTGGGGGAGGAGGCTACGGTAGTTTTAGAATAGTTTAGGTTAGGTTTTAGGCTGCTACACTTTATGTTCTTTTCTTGTTCACGTTTATACTTTTCAAGTAGTATTATTGTAGGTTTTGGATTTTTCGCCGCACCTTCAATTCTTCCTGCTATTAACGTTTTCGCATAGTTTCAAATAGGAGTTGTCATTATTTTCATTAAAAACCAGTTATGGAGACTGTTTCTTTTATTGTTTTCTTTGATTTCAATTCAAGTATGAGTAACTAATTTTCTTATCTTGGTTGAGGGATCCATGTTATATGTTATTATGGTGAGATAATTGGATATGTTTTCATGATTATTAATGAACATTGAATATTTTCAGATCTATTCTTTCTAATTGGATTTGTTGGTTTCTAGGAGTGCTACTAGAGATTAATTGATTCAACTGCTAGATTAACGAAATATGACGTTCGGTTTGGTAATCATAAGTAGTATTAGGATTAACCTCTACGTTAGAGTCGGAAAATTCTAAGAAGGTATCCACTTGATTGATATAATGTCGTATATGTTTATCACTTGTCATTGGTTCTTGATTCTTAATGCTATTATTCAATTTACTTATGATCGTATCTAGGTTATTGTTTAATAAGATTGCTAGAATACATGTTTCTAGTCATTACACTTAAGAAATTTCCTCCAATGAATGTTTATTAATAATTGTAATTTTATGTCGAGGATCTATAATATCATGATAACATCGAGAATCAAACCAAGGTATTTTTCCTATTGAATTTTCAGATTTAATTATCGCTTTTGATTTGTGATTTTCCCTTTATTTTATTGTCGTGAGTGACAAAACTCCCTTTTATTTTCGTTTGAACTAGATAACCTTTACTGTTAGAGATTCCTCGTGGGAACGATATCCGCTCACCGCTACTACATTAATTTGTTTTAACGGAAGTGATTTCTTTTATATTTGGTTGCAGGCGACAGCATCACCAAATTTTGGTCAGCAACAAAAAAGTCGCAAGTTAATGAGGTGATCTCGTTTGACGAGTCTGACCTGGCTGGTATCAGCTGTCCTCATGATGATGCACTTGTGGTCACTTTGAATATGGACGGTAGTGAAGTGATGCGCGTAATGATCGAAATAGGCAGCTCGGTCGACCTATTGTACTACGACGCTTTTAAGCAGATGGAGATTTCGGAGGAACGACTATTGCCGATAGAGGGACCGATCAAAGGGGTAACAAGAGCATCAGCTTATCCATTCGCTCGAGTCCTCTTGAATGTAAAGTTTAGACAAAAGTCATTCCAAGTAGTAAGGAAGGTTGAATTCCTAGTTGTGAAGTTTGTAGGAGTCTACAATGCAATAATTGGAAGAGCCACACAAAACGCCCTCAGAGTTGTCGTCTCAACCTACTATCAGGCGATGAAATGCCCAACACCCCATGGCATCGACATTGTCAGGGGTCAACAAAGAATCACTCGGGAATGCTACTTGGCAAAAATAAGAACCCTCGAACACTACAAGAAAAATGTAAATGCGACGCCGTCGGGGAAGATGGTTGCGGAAAAAAGGCATTGCGACGGTCCAATATTCCGTCGCTGAATTTCGTGAAGGAAATTTACCGACAGACTATTCGGTCGGTAAAGGGGTCGGTAAATACGTCGGATGTTCGCCTTCATTAAAACCAAAACGACGTCGTTTTGGTTCATTTTGAAAAATGAATAAACCCTCCTTCTTCCTCCTTTCTTCCTCTCCAGTGCGCAGACCTCCTCCATTCTTCCTTCTCTCTTCTCCTTTCGACGGTTCTCCTCCAACTTTCTTCTCCATCGCCGTCGGTCGCCGCCGCGTGTGCCCAGTCGTCTCCTCCAACGCCGCCGGTCTTCGAAAGGTAAGTCCCTTATCCTCCCTCCCCTCTTTGTCCGATAGATCTGCATGTAGAATTTGAGCTTCAACTATACATATAATGACTTAGCTTGAATTATGTTTTGTAAAATAAAATCATCTTAATCACATCTAACTCAAGACTGTATATGCTACTAATCCGAAAGCTACGTTTGGTCCAGAAATTAAAGCCATTAAATACGGTGAAATTTGTATAAAATAATTTCGAATAGATATTAATTAAATTATTAAATATATAATGATTCATAAATTATGCCTTTTATATGAATTGTTTACTAAATTAATAATTTAGATTCACATGATAAAATCTATTTTAAGTAATATTTACAAATTATCGTGTATTCCTTTTAAAATTGAGATGATTTATAATCTTCTTATTAAAATTTTAATTTTAATCTGTTAAATTAAATATTAAATATTGAGATGATTTACATTTTTTCTATGTAGTATTTACCTCCTACTTATTTAATTAAGATAGCTAATTAAGTCATTTGCATAAGGCATAAAAGCAAGAAAATGTTCAAAGAGATACATGATAATGCTCTTGATAGTCATAATAGCCAATTGAAACAAAGACCAACATAAAGGAAAAAAGAAAAGAAAATACACTAACTTTATTATGCCTAGCTATTTTTGTATATGATGCACATTGAGACTAGTCGTTTGTGTATATGGAGCTTATTTTGGCAAGCAATTAATTTTTAATGTATGATGTTTATTATAGCTATCTATTTTGTATATAGAGCTTATTTTTTACATAGGATAATAAATAAATAAATAAATATACATCTATATATGTATGTATGTATGTATTATTTAGATTTTTGTTGAGTTTTCATCTTATCATTAGAAGTTCCATTGATCAAGTTTAAAATTTAATGTTAAAGTTAAACATTTGGTTGAAGGAAAATTTAAATGCTTATGAGACTTTAGCTTCTATAATGCTAATTTATGATTATAAAGTGTTTCTTAAGTATGTTGATTGATGAAATTATTATAAATTCATTTCATTGTATATCGTATGAGATAAGGATGAAAGCATTTTCTTATAGTCATTATTAATGGAATGATCTATCTTGAATTTATTTGATTGTTCATCCATCTAATGGCTAGAGATTGGAAGTGTTTGTTTGTTTGTTTCGTTTTCAATGTCTAGAAAATTTCTTTCTAGTCACTATCACTTATTCTATTTCAAGTTTGGTTGTTGATATTGCTAATATTTTGTCTATTTTGTTACAATAACTAGTCTTGAATCTTGTCATAATAGTGAAATTCATTTAAAGTTTAAATAAATATAATTTAGTTAATTTAATTGTATGGTTAACATTTCACTACTATCAAACCCACTATAAGTCTTGTGAATGGTCTCTTTATCAAGTTTCACATGTTATCTACTATTCTTAAATAACAAAACATATAACTATATAAATCGAAAGGAAGAAAAAGAAGAAACAAATACCAGTTCCAACTCCTGATTAATGAATTGGTAGTTCAAAATAATCATATTTGATTACCTTTGATCCAAACTTATATGGAAATTGTTGGGTCCACGGGTTCGGATTACGGGCAAGCTCCACCCATGCGACCCAGGCACCTAGGCATTGGCCTAGCGCACCCAGATATCGAGATTGTCCTTTTGGTCATGGGTGAGTCACGACTCGAACTCATGAACTCAGGTTTGTCCCACTTGGTGGATGCCTCCACTACAATTGAGCCAATGACTCAATGGTAGTGGAGGCGTCCACTAAGTGGGACAAAACCTTGAGGTCGTGGGTTCGAGTATTGGCTCAATGGTAGTGGAGGCGTCCACTAAGTGGAACAAAACCTTGAGGTCATGGGTTCGAGTCGTGGCTCACCCATGACCAAAGAGGACAAGATCTTGGATAATGGGCACGCCAGCCAATGCCTAGGTGCCTGGGTCGCATGGGTGGGGCTTGCCCGTAATCCGAACCCGTGGACCCAACAACAATTTATAGCCTCCATCTAAATGATCAAGGAAATCTTAAGGGCGTGTCCTTTAAACCATACAATTTTAAATTGAGGAGCCTTTTAAAGATCGGGATTTAATTAGGATGGACATGAGGAATTGGAGAATTTCCAAATCTATTCTTGAGCATGATGACAATATTCATTTTGGACGGAATGCGAGAGTAGGTTGGGAATTATGCAAGTATACTCGACATACTTCTATGCTTGCAACTCCTTTTATTCTCTCTTATGGCTACATTGGCCATAAGATTGACAAGAATAACAAAATTAAATAAAGGGAAATCTAGTATGCAAATGTAATAGCATAAAGTTTGTGAAATTATCTAACCAAAAAATGGTATCTTTCCCCTTTCTTATCAAATACTTCATTTTGTTGACAATATTGTCTTTGAGCTTCAATAGGTGTTTAGTGATTGAAGAAACGTTAAGCGTAGGCTATATAGAGAAGCTTCCACTTTTAAAGTATTCCTCTTGCATCTACTTAACCTATAGACTCTCTTTATCATGAATTAAATGTCAAATTATCATAGTTGTAAGTACTTTACTTGAAGCTCAAATGCATTTTATTCCTAGTACTTCTTAAGTTTTAGGATGGCAAACATCCTTCCACTTAACTTTGGGAACAACTTTTAGGGATCTAGATCCATCACAGAGGAAATTACTTAGGATTCTTTTGATGTTTTTAATAAGCTTAAATGGAAAAATAATTGGAAACTCTAGAAGATATGCTTGTTGTTAAGGAAATAAGAGATTAATTGGCATTTTCTTATTTAAAGGAGAGCCTTGCTTTTGTGGCTATTGATTCATGTCTAGATTGCATTAAATAGGGTCACATAATCATATTAAATATGTCTAAATTTTAAAATAGATGTACTTTGGTACTTAAGGGGGACTTACTCAGTTTAAGATCAAATAATTGTGCTAGATCCCATTACAAAGAGCCATGGATAAAAGATATAAAAAACTAGCTTTTGTTTCTATTGAATATGAGTGGGTTAGTTAGTTTTTAGTTGACAATTCAATTTAAAACTAACATTGAGTTGCACTATAGATCTCACAACTTTGTGTATCATGATTTCTTATTTTACTTTACATTAAGGATTAATTTATAAATATCAAAGCATTAAGAATATATCTGAGTTCTTATAAAATTTTAGGAGTGAATACATATCTTTAATTATTCTTTAAACATAAAGTAAAATATGAAAACTATTAACAGAATGGAAAATATAAAATTTTCTAATGTCTCAACTAAGAAGCAACTTAGCAACTTTTTTTTTTATCAATGACCTATCATCATCAAACCAAAATCTTTGTATAACATCATCTTTCACTTATTAAAATATATTACTCTAGGTGTCATATAAAGGCATCATTGCTATGATTTTCCCCAACAATAGGTAAACTCATCAAGCATTAAGATAATGTAGTACTACCACCATCTCCATGTACCATTTCTTAACATTTATTAGTTTTGATTCTTTAAGCTTATATATTCACCTTTTCGCACCAAGACATTGCGAATCACTTTATAAAAAGTATCAATTTTCACTTTAAATTGAAGATTGAAATTTGCCAATCTTGGGATATGTTTAATTGAAATGACTATCTTCAATTTTTCAAAAGCCTTGGCATGAATCTGACTACTACCACACTTTCTTCTCCTTTAATAAGCAGGACAAGCATGTTTCTTTAAGTATCCCACAATAAATCAACAATATTCGTTTCTAAAACCTATAAAGCTCAAAAGTTCCCACACTATTGTACAAACCTTCCAACCAATAATAGTCTATATCTTTTTTTAGATCCATTCACAGCTAGTCCTCTCTCAAATAGTTTCCCAAAATATTAATCTTAGGTTTAGCAAACTCACAATTTTCAAACTTTATGAAGAGTTTATATTTTTTTGCAACTGTTCAAATACTTGTCTCATGCATTATATATAACTTGTCATATTAGTGTTATACACCACAATATCATATAAGTATACCATAAAATTTATTAAGGAAGTCATACACCACCATATCATTCATTAATTTATAGAAAATATGGGAGGATTTGTTAAATTAAACAATATGAATAAGAACTTATAGGAAGCATAGACATATATGTTATTTTATGTTCATCTCCTTTGGTAATCTATACTTGTAAATATCTAGTTCTTAAATCTAATTTTGTGAACATTGTAACCCTCAATAATTTGTTTATCAACACTTGAACTAAGGTTACAAGATATTTTTTCTTGATTATTGCCTTGTTTAAGGTCTAATAGTCCACACAAGTGTAGAACTTTATCTTGCTTTTTTTAAAAAAAAAGGGAAGAATCATAATAGGTTTGAAAGGTTAGATGAACCCCATCTGCAATAATTCACCAAGTTGTTTCCTCAACTCCATTAACTCTAATGGAGACATTTGATAATGAACATGAGAAGGAGTAATTACACTTCGAATGGTTTGAAATTGTGATTGATTTCTCTACAAATAAGAAGCATTTTTAGTAACTTTTGGCATCACATCCCTAAATTCTCTTATTCCTTTTGCAACATCATCTGGAATTTCCACCATATGGTTATAAGGTATGTTTATATGCCTTTTCTTAAGACTCTTTTCTATGCTTATGGACAAAATATATTTCACCTTTATTGTTTTGTCCATCACTGCTTTGAACCTATTATAATTGATATAATATAATTTTGATCATACATTATTATTATTATATATCCAAAATACTGATATAACACCACCTATGTTGACTTAATAAAGTCAATACTGAAAAGAAATAAAAATCATTGAAAAGTATTGTTGGGTCCCGTTTCTGGAATCCAACTCTTATCGAAATACCATCATACTTGAGCGTGGTTTCCTTGTAATTCTTCTTGTTTTAATACCACATCTGTTGGGACCGAAACCCAAATGCTTAAACTTAATGTTATTACTTTTTCTCTGATACCATTTCTGTTGGATCCGTTTCCGAGACCCAACTCAACTGCTTACACTTAACACTCGTAATCATACAAGTTTACATCTCTCAAAATATCCGACTTTTAATCACCAATATATTCTTGTTTTATCTTTACCATATAACCCTCATACAAATCTCAATTCTTAATCACGATCTTCTTAATTATGTGGTAACTCAATATCTTCATAACGAAACATATTCTTACCCTTTTTCTCATTTCTTGTCATAGCAATTTCACACTCATGCCAATAAACCCATAAATTTATACACCAATACACTTATCCATATGCTACCCTACAAAAATTGGGCAGCATAACGGCTGCACATGAACAAAACCCAAACCTGCAAGGCGTAAAACTCACTTCTAAAATTTCCAAATAATTACACATTCATCAAAATCCACCGAACCCTCCGTCCGGGATCTCAGCAAAAACGCAAACCTATTTCTAAACCACTTTAAGTCATTTTTCATATCCAATTCATATTCATCACATTCAAACTCATATACAATTTTCATTTATACTCATATACAAATTAATACTTCCATCAAACCCAAAACCAATTGTATTTATACTTGTAAATCATCACAATTTATATCCTATCATCATGTACCTTCATCCATATCCATAAATATCCAAATCACATTCATAACTTAATTCAGTTTATATACAAAACCATTTTGCACAATCCATAGCCATACACATTTTCCAATTCCATAATTCAAGTTCTTATACAATATCATAATCCAAAAATACATCATGAAATAAATGCTTACAATACTCTAATGACATTCCTAGCCATATACCATTACCAATAATCATACATCAAAATACACAAAGTACAAAAACATGCACAAATCAAACTAATGTCTTGACGTCTTTCATCCGATCTCTTACTCGAATACCTGGAGATGGGGATGAAAGGGGGGGTGAGCTCGGAAGCGCGTGGGTAACATATTTATAACTCAAATGATAAGCAAAACATTTTCAAACCTTATTTTCAGTTGATCAAAAACATCGAAGGTTTATTTCTCAAAAACTTCTTAATTTCAAAATCTTTCATAAACATTTACAAACAGTTTTCGAAACTATCATAGTTGAAAATCCAAAATTTTTCATTCGTCAAAGATTCCAAACCATTGTACAATTCATGAATAAAGTCCAAGACCCATGGAATGAATCACATATAAATGCACCACATTCTACACAAAGCAAAACACATAACACATTCATTTATATGGAATGAATCACATATAAATGCACCACATTCTACACAAAGCAAAGCGGTCATGTGTAGCCATGAAACACATGGGGAGTCCGTGAGGAGCTCCATGGCCACTAGTGGGCAGGCGGGTGAAGCCTTTAAACACATGAGACCAGTGTACTGATACTATTTGGGGGACCTAACCAAACCCATATAACACATATTCATGCTAGAAAAATGAATTGCCCGTAGGCACATTTCAAAATTTAACTTTTCATGTCATCTTAAATTCAATGCAATATTGATCAATCATCATATCACACAAGTTACAAACAAGAACCCAAACAAGGAAAGTACAATTTCATTTAATCATCATATCACACTAGTTCACATAATCAAATTATCACTCAATTTAACACAATGAACTCCAATGAGTATTTCAACTTTATCAATTTACTCAAAAATCCATTGAATAAACAATTCGAGTCATTTATGGAAAATAGTCCGAACCATTGTAAAAAATTTTGTAAATCATTTGGAAACAATGACTTTTACAATTTATAAATCATTTCAAAAGCAATTGGTTCAATCATTTGTAAAACAATAGCTTATAAAGCCAACACTTATAATTAGCTCATAATTTAAAAAATAAACACATTACCCACCTCTTATCCATGCTTGGAGCTTGTCCCAATCCTCAAGTCTCCTAAACCACTCCTCAATTTTTCTCATTCAAGACAAAAGCCCTAAATCATAAACATCCACAATTGATTAAATTCAAACATGAAATCTCTAAAATTGACTTGAGAATCCACAAGCCCATGCCAAACTTAAGTCAAATAAACCAAAATCTCATCAAAACTCAAAGATCAAGAATTAGCTCTTACCTTAACCTTCTCCCTTTTCGAAATTCTCCTTGCTTGGAAGGAAGCTCTTGACTTCTTCCATCCTTTCCTTCATAAATCAACGAAAAACTAAGCGTGAATCCCTCAAAAATTCGAAACCCTAGCCATTCTCCTTCTTCCTCCACCGAAATTCCTTCTTTCTCTCTTCTTTCTTTCCTTTCTCTTGTTCTTCTCTCTAATTTTCGAGCTCTTCCCTTCAAAAACGACAACTCCTCTCTTATATAGTGCCATGTCATTAAAATGGGTGACCAATGACCTTAATGCCCCTCCTTGTTAGGCTAAAACTCTAACTCTTTAAGTGGTGTTCCAAAAATGCCCCTGAACTTTACTTTAAGTCATGCTTACTTTCGGACATGTTTCGCACTATCAATTTGAAGGAATTTACCAAAACTTCCTTCTACAAAATTGTTCCTTATTGTCTTAATTTCATAATTCCACAAAAGTCATCCAATTTGGAGCACTACATCAAAAGCTATAGTCTAAACTTGTCAGACGTATCATTCTACTAACACACTTTCTAGCAATTCACTTCCTTCCAAAAATTGACATTCTTAAAGGCTAAATTGAAATTTAATTTCTTCTTATGATTTGTAGCCCCATATCTTAATTTTATTTTGCCTCAAGAATCACTTCAATCAGATCACCATTGATCCTGAATTTCTCAAAATACCGAACCATGTTCAGAAAATTGTCTAACTCACTTTGATTCAAACAATCTTCCTCAATTAAAACTCTAAAATTCATAATTTTCCATAAAAATTTAATTAGTTATCTTAGGAATCCAACGCTTCAAGAACCAAGTCATTCGGATGTCGGACGGAAAAGATATAAGCAAAAGATCTGACAAGGTCGGATGAAGAAGGAAAAATAGCAAGACCAGAAGGAAACAAATCATTCCGATTATCATAAGATTCAATCAAACTCTTTCAATTCAACTCCAATTGATACAAATTTTCATGGAGAGAAGGATACATGTCTTAGGAATTTAGTGCTTCAAGAATCACTTCAATCCGAGATCGGATGAGTGAGTTATGTCCAAACGAATAAACCATGCTTAAACCCGAAATCAATTTGAACCTCTGAACCTCTGTTGGAGCGATCGCCATAACTTTCAATCTAGAAATAGGATTGATTTCGTTCTTAGAACATTGGAAAGTAGACTTCAAAATATACAACTCTTATGAAGACCACAAAATCTGATTTGGCCTCTAACAGTGTCAAAATAGCCATCTTCACAAGCTGACCTGTGAATGTCCGTTTAACGGTTAACGGACATTGTCGGGCCAAAGTGTACCAATTCATCCGAGAAATTCTGTTAAACGGACATACTTGTCCGTCTAACGGACATAGTCACAGCAAAGGGTCCTTTTGACCCGTAAAAGTCCGTTTAACAGACTTCCATGTCCGTTTAACGGACAAGGGTTTTCCAAAACCCCTTTAAACCTTTTTCCACTACTTCCTACTCCCAAACAAACATCATATTCAATCAATATCTTCTTAAATTCAACTCTTCTAGTACAAATTCATTTCATAACAACTCAAACACCAAATATATTTCATCAAACTCTCGATTCTTGATCCATTTGGTCCATCCAAACCACAAATTCTCATCACTTCCCATAACTATCACATACATAACTCCTATGAAACATCATACTTATATCAATCATATCTCTTAACAACAATCTCGAAAACTTGCATACTTAGTATCGTTGTAAAGATGAAAGAACAAGCTAATACTTCAAAGAAGGCAACTTTGGCCAATTATATTTCAATCTCATTCAAACAATTCAATTTGCCATTGGAATTTATCCTACACTCAACCTCAATGCATATGATTTCTTACATTCAGGAGCATCATGTCATTCATCAAGTTCCTCTCTTAATTTTGCATAATATCTCATATATATCACCATAGTTCATACTTAGGGTTTCTCAACTCACCATCCATACATGATTCACATTCCAATATCATAATCATCTATAACACAAATCACATACAAAACACTCATTTGATTTCATTTATTATTTCTAAATTTTCACTCAAAGATCGGGGTCCAACAAGTATCTCCCATCATAATGAATTGTTCATACTAATTTTTCTTATACTCATGAGAACTTTATAGACAAGCATTATTATTGAGTTTTTACCATGGGACTTTTCATCTTCATTAGAATTTTTCTTAACTTTAAATCCATCTTCTCACCATACATTCCACCATAAAGGAATTAGTGACACTAGTATCAAGTATGGTCATAAGTTCCTTTCCATTGATCTATAACCCTACATATATTAATCATTCAAAGGGATTGACTTTGAAATTCAATGTATTAAGTAATTAATATGATCAACTGAAGGTCAACTTTTGAGGGTCATTCTTGCCCTTGCCTTCTATTATTGAGGTCTTCAATTTCTCCTTACTTGGACAATCCTATGCAAAATGAGTTCCATTGTATATAAATCCTTGAATCTTTTTTGAAACCTTGTCACTTTATTTGGGTTGTCCATATTACTTGGAGATCCCTTTATGATCCTACTCCTTTTGACTGGTTACATAGTCTTTCTTCTTCTTCTCGTCACACCAGTCTTGATAATTATTATTTCTTTTATTTTTAAAATTGTCGGAGGCTTTATTCTCTCTCACTACTCAAAAATCCATAAAATTATTAATAGCATAATATTCTTAACAATTTTTTGTCATAACTTTATTTGCGCTCATGGTTATAATCTAAAAATGAAATTAAAGAGTTTATCTTTATTATCGAATATGTTCTTAATATCTAACATCAATAAAGTGAATTGCTTCATATATTCCCCCTTTGATTCATCTTGCTTTAACTACTTCGAGGTATATCTAGGAAGCTTTGAAATATTATTCAGAAGGAATTGATCATATGTAGATATCAGATCAACCAGTACCAATTTCGATAGAGGTTCTTATATATTCTCTACCAAAGATTAGCAACATCATTTAGGTATATTGCATTGATGTTAACCTTCTCCACATCGAGCACCTTAGCAATGACATCATTATTTATAAGAGTTCTCAAACTTCTTAGTATTTTGATTGCCCTTAAAAAAATTTAGCTCTCGCAGCTTAAGCAAACTGTTTTGAGTTCGTCCAACATCTTGATCTACAACAAAATATTTGATGATTGTAATCTTAAAGATAGCATCCTCTCATGCCTTCATCAAGTTCCCTATTTGATCTTTCAAGATTTGAAATTTCGTCTCCAATACCTCAAAGTAAAATATGTATAAAAAAACAACAACTTCCTCTTTATATCTAGGCATAGATGTGATGAGTATCTCCACTTGAGTACCAAACTAATTTAGTTTATTGTATTTTATCATTTAAACACAACAATGCCTCAGATATCGGTTGTTATAGAGACTTCACTAAGAACACTGTATTCATACTAACGTGGACTAAAGTCTTTATAAGACAATTAAGTTCATTGAACTCAACTTACCGCTACCAATTGCTATCGTATTTAGAAGTTCTTCGCACAAAAGATTAAAAAAAACAAATTTGTTTAACTTCAAAACAAAATAAACAACAAAAGAGAAACGATTCACCTAAGATAAAACAAAAATGATAACCTTTATTAATTCTCACAATATTTACAAAGTTACAATACTTGTTACTCTCTCTCTCTTGAAAGTCTTGCTCAAATAAATTATTTATAAGCATTTAAAAAGTTTATGGTTCATAATGAAAGAGAGTAGACCACTACAAGAAATTTTGGGAGGAGTAAGCAACTTCTATCCTAATACAATTTAAAAAAGGATTCTTCTCCATAACTAAAGATTTATGTAAGTCAAAACAAAAGTAGGCAGTATTATTGCAAGTGAAGCTATTTTCACTTATTTATATTTACATAATGTTGTAAGTATTCCTCTAATATAAAATAGGTTAGTGTATCTATAGGTTTATCTTATTTTTAAACAAAATTTGTCAAAATCTACCCCTAGATTGCTAAGTTTTTTAAGGAAAAGGATATTTATTGATCATGTGTGAAAACATTGAATATTTAATTCTTGCCATGGCTTTGAAAAGTGTTCCTCTTTTCTTATGACTTTCTATTATTAGGAAATATGAAAAGGAGGAAGTGTTTTGTTTTTGCTTTTGTTTTTTATTTTTAGTTTTTCTCTAGAAAAACCAAAAGTTAAGTATGAGGGAACTTGATAAGTACTTGATTGACTACATATTTGCTCCTTAAACCTTAGTGACTTAAGACACTTATTTTAGTTCATAATTTGTTTTAGGTACAAGTTAGAGGAATAAGAACCAAAATGAGCTAAAAGGATATCTTAGAAGTCGTCCTATTGATGTTCAATCTTATTTACCTTTGTGGTATAAGAAAGACATAAATTAGGGTGAAGACCGGACAAAAATGAAAATAATAAAGTTATTGCAACTTACACAACCATACAATGAGCTACATTGTTGGACCCCGTCTCCGAAGCCCAACATTCGGACCCATCCAGCGTAGAAGACCCACAACCGAACACATATGCTAATCACAAATATGGAAAATTTTCACTTTATAAAAATTCAGGGTTAGCTCTTGATAAAAATGATCCCTCGGATCTCACGATTCCAACGCAACTGGAATCTCTCAATTGGGTTAGGAATGAAGATGTTATGGTTAAAACACTATCTCAAGAAAACAATCAAAAGCCGAGCACTACCGACTTGGGTAAGCATTTGAAAATCTTAAAGGCTTAAACACTGATCGGTCTCTTCATAAAAACTTGTAGGTTTATGCCTCTAGTTTAATTTAAAACAAGAATCGCTTTGATCGAGCTCTATGGCTCAAGATATTTTAAAATTACGAAGCATAGTCGATACTTATCAATCGATCGCCATGCTTCGTTTCAAACCACCATTTTCAATTTGAAAGAAACTCTGATAATTCCAGTGTAGAAAGGTAGAAAATCTTTTAGAAATCCAATGCTTCGAGAATGAGGTCGATCGGAGGTCTGTGCAAAAGTTATGGCCAAAGAAGGAAGAGGGTCGTAAGACAAAAGCAGAGCGATAAAATGAGACGAAGATAGCGTCATCCTTAGCAAAAAAAATCAGACGGAGATGATGTCATCCTCAGCAAAAATCAGGCGGAGATGAACAGTAACATCGTCTGATTTTTGCTACAGTAATATCGTCTGGTTTTTGCTACTGATGCATCGTCTGGTTTTCTTCTGATCATCGTCTGGTTTTTGCTATGATTGCATCGTCTGGTTTTTGCTCTGATGCAGCTCCACTTGCAAAGGTCATAACTTTCCATTCCGAACTCCAAATTTAACAAAATTGATGTCTATTTCATAGAAAAGAAAGATCTACATTTTCATGAAGATCACTGACCCAAATTCCAACTCTATAAGGGTCAAAATGGTCACAAAGGTTCTGTCTAAAATCTGTCATTTGACAGCACCTACATTTAATTCTAACCACTCACACCTACCATTTTAATCCTCATAAATAGCTTATAAACATCTTAGAAGAACCCTACAGCTCGCCTATCACTCTCAAGGAGTCATAAAGCTCCCATACAATCCTCTAACAACACAGAAATATCAGAAAATGCAACATACCGGAATTTACAAAACTTTTACAACTCCACAACCTTGGAAATTTTCCAGAAGCTCTTTCAAGGCAAAAACCAAGCAGACACCCAACAGAAATCTCCAAACTTAAAAGAATGGTACATATGCTTCACACATAGGTCACAAATCAACAAAAACATATAATGAAGAGAGTACTAGAGCTCTCATTCTCTTTTCCAATCATAAGAAAGATTCATGCATAGCTTTGGTTACATATTGGCATATTCATCAAAATCAAGTACAAAACACAAAAGATGAGATGCTCGATGGTCAATATGCTTACAAAGCTATTCCAAAAGCTAGTTATTAACTTAATACAAAAGTTCCTAAGTTCTTGGAGTGATGTCGATGCCTTGCAAGGTTCAACTCTCAACTTGAATTTTCACACGAGGAGGAGAATGGGGTGAGCTAACACGGCTCGATGGCTAACAAATTTATAGCCATCACATAATGAGCCACACACACACAATTAATAATCCAAAGCATTAGCAATTTACATAATAGGTTGAAAACTCAACTTTATCACCTAACTCACAATTTACTCAACTCATCACACAAGGCATAACATAAAATCATCTTGCAACTAACACCCATCTTATGCATCATAAACACTTATAAATGATGAAATGCACAATTGGCTCGAGAGTTCCATAGACACGACGGAAACCGAAGTTTACCGTAATCACGACGAGTCCATTTTTTAGATCTCGTAAGCCTAAAAGCGGTAGGAGAAGGCTAATGGGGTCAACGTGCGCGTGACTTCCAAAGGGTTCTCTCGCCTAAACACAATCAATATGCTCACATATCAAAACACAAGATTCACATTTTACACTTATCGCACTCTTTCAAAGCATCAAAGTTCCATTCTTTCCTCTCAAAACATAAAATTTCATTTTCAATATGCACATAGTATAACAAGATAGCACACATAGGGCTTTGCCCATTACACAATAACTATAAAGATGTTACCCACCTATCGCCGAAATCCGGATTCACGATTGCTCTTCCTCTCTCTTGAGTGAGGTTTCCTTGGTTCCTTCAATAAAACACATTTGAAACTCATTGGAAAAGTCGAAACATTCAAGAATCGATAAATCGATAACGAAGTCTTAAACCTAACCTACCCATAGCCCATTTAAGCTAAAACAACCAACCTTAGCTTCGGAATCACAAAACCACTCATCTCTTCTTTCTTTCTTCATTCCTACACAAACCCTAACCTTCATTTCATCCCATTTCTTGAATCTAACTCAAAGGAAGATAGATACTGTAACACCCCACACCCGTAAGACCCGAACCCGATATCGTTGGTGATATCCGAGTCCGCGTCCCACGAGAGTGACGTACTACATCAGTCGATTTAAAATTCAGTATACTTTTTTTTTCTTTTCTTTTTGTAGCCATTAACTCCACGTTCACACGGCAAACACAGTAAGTAATTAAAATCCGTGTTCAATAAAAACCAGTTTCAGTTATTACAGTCATTCAGTATTAATTACAATCAGTCAATGCAGTAAAATATTACTACCACAATGGCTCAGTAAAAATACAATGCCTTGTTATACAGTGATTGCGGAATACAATTTACTAAAACACTAATGCGAATTTAACCGATCCCGACCTCTAACCTTTACTCGTCTACGGTAGATATACTCCGTGTCAACGGGGTATTCTTGAGACTGAAAAATAGATGCAAATTTTGGGTGAGTTTTGCGAACTCGGTGAAAACCATCATCGATGGTTCACTCAAATCATGCATTACGCCCGTGGCGTCTGATGCAATCTGATAATCATCAATTACCAATAAGCAATCAATAACCATATCCAAGAATAACGATAAACCATTCACGGTAACACATACCATCACTTAAAGCAAGTACTTATCACAAACAGGTCATTTATGCGAATGCAATGCATATGTGACTCTTTCCGATTATTGATATTGTGCCCAAGTGCTCGGTCGGTGTTGGTGGGGACGCGTGATTTTCTCCCTCGGGCTCGTGGCGGTCAAGATGATGAGAGCTCGAAGCTCTTATCGGTAAAATAGCAACTGGGCACGTCCATTATCGATCATGCAATTATGCATGCGATGCGAGATGCGATAAATGTACGGTGTTTGGCTATAAAGCCCGATGTATCGATGAATCAATGATATGGCTATAAAGCCCGATATAGCGATGTTGATCACGGTGGCTATAAAGCCCGATCTATCAATATCGGTATCATTGATGCGGTAAAATCATATAATACAATCCCATACATTACATGCCGGTATTCATACGGTGATCATTCAATTCACTTTTGCACGTAATTCACGTTGAGCATGTAAACAACCAGAAATTTGAGAAACCAACTAGGTTACTCACCTATTACTTCGAGCTAATGCCGGAAAACCTCTGTGACGTCGGTCAATCGACGCTCCAATTGGACCTCTATATGAATCAGAAAAAGTACGAGTCACTAAATATGAAATTTGTGCTCATGTTGATGAGATATGCATGTTCATGAATTCCCGGTCCTAACTCAATATTTTCCCATAATAAAATTCTATGAAAAATTAGAAATCCATAGGCGCTGACGGTGCGCAATTCGGACCTCTATAGGTCCTCAATTAAATAAAGCGGTGTTTACATGTTCATCGATAGGTGCTTCGTCAAATTCCCGTCTAAAAATTCCCGTTTTCTCATAATATGAAATTAAATGTTCAACGAATCCGATGCCTCTGGAATCAGGTCAATCGGACGTCGGACGGGAAAGAAATTGACAACAGAACAATCGGATCAATTTAATACCAAATAAAATTTAAAAATAAAAATTTCCATGCGTCTGCCTCGCGGGGGCGAGACGCCGCCCTCGCGAGGCGGATACGCCTCATTTTGTCGCGAGGGCGAGGCGTCGCCCTCGCGACCAGTCCGTCTGATTTCGCCCTCGCGAGGCGAAGCGTCGCCCTCGCGAGACGGCTAGCTGTCTCGCCCATGAGGCGTCGCCCTCATGAGCCGCTGAATTCCTTCCTACTATCTTGCCCTTTCTTTTTCCAGATTTCAATTCCTAATTTTCAACTACTCTAACTTTTAGCACATAAATCAGAAAAATGCCCACTATACCTCATTGGAAAGCTTATGAAAAGCTCTACAACTCTTAAGAAGACCATAAAAATCAATTCCAACCCTAAGGGTATCAAATAAGCCATCAAACCTTCTGCCTTCACAATTTCCCTCAACACAGGGCAGTACATTGACAATTTCATAACTCACTGATTCTTCAGTAATAAATTACCACAAAATATGGTCAATAAGTTCACAATGTCCTCTACAACTTTCATGAACAACCCAAAATCAAATTCTATTGCAAACCAAGTCAATTAATTCATCTAATGTTACTGTCCCTGAAATCCTTCACTTTGGGCAGTAATCTTACAAGAAGCATAACTTCCAGTATATAAGTCAATAAAATCCGAACTTTATATCCTTGTAAAGATAACATCATAAACTTCATTTTCATGAAGCACTCAACACCCAATTCGATCTCTAACAATTTCAAAATTGTTATGGAAGTTTCTGTTATCATCAGCCATTCATAACCTAATGTAGGATCAGTTTTGAAAATCATATCTCCCAATTCTGACTTCTAAAATTACATACCAAATATCAATTTCAAGATAATCTCTTCCTCTACAACTTTTCAGAAGCTCACTCACACCAATTCAGTCCACATCAAATGTTAAAATTGCCTCAAATCAGTAAACTCACAAAATCACACTTAAACTAGGTTTCATCCAAAATGCTCAAAACCAGTCATTAGTAATCAATTCATATCTCCCAATATATAATTCCAAAAATAGCAAGATCAGTAGCAATGGAAAGATAATCAAATATGCTACAACTTCCATGAAGACCATTCTCCCTAATTCCATTTCAATTAATTCATGAAAATCAACAAAACTCAGATGTTATGGTTGCGGTTACTGTTCATAGGCAATGGAACAGGAACTTTCCCATTCAAAAACTTCACCCTTCTATCATTGAAATTAAACAACACCTATTTCACACTAAATTAAAGCCAACATCCCAAAGTTTCAGTGGCCACTAACCTTACCTCATTTACATTTCTACACAATAAGTTATGAATAAAACAGTAACATCAATCTCAACTCTAACTTTCCAGATTTAATGTTAACCTTAGTTCAACCACTTCAATGTCTTTTCACATCACTAGACATCAAAATAAATACAATTTAAATATTACCCCAGTCATACATATACTAGGGTTAATACTGAAAAATTTACAGCATTAAATTCCTCAATTCAGATACTCAATTAATTATCCATAATCAATTCAAAATCAAACCATATCATTACTTTCAATTCAGTCATCACTTAGCTTTATACCCATTACTTTAAATCATAATAATCAACACTTTAATGTCTACATGAACCTTATACATGCTTTAAATCCTTATATTAACTACCCCATACTATCATGACATTTATTTCCATGTAAAACACATTTAAAGATCAAAACTTAAGTAAATACTTACCAACTTAAAACCTCCTTCAAACCTCAACAACCACTTTCCAACTTCTTCACCAAGGATCAACCTCCTTCCCTTCTCAAGTATACACAAAACTCATCATCTAACTTTGATGAGATCAAGAGATGGTAGCTTAAAGTTGCAAGAGAGATGAGTAAAAGGAAAAATTCGATGGTTGCAAATGAAGAGTGTGTTTCGGATGAGTTTAAAACCAAAGATACAAAATGCATCTTTCCTTTCTTTAATAACCATACACGTCCGAAGCATGAAGAGAGGCATTAAATGATGCCTTTTTCAATGGCACAAAGTGATTGGTCCATAATTTAAAAAAGTCAATATATCATTTCTTTAATCCGGTCAAAATTTTACTCCATTTAATTCCTATGACCCTAATTTCAGTCCCATAATAATATACCCAATATTATAGTACCATTGGGTAGCGATTTTGCTACCAAGAATCGAATTTGTCATTGGCGATTTATCCGGTCAGAATTTTCCGAATTATTTTTCTGAGAATTAATGAAATTCCTAATATTATAAAACAGGTAACGATGCACTCCAAATAAATTTTCAATCACAAAATCACCTTTTCTACTCCAAAACAAGTTTAGGCCGATCCAGGTGATTTTGCGGTCAAGAACTTTCTAGGAAAATTTCAGAAAAATTCCTAAAAATCCCTTAAAATGTAAAACCATTTATGGTGCAGTCAATCAATTTTCCAAACTCAATTATCCCATTAATTCTAATAAAATTGCTTTAGGCCCACCACGGAATGTCATGAATGCATTTACCGTAATTTCATATACACAATTGATAACGTGTATCAATCCTATTATCATGAACAGTTCTAAATATTCCTATTAGTCCCATCCTATGCCAAGTTTACTATTTTACCGCCCAGGGAGGGTGGGATGTTCAATTCTCCCTCCTTATAAAATTTCGTCCTCGAAATTCTCAGTCAACGGTTCACTATGACAGTAATCATATGAGTCTATATATCCTATACACTTTTCCACTTAATGATTCACTTTTGGAGTGATCACAGTAACCACTCTCAGTCCGTGGTTCAGTTACTATGGCTAACTCATTATCACTTAGTACAGTAAACGGATTTGACAAAACTATCAGTTGGCGATCTCATTTTCTTAGCTATCTCACTTACCATTTCTAGAATTGTCACTACCTTTGGTTCCGATATATAACTCAGTTCGGTATTTTCGAATCTATTCACTTATTACATTTTATTCTTCTAATACCTTTTTCCCACAGTGCCATATAGTCCAATTCGTATTCCATTGAGGACATCTCCATATCTTTGGTACCTCCCTTAATCACGTCAGGGACGATTTACATTCCTTTGGTACCAATACAGTGACACTTAACTCCACTTCACTATAATCGGTAATAATGTACCTAATGGGTCATTTATCATATGTCATTCACTTTATATTCAAATTCGATTCTCGTAAGACAATTCACTATTCTATAATGTTCACACACTTTATCCGGATATCGATTTACTCTGTCTCATTTGTCCGATCCAATTCCACTTTAGCTAACCATGCGTCTTCCTAAGTCACTTTCCTTTTCTCACACATTTTAGTCTCAAACCCATTACGGTCTTTAACTCCCAAGAGTAATGCAGCGATGCTTAAAGATATATTTTTCGATGAATCAAAGCTCTATAACACGACCATAATCAAACCTTTTCCTATTGGACATTCAATCTATAAACTCTTGAGCCAAGAATCACTTCATTCTATACCTACAATTACTCAATTTCACTTTTCAAATATGCTGACTAGAATGTCTAACTTTGATTGTTCACTTTCTTGTTCTAATACCTTTTTATCGGGTACACTTATTTCTCCTTCGACTTTTGTTCACTATAGTTTTCCAATTCCATTTGTATATTCAAACTCATCATAAAAACTTCCCTCTTTTTTCTCGCACTCTTAACCTTTCTTATCACGATTTTTACAACTTCATTTTTCCGAACACTTCACAATTACCCACGATATGCTTGACATTAATTGAAAACCCTAATATCTCGTAATGGATCATTCATTAAAGCATTATCATTCACTAGTTAAGGGTAGTAAGCGAATTGTTTGTTCATTCTAGCATTGTCGATCTTTCCTCAAATTAACCCGATGTATCCTTATAGGAATCTACGGTCTCCAAGGCTTTCAATCGCGAGCATGACACGGTACCATTTATCACGATCGATTCAATTTATTTCATACTCGTTCAACATATTGTCGCAGTTCAATACTCACTGCCCACTTTTCCAGTGTATGTTTATCATCAGTATCAGATTCCTCAATTCATCCTATCGTTCTTTTTACTTTTCACTGTTCAACACTTCCAAACACATTCTGTCTCTAATCACAGTTACTACCATTTGCTTACCTCGCATACTTCCCTATTAGGGTCTTATTGACTTTACCGTACATCTTTTACCCTTTTCATTAAGTCTACAATGAGTGTATCTACAATTTCTTTATGAAGTTGTCACTACATCACCTCATTGTCAGTTTCCCTTTTTGACCCTCTTGTCTCCATTCAGTTACTCTTTTTCATTTTCTCTTCTCATTTGTTTTCATATCATTCCTATCAACATATGTTAATACCTTGTCATCTATATTTAAACCTCCAAAATTTTCCATTTTATTTTAGTATCTCTCTTCTCAGTTCGGGACTCTTTCATTTTTCGTTTCAAATCTAGATTCCTCAACAGTTTTACATCATAACTGGAGATCGATTCACTTCACATTGCAATAGAATCACCTCAAATTAAAATCTCACTCATATGGAATTCTTTACATTTCTGTACATACAATGCAGATAATCTCAGCAGTATGAGCTAGGACCCAATTTCACTTTTAATTTTGTCCACAAAAGTCTCATCAACCAATGATTATTCCTAATTGTGTTTCAATCCTTCTTCACTATACGTACAATCTCAATCAAGACACTCTTATGTCATCATTTAACAGATCAGAACATTCCTTTCGCGAAGGTTCCTTGTGCCAGTCACTTAAATACTTTTTTTTTTCACACTTATTCTGTAATCTATACCAGAATCACTTTTCAGTTCCTCTCATACAGGTACACTCATTCCACCTTTGTCTTACTTTAACCTCTTAAGAACTTCACACTTATAATCACTCTAAACATTTACCGCCCGTTTCCTCTATGATTTCCATATATCTGTCACATACATTTCATTAGTCACAATCAACATTACCGTCCAATAGATATCCCTAACAGTAAATTGACTTAAAGACATTAACTCTTTTCATACACCACTATTGTGGTTTCATTCATTCAAGATCTTTATTTCATTCTCACCATATCATTAAACTGTATGTCTCATTCCCTATCCATTACGTGCAACTTGACCTTATAAGGTCATATCAATTTGGCTTATCGACTTATGATCATTATTCCTATTTTTCATTTCGTTTTCGCTACTTATCTTCTATTTTCCTCAAAGCAGTCTATGATCGGTGTTCACGGTCCCCAATACCCGACAAAATCGTTGATACCACTCCATTTTATCTCTATCTATATACCTATCCATTTACCATTTTGTGTCCATGTACACCTAATTCAAAGATTTCGATACTCCATCGGTAGAATCATCATCTGTCTTTTCCTTTATGATTTTATCATACAATTTCCAACCTCGAAGCACCATAATCACCTAACAATTTCAGTCTCAAACTTATGCGGTCTAGTTCATAACCATTTCCCGAATTCATTTCAGTCTATCTGTACACTTTTACATTCTTTCAATTCTCAATAAACCGTTACAGTACTCTATTGAGCTTCTTTCCATTTCGCTATTATCATCTGCCTATAAAATCTACTAATCTCTAACTTGAATACAGTGAATCAAAATATGCCCGATTGGATCATCTACATTTTACTCAATTCCAATATTTCCCCATTCATGACATATACAGTCAGAACTGTAATTTCCTAACCATCCCGGGCATTTAATCTCACTTAGATCTACTATAACCAATAAGCTTCCCATATCTCTAATGGACCTCCAAGTTCTCAACATTTGCATTTTCTCGTCACCATAATATTGTCAATTTAATTGAAAATTCTTAATCGCCTAGCCAACACAGTCATTCTACTATCACATATGAGGGTTTCTAACCCAGTACAACATCAACCTTCTTATCCATTTTTCCTTTATCCTTTCCTAATTGATTATCCCTTTTAGGATTTTCACTCTAATCCAGCCTCACTCTTCTCTCACTTAATCACTGACACTTATGCACCTTAGGCTTTATCCTCATGCGACTCGACTAGGATCGATTACCACGATGCCCTGCGACGCGACTCAAATGCATGAAACCTATGTTCCAAATCGTGCCCGGATACATTACGTACATCGGGCTCGATACCACCTAAATGTAACACCCACACCGTAAGACCCGAACCCGATATCGTTGGTGATATCCGAGTCCGCGCCCCACGAGAGTGACGTACTACATCGGTCGATTTAAAATTCAATTATACTTTTTTTCTTTTCTTTTGTAGCTATTAACTCCACGTTCACCACGGCAAACCAAGTAAGTAATTAAAATCCGTGTTCAATAAAAACCAGTTTCAGATTATTACGGTCATTCAAGATTAATTACAATCGGTCAATGCGGTAAAATATTACTACCACAATGGCTCAAGTAAAAATACAATGCCTTGTTATACAAATGATTGCGAATACAATTTACTAAAACACTAATGCGAATTTAACCGATCCCGACCTCTAACCTTTACTCGTCTCACGGAGATATACTCCGTGTCAACCGGGTATTCTTGAGACCTGAAAAATAGATGCAAATTTTGGGTGAGTTTTGCGAACTTCGGTGAGAAACCATCATCGATGGTTCACTCAAATCATGCATTACGCCCATGGCGTCTGAAGCAATCTGATAATCATCAATTACCAATAAGCGGTCAATAACCATATCCGAGAATAAAGAAACCATTCACAAGAATACATACCATCATTTAAAGCGGTACTTATCACAAAGCAGTCATTTATGCGAATGCAATGCATATGTGACTCTTTCCGATTATTCAAGATTGTGCCCAAGTGTTCGATCGGTGTTGATAGGGGACGCGTCGAGATTTCTCCCCTCGGGCTCGTGGTCGGTCGATGCGATATGAGAGCTCGAAGCTCTTATCGGTAAAATAGCAACTGGGGCACATCCATTATCGATCATGCAATTATGCATGCGCAGCGATATCACGAATGTATATGCGGTGTTTGGCTATAAAGCCGGTGTATCGTTGAATCAATGATATGGCTACAAAGCCCAAGATATAAGCGGTGTTGAAGCGGTGGCTATAAAGCCCGATCTATCAATATCGGTATCATTCGAGACGGTAAAATCATATAATACAATCCCATACATTACATGCCAAGATTCATACAAGGATCATTCAATTCACTTTTGCACGTAATTCACGTTGAGCATGTAAACAACCAGAAATTTGAGAAACCAACTAGGTTACTCACCTATTACTTCCGAGCTAATGCCGAAAACCTCGTGACGTCGGTCAATCGGCGCCCAATTGGACCTCTATATGAATCAGAAAAAGTACGAGTCACTAAATATGAAATTTGTGCTCATGTTGATGAGATATGCATGTTCATGAATTCCCGGTCCTAACTCAATATTTTCCCATAATAAAATTCTATGAAAAATTAGAAATCCATAGGCGCTGACGGTGCGCAATTCGGACCTCTATAGGTCCTCAATTAAATAAAACAGTGTTTACATGTTCCGTCAATAGGGGCTACGTCAAATTCCCGTCTAAAAATTTCCGTTTTCTCATAATATGAAATTAAATGTTCAACGAATCCGATGCCTCTGGAATCAGGTCAATCGGACGTCGGACGGGAAAGAAATTGACAACAGAACAATCGGATCAATTTAATACCAAATAAAATTTAAAAATAAAAATTTCCATGCGTCTGCCTCGCGGGGGCGAGACGCCGCCCTCGCGAGGCGGATACGCCTCATTTTGTCGCGAGGCGAGCGCGCCCTCGCGACCAGTCCGTCTGATTTCGCCCTCGAGGTAAGCGTCGCCCTCATGAGACGGTTAGCTGTCTCGCCTCATGAGGCGGACGTCGCCCTCATGAGCCGCAATTCCTTCCTACTATCTTGCCCTTTCTTTTTCCAGATTTCAATTCCTAATTTCCAACTACTCTAACTTTTAGCACATAAATCAGAAAATGCCCACTATACCTCATTGGAAAGCTTATGAAAAGCTCTACAACTCTCAAGAAGACCATAAAATCAATTCCAACCCTAAGGGTATCAAATAAGCCATCAAACCTTCTGCCTTCACAATTTCCCTCAACACAGGGCAGTACATTGACAATTTCATAACTCACTGATTCTTCAGTAATAAATTACCACAAAATATGGTCAATAAGTTCACAATGTCCTCTACAACTTTCATGAACAACCCAAAATCAAATTCTATTGCAAACCAAGTCAATTAATTCATCTAATGTTACTGTCCCTGAAATCCTTCACTTTGGGCAGTAATCTTACAAGAAGCATAACTTCCAGTATATAAGTCAATAAAATCCGAACTTTATATCCTTGTAAAGATAACATCATAAACTTCATTTTCATGAAGCACTCAACACCCAATTCGATCTCTAACAATTTCAAAATTGTTATGGAAGTTTCTGTTATCATCAGCCATTCATAACCTAATGTAGGATCAGTTTTGAAAATCATATCTCCCAATTCTGACTTCTAAAATTACATACCAAATATCAATTTCAAGATAATCTCTTCCTCTACAACTTTTCAGAAGCTCACTCACACCAATTCAGTCCACATCAAATGTTAAAATTGCCTCAAATCAGTAAACTCACAAAATCACACTTAAACTAGGTTTCATCCAAAATGCTCAAAACCAGTCATTAGTAATCAATTCATATCTCCCAATATATAATTCCAAAAATAGCAAGATCAGTAGCAATGGAAAGATAATCAAATATGCTACAACTTCCATGAAGACCATTCTCCCTAATTCCATTTCAATTAATTCATGAAAATCAACAAAACTCAGATGTTATGGTTGCGGTTACTGTTCATAGGCAATGGAACAGGAACTTTCCCATTCAAAAATTCACCCTTCTATCATTGAAATTAAACAACACCTATTTCACACTAAATTAAAGCCAACATCCCAAAGTTTCAGTGGCCACTAACCTTACCTCATTTACATTTCTACACAATAAGTTATGAATAAAACAGTAACATCAATCTCAACTCTAACTTTCCAGATTTAATGTTAACCTTAGTTCAACCACTTCCAATGTCTTTTTCACATCACTAGACATCAAAATAAATACAATTTAAATATTACCCCAGTCATACATATACTAGGGTTAATACTGAAAATTTACAGCATTAAATTCCTCAATTCAGATACTCAATTAATTATCCATAATCAATTCAAAATCAAACCATATCATTACTTTCAATTCAGTCATCACTTAGCTTTATACCCATTACTTTAAATCATAATAATCAACACTTTAATGTCTACATGAACCTTATACATGCTTTAAATCCTTATATTAACTACCCCATACTATCATGACATTTATTTCCATGTAAAACACATTTAAAGATCAAAACTTAAGTAAATACTTACCAACTTAAAACCTCCTTCAAACCTCAACAACCACTTTCCAACTTCTTCACCAAGGATCAACCTCCTTCCCTTCTCAAGTATACACAAACTCATCATCTAACTTTGATGAGATCAAGAGATGGTAGCTTAAAGTTGCAAGAGAGATGAGTAAAAGGAAAAATTCGATGGTTGCAAATGAAGAGTGTGTTTGGATGAGTTTAAAACCAAAGATACAAAATGCATCTTTCCTTTCTTTAATAATCATACACGTCCGAAGCATGAAGAGAGGCATTAAATGATGCCTTTTCAATGGCACAAAGTGATTGGTCCATAATTTAAAGAAAAGTCAATATATCATTTCTTTAATCCAGGTCCAAAATTTTACTTCATTTAATTCCTATGACCCTAATTTCAGTCCCATAATAATATACCCAATATTATAGTACCATTGGGTAGCGATTTTGCTACAAGAATCGTAGGTTAAGCTTAATTGGCGATTTATCCGATCGAGAATTTTTCAATTATTTTTCTGAGAATTAATGAAATTCCTAATATTATAAAACAGGTAACGATGCACTCCAAATAAATTTTCAATCACAAAATCACCTTTTCTACTCCAAAACAAGTTTAGGCCGGTCATGGCGATTTTGCCGGTCAGGAACTTTCTAGGAAAATTCCAGAAAATTCCTAAAATCCTTAAAATGTAAAACCATTTATGGTGCAGTCCAATCAATTTTCCAAACTCAATTATCCCATTAATTCCAATAAAATTGCTTTAGGCCCATTACCGGAATGTCATGAATGCATTTACTGTAATTTCATATACACAATTGATCTGTATCAATCCTATTATGCATGAACAGTTCTAAATATTCCTATTAGTCCCATCCTATGCCAAGTTTACTATTTTACCCTTAGGGAGGGGTGGGATATTCTGAGATACTTACCTTAGCTCTTGATTTCTCTTCTTTTCTCCTTCTTTATTCTTCTCCCCAAGCCTCCCACGATTTTCTCTCTTCCTTTCTTCCTTGGCTAGCTCACGTTTTCCTTCTCTTCTCCTCTCCTTTGGATTCTAAGACACTCTCTCTCTCCTCCTCTTCCTTTAACTCTTCTTTAATTCCTTTAATTCATCATACACCAAAACTACATAGTTTTGGCTTTCCCCTTACATAAAGGCTTTTGGGCCTCCACCTCCCAAGGCCTACTTCCACCAAACCCACTTATTATTAATCCTCCTTCTACTTAATCCATTTACCTAAGCCCAACATAAAAATATTTACATAAACACATAATTAAATCAATTAAGACAAAATAAAATAATTAACGAATAAATCCATAAATAAATGATTAATTAATTCAAATAAAATAAATAAATAAAATTTGGGGCCCAACAATTCTCCCTCCTAATAGAATTTAGTCCTCGAAATTCTTACAGTCCGTGAAGAGGTAGGATACTTCTCCTCATGGCTTTCGAGGGTTCCCAGTAGCCTCCTCATTGAATGGTTCCTCCTGAGACCTTAACCACTTCACAATCTTATTCCTTAGCACTTTTCCTTTGAATCTAAGATCTCCTTGGTTGCTCCTCATAACTCAAATCCTCTCTCAACCGAACTTCTGAAGGTTGAACTATATGCTAAGGATCCGACCTATATCTCCTCAGCATCGACACATGGAATACATTATGAATCTTAGACAACTCCGATGGCAAATCTAACTTATAAGCCAAAGGTCCAATCCTCTCAATGATCTCGTATGGGCTATATACCTCGGGCTAAGCTTACCTTTCTTACCAAACCTCAACGCCTTTCCATGGAGAAGCTCTAAGAAACACCTTCTCACCCACTTCAAATTCCATCTCTTTCCTATGGGCATCCGAATAGCTCTTCATCCGATCTTTGGTGCCTTAAGCCTCTGTTTCACTAGCTTTATCTTATCAGCTGTGACTGCACTAACTCAGCCCCACAAACTTTCTTTCACCTTCCTCATCCCAACATATAGGGTTTTACATCTCCTACCATACAAGGCTTCATAAAGCCATCCAATTCCCAATTCAGTGATAGGAATTGTTGTTAATTCAATCAAAGGTAGGTGATCATCCCAGAACCTTTGAAATCAAAGCACAAGCCCTCGGCATTGCCTCCAAAGTCCGAATGGTCTCTCCGACCGTCCATCGGTCTGCGGATGGAAAGTCAGCTAAATGCAATCGAGTCCCCAAAGCCTCTTGCAAACTCTCCCAAAATCTGGAGGTAAACCTAGGATCCCTATCGACACTATCGAACTCGGAATCCCATGAAGTCGATCACTTCATCCACATACTTCTTAGCCAAAATATTCAAAGAATCATGCGGCGAATCGGCAAGAAGTGAGTGACTTAGTCAACCTATCCACAATCACCCATATAGCGTCATGCTTCCGGCTAGATCTCTAATCCATCGGAAAATCCATAGTTATCTTTTCCCATTTCCACTCCGGAATAGGCGAGGGATTAAGCTTTTGAAGGTGCTAGTGTTCACTTTAACTTGTTGGCACACCAAACATCTTTAGCATACTCTGCTACATCTTTCCTCATTCCTTTCCACCAAAAATGCTCTTTCAAATTCGATACATCTTAGAACTCCCGGATGCATTCATAAGGAGCATTATCGCCTCATCAAAATTTCATCCCTCGACTCTAACTTGCCCGAACACACAATCTACTACCCACAACCATCAATCCATCTTCCTTTACCTCTACATTAGACGGCTTTCCATTCTTTATCTCTTCCCTAAGCTTACTCAGTACTCATCCCGATCACGAAATTCCTTGATCTTCTCCTTGACCTGGCCTCGCCTTGAAACTTGCCAAAATACACTCAGGCCCATCTTGCCTCAACATCACATCAAGTCGGCTAAATCCTTCACAAAGGAAGGTACACTGCTCCACATGTGCCATGGTGGACTTTCTACTCAATGCATCGGCTACTAACATTAGCTTTCCCGGATGGTGTCTATCACCAAGTCATAATCTTTTAGCAACTCTAACCATCGCCTCGCCTCAAATTCAGCTCTTTTGGGTCAACAAGTATTTAAGGCTCTTATGATGCATAAATATCCTAGTGGTAACTCCATACGATAATGTCTCCAAATCTTCAATGCAAAGATTATAGCGGCCAACTCCAAGTCATGGATCGGATAGTTCATCTCATAAGGCTTCAACCGCCTGAGGCATAAGCAATCACTTTCTCTCCTTGCATCAATACACACCTAAACCCTTCACGGAGGCATCACTTGTACCACAATGTACCCATCATTACGAAGGCAATGTCGAATCGGTGCGGTGGTAAGCGCTTCTTCAACTCCTCGAAACTACCTGGCACTCCTCGGTCCATTCAAATTTTGATTCTTCCTTGTTAACTTGGAAAGTGGAGCACTATCAAGGAAAAGCCCTCCACAAACCTCCTGTAATATCCAAATAATCCCGAGAAACTTCTCACTTCAGCCTACATTCTTTGGCGCTTCCCATTTAACCACGGCTTCTATCTTTTGCGGATCACATGCACTCCTTGCTCGGAGATCACATGCCCCAAAATACCACTTCCTTAGCCAAAATTCGCATTTATCGAATTTGGCATACAACTCATTCTTCCTCGATGTCTCCAAGGCAACCATCAAATGATCCTCATGCTCCTCATCACTCTTAGAATAGACCAATATATCATCAATGAAGACGATGATAAATTGATCTAAGAAGGACCTAAAGACTCTATTCATCAAATCCATAAAGACTGCGGGAGCATTTGTTAACCGAAAGGCATAAACTAAAACTCAAAGTGGCCATACCTCGCCCTAAAAGCGGTCTTTGACATCGGTCTCCTTAATCCTCAATGATGATAACCGACCTCAAGTCTATCTTGGAAAAGACTCTCGCCCCTTGCGGCGATCAAACAAATCATCTATGCGGGAGGCGGATATTTTTTCTTAAAAAGTGGCATGATTCAACTTCCTATAATCCACACACATCCATGACGACCCATCTTTCTTCTTCACAAAAAGAACCGGAGCTCCCAGGCGAAGAACTCGGTCTAACATAACCCTTCTCTAAAAGATCCTCCAATTGCTCCTTAAGCTCCTTCAATTCCACGAGCCATCCGATAAAGCGGAATTGAGATCGCGCTTGATGCTGAATGAAGCTCAATGGAAACTCAATTTTCCTAGAGGAGGTAGTCTGGCAATTCCTCGGAAAAGACATCCGGAATTCACGACTCTTTGGAATGTCTTCAACCTCCCTCTATCTGCCTCCATATCTAGCACATAAGCCAAAAGGCCTCACACCCCTTGCTCATCATTCTCTCGCCATCATAGCTGAAATAACCCGAGGTGGACTGACTTTTCTATCTCCCATGAGTATCACTTTCCTGCTATCCTCTAGCTCAAACTCCACCGTCTTACATTTACAATCTAAAGTAACATGATACCTCTCTAATGTGTCCATACCTAGGATCACATCCAATCCTCCCATCTTCAAAGGCATCGGATCCACCACCAATTTTCTCCACTAATCTCTATCTCACAATCTCTATATACTTGACTGATAATAATATATTGGCCGATTGGAGTACTCACCATCAGCGGAGTATCCAATGGGCTCAAACTCCTCCTAGAAATAGTCCTACCCGAAGACACAAAGGAATGGGTAGAACCTGAGTCAATCATAGCAAGCACATAATCATCAAACAGTTTAACCATACCCGCTACAACTTCTGGCGCGGTCTCTGCCTCCTCTCGAGTCATGGCAAACACTGGTGGAACTTGCCCTCTGGATCTGTCTGGAGGATAAGCTCTCTTAGGACCTCCAGAGCTACCCACTTCTGTCACCGCTTTCTGAGCCACTGCCTCTGTCCTTCTAGAGGGCTGCATCTGAGATCCCTCTCTCCTGTCCGGCTTGGGACAAAACTTAGCGATATGCCCCTTCTGGCCACAATTGAAGCATGCTCCTGTCAATCTGCGACATTCTCCTCTATGGAGATATCCACAGTGCTCACACTTAGGAAGGGGTGGTCTCTCCCCATCTCCTCTTCTACTGCCGCCACCGTTGAGACTTGGTGGGAAGCGGAAGAAGTCCTCATCGATCTAGCCGGCTCTCACAGTACTCCTCTCCTCAGATCAGACAGAAAGGCTCTAGCACTTCTCTCAGGCATAGAAGTACCACCTCCCCTCCTGAACTGCTCTCTTCCCTTCCTCTTCCTGTTAATTGCACTCTTGATGTTCTCGAGGTTCTCAACCCTCAGCGCTGCTTCAACCAACTGCTGCAAGTCACAGAAGTTCTGTACTATCACCTTCTCTCTGATAGCCAGGTGCAAACCCGACTCAAATCGACGGCACTTAGCAGCCTCACTCAGCCTCATCTCTGCAGCATATCTAGCCAACTGTGTGAACCGGCCTTTCGTATTCACTTGTTGTCATCTCCCTCTGGGTAAGGCTTAGGAACTCCCTCTGCTTCTGCTGAATGTACACTTCAGACAGATACTTCTTTCTGAAGACCGTCAGGAAGTCTCCCCATGTCAATCCCACTAGTCTCAACTGACTCCCTGACACAGTCTCCCACCAGTGCAAAGCATCACCACAAGCGGTGGCGGCATAGACTACCCTCTCATCATCCTCGCCTCCATCGATCCGGACTCTCTCGGTCTTCCTCAACCGGTCTCGGCTTCCTCGGGATCCGTGGTCCGTGGAAGTCCACCTTCGTGCTTCCTTAGCTTATCAAGCTGTCTTCCCTCTTGTTGGGCCGAACCAGAAGCTTGTGGCATTTGCCCCATGCTTTGAACAAAGCTTGGGTAAATGCAGAACGACTGGGGTCTAACGAGGCACTTGCTCGGACAAACTAGGTGATTCTTGAGTGCGTGAGCGAAGAGGCTCACTACCGCCTACTAGAGGGGCCTCGCCACTCCACAGGGCCACAGACTCATCCGTGCTCTCCTCTCTACGGAGAGTCGGGGTGCAATTGAACCTGCAAAACTCCTCGTGTCCTTCGATGAGGTGGCATCGTACTCCTTCAATGAAAATACTAGTGATTAGCTACAATTAGCTTTTAAGCTTAGTTCTATATGTATGCATGATATGCATGTCACGTAATGCAAACAATCAATTCATAAAATAAACATTTAATCACATACAATGTTCCCTACTATACATTTTAAGCCTAGGAGTAAGCTAAGCTCGATACCAAACAATGTTGGACCCCGTCTCCAAGCCCAACATTCGGACCCATCCAGTAGTAGAAGACCCTGACCGAACACATATGCTAATCACAAATATGGAAAAATTTCACTTTATAAAAATTCAGGGTTAGCTTTTGATAAAATGATCCCTCGGATCTCACGATTCCAACATAGCTGGAATCGCTCAATTGAGTTAGGAATGAAGATGTTATGGTTAAAACACTATCTCGAAGAAAACAATCAAAGCGAGCACTACCGACTTGGTAAGCATTTGAAAATCTTAAAGGCTTAAACACTGATCGGTCTCTTCATAAAAACTTGTAGGTTTATGCCTCTAGTTTAATTTAAAACAAGAATCGCTTTGATCGGAGCTCTATAGCTCGAGATATTTTAAAATTTCAAGCATAGTCATTACTTATCAACCGATCGCCATGCTTCGTTTCAAACCACCATTTTCAATTTGAAAGAAAATCTGATAAGTCCAGTGTAGAAAGGTAGAAAATCTTTTAGAAATTCAATGCTTGAGAATGAGGTCGATCGGAGGTGCATGCAAAAGTTATGGCCAAAAGAAGGAAGAGGGGTCGTAAGACAAAAAGCAGACGATAAAATGAGGCGAAGATGGCGTCATCCTTAGCAAAAAAAAATCAGGCGGAGATGATGTCATCCTCAGCAAAAATCAGACCGAGATGAGCAGTAACATCGTCGATTTTTGCTACAAGAATATCGTCGGTTTTTGCTCGATGGCATCGCCCGGTTTTTGCTCTGATGCATCGTCGGTTTTTGCTACTGAGGCATCGTCGGTTTTGCTTCTGATTGCATCGTCTGGTTTTTACTACAAGATTGCATCGTCGGTTTTTGCTTTCTGATGCATCGTCTGGTTTTTGCTCTGATGCATCGTCGGTTTTTGCTTTCGAGCATCGTAAATGCGGTTTTTGCTCTGATCTGACTCCACTTGCAAAGGTCATAACTTTCCATTCGAACTCCAAATTTAACAAAATTGGTGTCTATTTCATAGAAAGAAAGATCTACATTTTCATGAAGATCACTGACCCAAATTCAACTCTATAAGGGTCAAAATGGTCACAAAGGTTCTGTCTAAAAATCATCATTTGACAAAGACTACATTTAATTCTAACCACTCACACCTACCATTTTAATCCCTCATAAATAGCTTATAAACATCTTAGAAGAACCCTACAGCTCTTTATCACTCTCAAGGAGTCATAAAGCTCCCATACAATCCTCTAACAACACGAAATATCAGAAAATGCAACATACCGAATTTACAAAACTTTTACAACTCCTAACCTTGGAAATTTTCCAGCAAGCTCTTTCAAGGCAAAAACCCAGCAGACACCCAACTGAAATCTCCAAACTTAAAAGAATGGTACACATGCTTCACACATAGGTCACAAATCAACAAAAACATATAATGAAGAGAGTACTAGAGCTCTCATTCTCTTTTCCAATCATAAGAAAGATTCATGCATAGCTTTGGTTACATATTGGCATATTCATCAAATCAAGTACAAAACACAAAAGATGAGATGCTCGATGGTCAATATGCTTACAAAGCTATTCCAAAAGCTAGTTATTAACTTAATACAAAAGTTCCTAAGTTCTTGGAGTGATGTCGATGCCTTGCAAGGTTCAACTCTCAACTTGAATTTTCACCTGAGGAGGGAGAATGGGGTGAGCTAACACGGCTCAGTGGCTAACAAATTTATAGCCATCACATAATGAGCCACACACACACAATTAATAATCCAAAGCATTAGCAATTTACATAATAGGTTGAAAACTCAACTTTATCACCTAACTCACAATTTACTCAACTCATCACACAAGGCATAACATAGAATCATCTTGCAACTAACACCCATCTTATGCATCATAAACACTTATAAATGATGAAATGCACACAATTGGCTCGAGAGTTCCATAGACACGACGGAAACCGAAGTTTACCGTAATCACGACGAGTCCATTTTTTTGGGATCTCGTAAGCCTAAAAGGCGGCAGCCGGAGAAGGCTAATGGGGTCAGCGTGCACGTGACTTCCAAAGGGTTCTCTCTCACCCAAACACAATCAATATGCTCACATATCAAAACACAAGATTCACATTTTACACTTATCGCACTCTTTCAAAGCATCAAAGTTCCATTCTTTCCTCTCAAAACACAAAATTTCATTTTCAATATGCACATAGTATAACAAGATAGCACACATAGGGCTTTGCCCATTACACAATAACTATAAAGATGTTACCCACTATCGTCGAAATCCGGTTCACGATTGCTCTTCCTCTCTCTCTTGAGTGAGGTTTCCTTGGTTCCCTTCAATAAAACACATTTGAAACTCATTGGAAAAGTCGAAACATTCAAGAATCGATAAATCGATATGAAGTCTTAAACCTAACCTACCCATAGCCCATTTAAGCTAAAACAACCAACCCTAGCTTGAATCACAAAACCACTCATCTCTTCTTTCTTTCTTCATTCCTACACAAACCCTAACCTTCATTTCATCCCATTTCTTGAATCTAACTCAAAGGAAGATAGATACTTACCTTAAGCTCTTGATTTCTCTTCTTTTCTCCTTCTTTATTCTTCTCCACAAGCCTCCCACGATTTTCTCTCTTCCTTTCTTCCTTGGCTAGCTCACGTTTTCCTTCTCTTCTCCTCTCCTTTGGATTCTCGACACTCTCTCTTCTCCTCCTCTTCCTTTAACTCTTCTTTAATTCCTTTAATTCATCCTACACCAAAACTACATAGTTTGGCTTTCCCCTACATAAAGGCTTTTGGGCCTCCACCTCCCAAGGCCTACTTCCACCAAACCCACTTATTATTAATCCTCCTTCTACTTAATCCATTTACCTAAGCCCAACATAAAAATATTTACATAAACACATAATTAAATCAATTAAGACAAAATAAAATAATTAACGAATAAATCCATAAATAAATAATTAATTAATTCAAATAAATAAATAAATAAATAAATAATTTTAGGGAATGACATACATAGTGATGTAAGTGGTTTTGTAACTCACTATGAACGTGTAAGTTTATGATTCTTGCATGGCCACTTACATGCTAGTGTAAATGACTGTGCATTATGAAAGAAAATTAAAAGGGCATTTAAGAGGTAAAATGAGGCTTGAAGACTTTAGAGATAGAAGGGGGCAAATTTCTTACCTTTCGAGACCCATGAGGAGCTAAACTTCATACTTCTGGTTCAAAGGGGATGTTAAGCCCGATAAATATGTTTGGAAATTTCTTAATCTAGAAGTGTTGTTCTCACTCTCTTTTGGAATTGATTGTGTTATTCTATGATTAATGTTTTGGGATTTATATATAATGATTTAAACACTTCAAATAGATTATTTATATATCAATCTATTGTTAGAATTTAGTTTGCAACACGTACTCATTGTACATCTAGTTCAATTGTGGTAAACTAATGGTCAAGCATCATTTTAGTTAACATAACATTGCGTTATTTTTCCATACAGCTTTTCCTTTAGCTGTTAGGGTTTCCAATTAAGGTATGACTGATTTTATTGTTGATTGTTATTGCAGCGCTATCATCTTCATCTCCGATGACATACTTCTGCAATATCTCTCTGTAGATCGATTGAGGTGAGTGCTTATAATTTGCTAGTGGTCTCTGGCTCTTGATGAATGTGCTTGTATGTGAACTTCCCATAATATGTTGCTGAATCGTTTATTGATGTCTTCCAATGTGTGAAACTTGACAACACACATGTTGTACGGAGACTGAATTTGCGATGTGATTACTGGTTGAGATAAATGTGTGGTTCTTTTGTAGGGGGACCCTTATTTTTTAAGGGGGTGTCCGAATTATAGGAGAAATGCTGCCAAAATTTTAATAGGTTCCTCGTCGTAGATGATGTTTAAATTTGAACATTAGATCGTTATTTTTATTATTTGAAGATGATAAATGTCATGCATTGAGTATAATATATCATGCCTTGCGTAATAGTTATTATAAAATAAGGTATGAAGAAATTTAATGTTGGATTTCATTGCAGCTCTATCATCTTGATCGCCTGTGACATTGTGCATTGGTCGTGTCGTACTGCAGGAACATTTCTCGGCATTTGAATTAAGGTCATTGCCTATGCTGTAGTTACCAATTTTATCACTTGATTCATGATCTGGCAATTGAACTTCCCATTGCATGTCCCTGAACCATTTGTTGATGTCCTGCAAATGCATGAAACTTGACAACACACATGTTGGACGGAGAGTGAATGTGCGGTGTGATTACTGGTTGAGATAGAAGTGTTTTTCTTTTGTAGGGGGAGTCTGAATTATAGGAGAAATGCTGCCGAAATTTCAATAGGATCCTCGTCGTAGATGGTGTTTAAATTAGAACATGAGCGCGTTAGTTTAATTATGTGAGGATGATAAATGTTTAGCATTGAGTATGAGTATGCTATGTCATGCCTTGCGTAAAATATTTCCAATGAAGGTTTGACTGATTTTATTGTTGGGTTTCATTGCAGCTCTATCATCGCCCGTGACATTCTATATTGCCCGTGACAACGTGATTCAGGAACATTTCTTTGCATTTCAGTTTAGGTCAGTGGCTATGTCATGCCTTACTAAATTTACTGCCTGAGTCATATGCATGTTGCACTGACGAGAATCAATTACAGTCATAATTGGATGGATGCTGTGTAAATGAATATCTCTTAACCTGTAATATGGACATAATTGGATATGCTTATGTGAAATTGTATATGAAGGATTAATTTATTACAATAGGTTTTAACAATAACATTCAATCTTGTATGAATAGTATTTTGGCAATAGTATGATATTTAATATCCATTGAATATCACATTGTGGTCAACCACAATGTGATTACATATATGTCTACAATCATACGGCGTATGATCAGCACGTCGCGTCGTGACATACCCTTGCACGTCGCGGCGTCATGACCTTGAAACTCGTCGCGACGTGCGGGGCTCCGAACCCAAATTTTCAACAGATCTTTAACATTTCCGACTCTTAATCCTTTCCTTTCTCAACTACAACACATCTAAACCATGAATCAAGTCATATACTTCCATTCTAACCTCTTTCTAACTCAAAAACATCAACAAAAATACAAACCCAAGCAAAACTACAACATTTCACCATAAACCCTAACTTCACCGATTTTATCTCAATCCATGCAAATCTAGGGTTAGATTCAACCTAAACAAGAGTAGAAGAGTAAATCTTACCTTAAGGAAGCTTAAAATCTGTCGGAAAACCACCTGGAACTAACTTCCTCTTCTTCTCTTCTTCTTTCCTCTCACTGCCGCCGACTCCCTCTTCGTTCTCTTCTTTTCTATTTCTTCTTTCCTTTTCTTTTTCCTTTCTTTAATTTCTTAAACCTACAAGATAGGGCAAAGACTATAATGCCCCTCCATGCAAGCATAAAACCTCTTACCCTTAAGTGTCTTGCCCATTTTGCCCTCAAACATTTTACTCTTCCATAAACATTATTCCATACTAATCTCAATTAAATCCAAATTTTCCATGAATATTCTCAATAAAATCAAACTATACCATAAATCATAAATCAAATTAATTCATACTTAATAACTTCAAGAAAACAAAATTTTGGTCCCCAACATTTCTCCCCCTCTTAAAAGAAATTTCGTCCTCGAAATTTACCTGAGTCATGGAAAAGACTTGGATACTTCTCTTTCATGGCGTCTAAGGGCTCCCACGTGGCTTCTTCCACTGCATGGTTCCTCCACGTAACCTTAACTAGCTGAACTGTCTTATTCCTGAGGACTTTTTCCTTGGTGTCCAAGATCTCTCTTGGTACTTCCTCATAACTTAAGTCGCCTCTCAATGAATGTACGAAACTCGAATGACATGAGAAGGATCTGATCTGTGCCTTCTCAAAGATGGAAACATGAAAGACATCATGAATGCAGAGACAACTCTGGCAGTAACGCCAACTCAGTAAGCTAGAGGTCCGATCCTCTCAAGAATCTCATATGGACCTACATATCTTGGACTCAACTTGCCTTTCTTACCAAACCTCATAACTCCCTTCCAAGGCGTCTTGAGAAATACTTTCGCCAACTTCATGCTCCATCTCCTCCAATGAGCATCGGTGTAACTCTTCATCCTGTCTGGGCTGCCTTAAGCCGCTTAACTAGATTAACTTTCTCCATGACCATCTGAATCAACTCGTCCGACTAGCTTCCTCTCGTCCTTCTTCATCCCAAAGATATAGGAGTCCTGCACCTCCGTCCATACAAAGCCTCATATGGAGCCATCTGAATGCTAGAGTGGTACGAGTTGTTATAAGCAAACTCGACCAATGGCAAATGCTCATCCCAAGCTCCTTGAAATCCATAACACATGCTGAACATTCCTCAAAGGTCCGAATGGTCCTCTCAGATTGACCATCCGTGCGAGGGTGAAATGTCGTACTAAAATGCGACTTAGTACCTAAAGCTTCGCAAGCTTCCCCAAAATCTCGATGTGAACCGAGGATCCTGTGGAAACTATAGAACTGGAATTCCATGCAATCTCACTACCTCATCAATGTACTTCTCGGCTAGCACATGCAACGAATCACCGCTTGATTGCGAGAAAATGGCTGACTTCACAACCGATCCACTATAACCCATATGGCATCATGCTTCTCATCGTCTTAGGCAAACCCATTAGAAAATCCATGGTCACTCTTTGCCACTTCCACTCAGGAATAGACAATGGCCTTAACTTGCCCGAAGGCGCTGGTGTTCAGCCTTGACTTGCTGACACACGAGACACTTACTGACATACTCTGCTACATCCTTCTTCATGCCCTTCCACCAGAAATGCTCTCTCAAATCTCTGTACATCCTGGTGCTACCTGGGTTCATGGCATAAGACGCATTGTGTGCCTCATCCAAAATCTATCCTTAACTTCCTGGCGTGCGGAATGCAAAGTCATCTCCCCTTCGTCATAAGTCCATCCTCTCTCACTACTACCTCAGAAACTTTACCATTCTGAATTTCCTTCCTAAGCTTGCTCAAACCTGCATCCTGAGCCTACAACTCCCTAACCTTCTCCCTGAGTATAGGCCTAACTCTGAAAGTAGCTAGGAGGCAATTTGGTTCCTCCTGCTCCAAGCTTATCTTAAGCTTGGCCATCTCTTCCAATAAAGGAAGATACACTGCCCGAACATGAGCAATAGAGGACTTCCTGCTCAAAGCATCTGCCACTACGTTCGCCTTGCCTGGGTGATACTCAATCAACAAATCATAGTCCTTGAGCAGCTCAATCCACCTTCTCTGCCTCAAATTCAACTCCTTCTAGGTCAGCAAGTACTTGAGGCTCTTGTGATCCGTAAAGATCCTTGTCTGAACCCCATAAAGATAATGCCTCCAAATCTTCAAGGCAAATATCACTGCTACCAACTCCAAGTCATGAGTCGGGTAATTCAACTCATACTGCTTCAGTTGCCTTGAAGCATAAGCTATCACCTTATCTCCTTGCATCAACACACAGCCTAGACCCTTCCTCGAGGCATCACTATACACTGTATAGCCTTCATCACCTAAAGGCAAAATCAGCACTGGAGCACTTGTCAATCTGAGCTTGAGCTCCTCAAAGCTCTTCTGGCACTCATCGGTCCAGATAAACTTCTGATTCTTCCTTAACAGCTTGGTCATCGGAGCAGCTATCATGGAGAATCCTTCTACAAACCTCTGTAGTAACTGCAAAGCCCGGAAAACTCCTTACCTCACACCTTGTCTTGGGTACATGCCAACTTACTCTCGCTTCAACTTTCTCGGATCAACATGTACACCATCCTGCGAAATCACATGTCCGAGGAAAGTCACCTCACGAAAGCCGTAACTCACACTTGCTAAATTTGGCATAAAGCTCTCTTCCTAAGAGTCTGCAAAATAATCTGAGATGCTCCTCATGCTCTTCTTCACTCTTGGAATACACGAATGTCATCTATAAACACTATGACAAACTGATCCGAAACTCCCGAAGACCACATTCATAAGATCCATGAAAGCGGTGGAGCATTGGTTAAACCGAATGGCATAACCAAAACTCATAGTGCCCATAACGGGTCTCGAATGTTGTCTTGCTAACATCGGACTCCTTGATTACGAATGATGATAGCGACACGAGATCAATCTTCGAGAAAACCCTAGCTCCTACTGAATGGTCAAACAGATCATCTATCCGTGGCAGCGGATACTTGTTCTTAATTGTCACCTTATTAAGCCTCCGATAATCAATGCACATCCGCCATGATCCATCCTTCTTCTTAACAAACAACCTTTGGTGCTCCCCGAGGAGACGACCTGGGCACGACATACCCCTTCTAATAGTTCCTCCAATCTGTTCCTTAAGCTCCCTCAACTCATTTGGAGCCATCCTATACTAAGGATAGAAATAGCACGGTTTGGGAATCAAGTCAATGATAAACTCGATTTCCCCGGCGGCAAACACAGTAACTCATCCGGAAAACATCCGAAACTCCCCACAACCGAAATCCTCTATTAATATTCCGAGCTTAGCTCGACATGAAACGTTAAGCGATGTTATAACACGTGTCTGTTATGATTTGGTTTCTAGATATGTGGCTAACATAGATGCCTAACTTTGGATTCGATCTTGTAGAATAACAGTTCTCCAGTTATGAGTTTCAGCGATAGATCTTGGATGTATAGACGTTTAACCGCTGATGGTTTCATTAATCCTGAATTTGTTGAGGGAGTTGATGCGTTCATTCAATATGCTTGTTCGCAACGTGCATATATGGATGGGCCAAAGATCAGATGTCCATGTAAAAAGTGCAAGCATAAATGTTTCTTGTTGATTGATGAAGTTCAATTGCATTTGTTGAGAAAAGGGTTTGTTCTGAACTATTTTCAATGGACCCGACATGGGGAACCCTTGGTTGCTAGCACCTCAAGGAGAATTGAAGAACCTACGTGTATGAACTTAAATGAGAATGAAGTTGAGGATGGATATGGTAGACATTTTGGTGATGGGCCGGAAAACTATTACAGGCAAATGGTGCACGATGGAGTCGATCATACATTTGAGCCAAATGGGGAAAATGTTGACGAAGAACCTAACCAACAGGCAAAACAATTCTTCGACTTACTACAACCAACTGATCGAGAAATGTGGCCAAATTGTGAGACAATGACTCAGTTGTCATCAATTGCTCGCATATTGAACATAAAGAGTGAAGGTCATATTTCGGATCGCAGTTTTGAAAATATTCTTGAGTGGTACAACGAATCATTGCCAGCTGATCATACAATGGTTGATAGTTTTTACAACATGAAGAAACTTATTCGTGGTCTTGGTTTGCCTGTGGAAAAAATTGACTGTTGTCGAATCGGATGTATGCTGTATTAGGGAGACGATATGAACTTAGAACTGTGCAAATTTTGTGGTCAACCTAGGTTTAAGGCCAGAAAATGTTCTACGAAACAAAAAATAGTTCTATGGAAGCGGATGTATTATTTTCCTCTCACTCGTAGGTTGCAAAGGCTTTATGCTTCTGATGTGACTGCGTCTCACATGAGATGGCATGCTGAACACGAATAGGAAGATGGAGTAATGACTCATCCATCAGATGCATTGGCATGGAAATATTTTAATGACATGCATGTGGAATTTGCGGTTGACAGTCGAAATGTTCGGTTGGGTTTGTCGACGGATGGATTTCAACCATTTGGTCAATCTGGACAGCAATATTCTTCGTGGCCAATTATCATAACTCCTTATAATCGTGGATGTGTATGAAAGAGGCATATATGTTTTTGACGGTGATTGTCCCAGGGCCAACAAATCCGAATCAAAAATAGATGTGTTCTTACAACCATTGATATCTGAATTGCAACAGCTTTGGGACTATGGTGTTCAAACTTATGATGTATCTAAGAAACAGAATTTTGTGTTGAGAGCAGCTTTGATGTGGACTATTAGTGACTTCCCAGCCTTTGCCATGTTATCTGGATGGTCAACCACTGGGACGTTGGCCTGTCCTTATTGTCGCAATGATTCTGATGCGTTTTATCTGCCTAATGGAGAGAAAATATGTTGGTTTGACAATTACAGGAAATTTCTACCTGCAGATCATCCGTTTAGGCGCAATAAATATAAGTTTAGAAAAAATCAGACGGTTCACACCCCTTCGCCTCCGATAACATCCGGTGAAGAGGTCTTGCAAGAAATTAAAGAATTAGGGTTGCTGAAAGTGACAGAATTAGAGGCCGATGATGTTAATTCAACCATTAGTCAGAACTTTGGCTGGCGGAAACGAAGCATTTTTTGAGATTTTCCATATTGGAAAACGAATTTGATTCGTCATAATCTAGATGTGATGCACATTGAGAAAAATATCTTTGACAACTTGTTCAATACCATAATGAACATTGAAGGGAGGACAAAAGGCAATGCAAAATCACGAGATGATTTGCAACTTTTTTTGCAAAAGAAATGAGTTACATAAAGATCTTCACACAGGTAAATATCCAAAAGCATGTTACACTTTGGACAGGAGACAAAAGGAGTTTATATGTGAATGGTTGAAAAGTGTTAAGTTTCCTGATGAATATGTTTCAAACTTGGCTAGGTGTGTGGATCTAAGAAAGTACAAATTATTTGGGATGAAAAGTCATGATTCTCATGTATTTATGCAAAGGCTTATCCCAATTGCATTCCGGCAGTTGTTACCTTCTAAGGTATGGGAAGCTATAACAGAGTTAAGTTTGTTTTTTAAAAGCTTAACCTCAATTGAAATCAACATTGGTGTGATGGAAAAACTAGAACATGAAATTCCCGTAATTTTTTGTAAATTAGAAGGCATTTTTCCTCCAAGCTTCTTTGATCAGATGGAGCATCTACATGCATTTAGACACGAGGCAAAACTTGCGGTCTAGTTCAATATCGATGGATGTATCCATTTGAGAGGTAAGTAGACAAATATTACTGCAATAACCATTTACAGGCTTTGTCAAATGTGTTCTAATCAGTATTTTGGTTCCTGTAGGTATTTTCATCACTTAAAAAAATGTTAAAAACAAAGCTAGAGTTGAAGGTTCCATATGTAATGCCTATTTAGTGGAGGAAGCGAGTACGTTTTGTAGGTATTATTTTGAGTCGCATGTTCACACAAGAGCAAGAAAAGTTCCTCGTAATGACGAGGGGGACGAACGAGCCAAGTTGATGGAAACTTGTCCATCTTTTCATATTCTGGACGAACATCTGGGCGTGCGACAAGAAGAATGTTAACTGAGGAAGAGATCGAGGCTGCACATGGTTATATTGTATTGAACTACGAAGAGCTTTTGCCTTTCGTGCAGTAAGTTGCACATGAATATTTCTGTATTTACCTTTGTGTCGTCTTCATCCCTAAAAATAGTCATTCTGTATTTAGATTGTACGAGACATTGTTACGGGAGATAATGTCGGGTATGACGGAAGATGATTTAAATAAAGAAGTTGGGAAACACTTCCCTCGATGGTTTGAGAGATATGTAAGTTTTCACTTACAATCTTCTTAAATATAATTTGAAGTTATATTTTACTTTTTTCATGAAACTAAATTCTTTGCGATGCTAAATCGGATTTTTTAGGCTTTAGACAATCCAATCGAGAACAAGATGATTTGTGATATTGCAAAGGGACCTCTACGAACTGTTAAATCGTATCCGGTGTATTTCATTAATGGATACAAATATCATACGGAATGTCATGGGCATAACATATCAACAATAAATAGTGGGGTTTCAATACAGGGAGAAACGATGGATTACTATGAAAAAATTATTGAAATACTGGAAGTTGAATACCACAGTTTTCCGGTTAAGCGATGTGTGATATTTAAATGTGAATGGTATGACCCGACACCAAATCTCGGAGTAAAGGTGCATACAATACAATTTAGTTGAAATCAATCACCAAGAAGATTGCGTCAATTTGAACCTTTCGTCTTAGCTGTGCAAGTTAAACAGGTTTGTTACATCCCTTTTCCGAGCTTACAATGAGATAAGGCAGATTGGTTAGCGGTTTGCAAAGTTAAACCTAGAGGTGTTTACGAATCACATAGAAGAGGAGAGCATAGTCTTGAAAGTGAGGCGTTTCAGGAAGATGTGACATTTATCAATGCATCTGTTACGTATGACGATAATGAACCTGTTAGACCCCGATCCCTTTTTCTTTATTAAATAGGTTTGTTTAAATTATTGGTAAGTTCATTATCTTTTGGCTAGTATTAATAGAAGTAATTAGGGTTTCAATTAAGGTTTTATTAGATTTCCAATTGGTTAGAATATTTGGGAATTTTTTAGAGCAATAATTAGTAATTGAAGAAATCGAGAGTTAGAATTTATAGCAATAATATTAAATTTCAGGAATTTAGTTAAATTAGAATTTTAATTTTGTATTATATTTTCAATGAATAAGAATTATTCAATTAGGTCATGTTAGGAATAAATTAGAATTTGTTTAAATGGTTATAAGGCTTTAGGTTTATTAATTAAGTGGGCTAGGGTTTGTATGGAAGATTAAATGAAAAGGAAGGGAGCTTATGGGCTTTTAAGTGGGAGCCCACAAAGTTAAGTTTGAAATGGAAAGAGGAAATGAAAATTTGGTGAAAGTGAGAAGGAGGAAATTTTGGGCTTGAAGACTTGGCTTAGGATGTTAGTTAAGGAAGAGAATTTATAAAGGAAATAAAAAAAGAATAAAAAATGAAAGAGGCCAACGAAATTTCATGGAGGGAGAGGCATAAGTGATGTCGTTTTTGTGCATAGGAAACAAGTGAGAAGAAGCCAAAACCTAAGTCATTTTCCAAGTTATACGAAAGTACACCAAAGAAGAGAGAAGTGAGTGGAGTTTCGAAAATCCAAAGGAGAAATAGAAGGGAGAAGGTTTCGGCCATCAAGAAAGAAGGAAGGAAGAAAAAACGTGAAGCTTTTGGGAGTTTCTAGGATTTCGTGAAAGCTAAGTGAAAGGGGAGGAGTTGTCTTTCATTTGATCCAAAGGAAGAAGATTTCGTGAGTGTTTAACAAGGTAAGGATTTCGGATTTTCCTTGATTTCTTGTTCTAGTTTGACCTTCCTTGCTCAAGAATGATGTTGGAAGTTACTTGATGAAGAAAGAAGAAGGTTTAGATGGAGGTTTAAAATTTCAGATTTGGGGTAGGATTAGGGTTTACGAAATTGTTTAAAAATTTTGTTAGATTTTGCCTTTTTCTTGGTTAATATGATGATTGAAGATGGTTAGATTAGGAAAGAATGGAAAAAGAGAAGAAAATGGATGCTTGGAAAATTTCAGATTTGTGTATGGCCTAGGATATGAAAATTTGCGAAAATGGGATTGGATTTGAAGGGGATTTCGAGTTGGTATGGCCTAGGGAAGGTATAAGAAGGGTTAGGTAAGGTTACGTCGGTTTAATTTTAAGTTTCGTTATGTTCGTAAAATTTCAGCATAGGCATCATTGAGTAATTGGCCTAATTATGTGTTGATGAAGGGTTGTATGCCTTGGTTAAGGTAAATTAATGTAATTGGAGATATAAGGAAGATTAGATTAGTTTAAATGTAAGTTTTTCTTTTTTATTTAAAATTCCAGCACTTTACTCTTTTAATTAATTAGCCTTATTATAATTGAATTAAGGTCAATCAAGGCGTTTGGAAATTGAGGAGAGTCAAAACAATCCATTGGGGTAAGTTAACCCAATTCCTAGCCATCGAAGTCAAGGTGGGTAACTTTTAATCATTAAGTATTGGGCTATGATTTGTGAATTTTGAGCGAATGTGATAGTTTAAGCGTGTATTATGTGCCTTTTGATGTATATATGTGTAAAGGTTTGTAAAATTGTTTGTTAAATGATAAGGTGTCGAATATGTGAATTTGGAGATTTTATGCATATGATTTGTTGAAATGGCAAATTGTAGCAAATCCTTCGGGATGATTGTTTAATTGAAAATGAGTTGGAACCTTGATTGAAAATGATAAAGTGAGTATGCAATTTAGAATGAATGCCTAAGGTGATCTTGTATGATTTCGTGGGTTTGTAGTGATCCCTCTGTTTAACAAGCGCGACTTGTCATAGACTTTGCCCGCCGCTCATAGTGGCATAGGAGTTCAAATCGGACTCCCCTACATTCCTGACTACACATGGTCGCTTGTCGAACATGTGTAGTACATCTATTAGGATCACTCGGACCACCTGATATGTGCTTTTGTGCTGTTATCTGACATTTGGTGATTTTGTAATTGTTTTATTTGTTAGAAAATGAAATTGATGGTTATTGACATGAAATTATCATTATTGATGCATGTATTAGCTTATGCTTAATTATTAGATCATTACCCACTTGATAGTCGTGCTCACCCCTTCCTTCCCTCCACAGGTCTTGAGCGAGAAACTGGGTCGACGCATCGGGAATAAAGCATCCTCCGATGCTTTTGCTTTTAAAGTTAAACTTTTATAAAATGATGCTTTGGCTAGCATTTTAGACTTTCTTTTTGGAAGTTGATGTATTCGGGCTAAAATGCTCTTTAAAGCATTGTATTTGTGTATTTCATGTAAACTTTTAAGGTTTTGAGGTTTCATTGTATATTTGAATATGTTTAAGTATGTATGCATATATGCTTGCATGAGTGAGAAGGTAAAAGCAAGCATGAGCTTGTGAATGCCTTTATGAGGAAAAAAACAAATGAATGGATGTTTAGTAGTTAGCTTGAAATATGTAGAATGATTAAAATTAATGCGTTACTATCCGGATTTGATGTTTAGAAGTTAGGTTGAGAAATGGTTAGACTAATAGGGTGTGTGGTTGCCTTTAAACTGCGTTTTGTGCGGGTTTGAGTAAGCGTTGAAGTTTTGGCTAGATCAATTTTAGGGAGGTGCTGTCCATTTTAAAAAAATGGGCAGCTACCTTGTATTGTGTTTTAGAGTATCTTGAGTTAAAATTTGGAAAAGGGTATTTCTTAAAGTTGATAAAGTTTGGCAAGATCTTTAAACGGGTAAAAGGGTTAAGTTTCGAATTAGGATGAAAAAGTTATGGGCGTTTGAAATTTTCAGATTACTATTCATTTGGTAAATGTTACTATTCATATGGTAATTTGCTTTATACCAACCTTAAACAAGTTTCCATTTCTTTTAATGATAAATATGACTTTTGTTCCTTCCTAATTGTTTTAAATAACGTTATATCTTTCTGGTACAGTTATATAGGTCATACTCGATTCCTTTTGGTTAAAATGTCATACATTTTCAACTTTTGCAAAGGTATGAAAAGGTAAGCTTGGTAAACCTTTAAAACAACTCATGGATGATTCTTTTTCTATGTTTAGAAATAAGATTCGATACGTTTAATTTTATTTGGAAAATTCGGATTTCGGGTAAAAAGGTTACAAATGAATCAAGTTGGATTTTAAGTAAACCTATAAGAATCATTTTCCTATTTTCTTTGTATCTTTGTCTTTTGACCTTCGATTCACATGAGATTTGAAACGTTAGTTAACTAGCTAAATTTTCTATCCTTTTTCGGTAAAATGAGAGTGTCGGGTTTTAGTTGGATTTTAAGGCCGATGAGTGTTGAATTTGCCCGAAAGGTCGTTTTGCGACCTTCAAAGGTCCGATTGAGGTAGTAGCTTAGTTATAGGAGCAATGATGGGCCCTAAATGATCAAAGCTATTGGAAGAGACTTATGGTCAAGCTATCCAACTTTATTCGGATGAAGTGAAATTAAGTCCAATTTGAGGATTCTTTCGTGGTGAGAATCGCTTCCTCGTGGGGCCTGGCGGCCGAGATGTCACGCAGAGCGTCGGACACGTGTCGCACTGTGGAGGGGTTCCAACACTTATGGTATCGAGCTTTCGGTTTAGGTTGGGTAGAAGGAGAGCGTTAGGATTGCATGATTAGTGTCCTTTTGTATTGTTTTCACTGATTTTACATGCTTATATGGTAATTTCGACTATATGATGATTTGTAACCTGATTTTAGCCTGATTTCTTTTGAACTAACGTTTTTCACTGGTTTTATTTTGAAGGAGTAAATATGCCACCTCGGTGTAGGTCCCGCGGCACTCTTTCTCGCTCTAGCTCTCGCCAGGGGAGCACTGATGAGTCTCATGTCCCACAAGATGCAGGGACACACTCAGCTCCTGACTCAGAGGCACCTAGTGTGCAACCTGAGGAGCAACCTCCTCCTCCTCCTCCTGCTATGCCTGCGGTGGATTCGCAGTTTTTCCAGACTTTTGCCCAGGCATTCACCTTGGCCATGGGTCAGGGATCTCGTGCCCAGCTCAGCTCCAGTGATTAGAAGTGAGGCAAGATGACAAGTTATGAAGTTTGGTGCGGTGGACTTTCATGGTACCACTAATCCGAGGAAGTCAAGCTTGGATGAAGAGGAGAGAGAGGGTTCTGGTGTAGATGAAATGCACAGATGAAGAGAAGTTGGAGTATGCAGTGAGTCTTTTGCAGGGGAATGCTCTTCATTGGTGGGAGTCGGTACCACTGAGTCAGGCGGTACCTCTGTGTTGTTATGGAAAGATTTTGGAGAATTATTTCAGAAAAAGTATTTCTCCGGGTTTATATGCAAGAAAAGGCCGAGAGTTTATGAATTTGGCTCGTAGGAGTCAGTATCTGTTAGTGAGTATGAGTGAGATTCACCCAACTGTCTTGTATGCAACATATATGGTGGCTAATGAAGAAGATAAGTGCAGAAAGTTTTGAGGAGGCCTCCACCGGGAATCGAGGAGAAGGTAGTGATTCATAATTTCTCGATTATCGCTAGCTAGTGGATCACGGCACTCCAGCAGTAAAACTGGAGAACATCGATAGGAGGTGAGCAGGAAAAGAAAGGCAGAGAGTTTCCTAGGAGAGGGGTAGTGTTCAGACTGCTTCGTGGGTGAGAAGAGTTTCGGGTGCGAGTCGTGGAGGCAAGAAGGTTCTCAAAGAGCGGGCGGTTGAGCGAGAGGTCGGAGGCCTCCTCGGTGGGAGAAGCAAGCAGGAGGCGAGAAAGCGAACCCGACCCCTCTATGTGAGTGTAGCACCACTCCCGACGAGACCCGAACCCGACATCAACGGTGATATCCGAGCCCGTGACCCATGAGGTGGTGTACTAGAACAATCACTACCTTTTAAAACTCATTGTAACACTTTTCTTTTTCAAAACAGTTAAACAAGCGGAAATCAATAAACACTTTAGGCCTAATTTGCTACGAAAATCTTTTCAATCAAATAAGATTTCAGTCACAAAAGGCACTCAATTGTGCTCAATCAGTGCATAAGTAGAAAGGCATGACCCAACTGGGTTCCAATGCCATTTCGAACACATTTCAAGAATCACTAAAACACAATACAATTTTACATTTATCTAGTTAGGGCCCACTTGAACAAATCACTATACTAATGCAGATGTGACGACATCGATCCCGACCCGACGCCTTGCTAGCGGTAGACATACTCCCGTTGGTCTAACGGGTACTCTTGATTCTGAAAAACAATTGCAATGTTGGGTGAGTTTGCGAACTTCGGAGAAACCATCATCGATGGTTCACCCAACTCATGCATTCACAATTCATATACACACTTTCATATATTCACATGCATTCGATTTCACTTTCACACAGTTCACTTTAGATCATTTACATATGCAGATGCATGTGACACTTTCATTTCATTTCATTGTTGTGACCGGCGCAATCGTAAATCGGTAATCACATTTTGGCAAGTAGGAGGGCCCTCGGGTATGCACTCATCGCCCACTCACATTAGGGATAGGAGAGCCGCTGGGTATACACTAATCCCTTTCACATAATAGGACCCCACACCCACCCGTAGGTGTTTGCGTGTTTCTATCGGCGTGTGTTCATGGGTTTTACCATGGCGTCCTCAAATATACAGTAACGTCTCGGGTCAACAACTATCATTATCTGATCATTTAATTATGCATGAGTGCATATGTCATTCACATTTCACTGTCATATCTCATTTCTTCGGACCTTTAGTCCGGTATTTCGATCATATACATATCTCAATTATTTCACTAACACGTTTACAATTTGATTCACTATTGCATTTATGCACATTTATTCACATTTTGCACTTCCATATCTCAATCCAATATTTCGAACACCCATGGTTCGAAATCAATCAAAACAGTCACACATATCCATCCGTATCTTCACATGGCATATGTACACAAAATGTAACACATATAGGTTGAGAAACCAATTAGGTTACTCACCTGCACTTCCGAGCTATAGCCTGGAAGTCCGAATACCGTCCGTGGAATGTCGATCCATCAGAACCTTCATAACAAATCAAATAAATCACATTACCAATTGTGCCAAATTTAATAATCAATAGCAATTACGATAAATACTATACATGTTATGACATCCCCGATCCAATTCCCGAATTTCTCAATTTGATCACTCTCATAACAATTTCAGATACCATTTATCAATTTACCAATTTCTATACTCTATAACCACATTTCAATTAAAATCATATTCACTAATCATTTGTCATTCGATCCCGATAATCATCTGATTCAAATTCCGAATTTCCATTCTTACCAGTTCAATATTCATAGTCTCCAAATTCCAATTAATCTCTAATAAACCAAATAATTTAAAATAAATCCTCAAGCTCATTACTTGTAATAATCACCTTATAAACACTTAATTTCATTCTTCCCAAATTGCAATTCCTAGCCTCAACAATTCAATTAATCCAAAACCATTCCATGAAAATAATCCTACAAAGATTCCAATTAAAACCAACCACTTCACATATTTTCCTTTTAACACTTTCCTTATCATTTACAGTCAGAAGACCTTTACCAATTTCTTGATGTATCCAGTATACAATCAATCCTATTATAACTCCAAATTCTTTATATACTTATCCTTTACAATTTCACATTTATCACTGCCTCTATTTGCATTTAATCTCCCAATACCATGTTCGAAAAATAATAATTCATCCACTAATTATTCTACCAAGATCAAATTCACTCTTATAAAACTTCCATGTCAAACAATTTCCTCAATCGTGCCAATTTCTCTTATTCACTTTTCAAATGTATTCAATCGATCAACATCCACTTTGAACACAATTTAAACATTTCACTCTAAACACAAGTAAGATATGTTGCTCTTGATAGCATAATGACTCTTCATATCAATAATCAATTTATATCATTTCCTAATTATCGGTTGTCTCCAATGAGGAACAAATTTTCTCACGATCTTTCTCCATTTCATCAAATATATTTTGACACACATTCTTTTACACTGGATTCTCCACATATTTCAATTTATTCACTATCATTTCAAACAAAATTTTCAAAACCACTTTATACTTTCCGATATTCACACAAAATATATCTGACCCGATATTCTCCTCAAATCACAACTAATATCCTTTTACTGTTCAATACTCCTATTACACAATCAAACTCTTTACATTATCATAACTCATACCTTTTATTCTATCTTTTACATGAGTATCCGCTAAGATCGGGACTCCCTAATAACAACTTTTCATTCATTTCACATTTATCTCCAATTTTCCTTTCATTACTAAACTTTTCAATTTTAATCATCTAATCAACTTAATTCAATTCAGGAAATTCTTCTTTCAATTCCTAATCATCAACCGTCGTCACATTTCTTATCGATTTCAATTATTCACAATGTCTGTGACGATCAATCTATACCATAATCCACATAACCAAAGCATCTCTTTTGATACCGCTCATTGAGGTACATACCATTTACAGATTACATTAATTTACCACTTAGTCACTTACGCTAAAGACACTTCAATCTCGGTTGATCTTTGACCACCTTTTTCCTTTTCGCACCTATCCTCGATCACGAGGCTTTTCCTTACCAACATCCTAATTACAATCTCAAATCATTTCCAAATATCACTATAAACACTTTTGGTTCTTACTCTATCTCACATGAACTTTTAACTATTTGACTTAGCGGTTATCCACTAATGCACCAATTGATTTCGATATCATTTCAATTTATCGGTGTGCATTCGCATAGGCAAACCGTGACCTTAACAACTTTTACTTTTCTTCTCTCAATACTATTTTCTCTCGCTTTGATCCTTTCACCATTTTGTTTTACGTAACCACACTCAAATCCATTATCACAAATATACATTCATTGTTGCTTTCTCACTTAACATATTCAAATTCTAGGCATAGTCCTCCAATCATGACTCTATCACGCTTCATTGTAACTCTAATCATAAAACATTTTATTTACCATCTTTCACATATCTCTATATTTCTTCTATCACTCCAGAACTACGATATACTTAGTCACATCTATTTCACATTCACGCTTTTTTCCAATATCACTCTAATGTCGTATTTCATAATCGCCTATCAATACCAATACACTAAACCTCCAATCATCATATCGCATCAGTATACTTGTTCTTTTCTTTGATTTCTACAATTTTCATTTATCACATTTTCCCATATCATCTTTTCCTCACTATTTCTAACCACTTAAATCACTAGTATGCTGTGCTCATGTATGAGACTCATATGCTAGACAAAGGGGATCAGTCGTCACTTGTCTGCCGAGACATAACTTATATGCATGCACTTTGACACATTTGTCTCAGAATGCCCATGTAAGATTGTACTTCTGGGCTCTGATACCACCTAATGTAGCGCCCCCTTACCATAGAGTATCCACCGGAACGCCCGTAGGTCATTCCGGCACATATCCTACGATAAGAGATCACTACTAACAACCACCACTAGACTCCTCATGGCATCGTAATCATAAAGCAGTACAAAGAAATTGGCCACTTTTTCTAAACTAAACTGGATTCCGTTTCATTCATTCAAAATTTAGAAATTTACAACTGTCAGTATTTTCCGTCTATACATGTGCCAAAACACTGCACACTAAATACCATACAGTAATGTACAACGAACAGATCTAACTATAAGTCTCCAAAAGAAAGCCCAGCTGATCGACCTTTGAGCCATAGCCTCTCTCGCCAATCCACAGTACACGGCTCTACAGTCCTGAGGGAGCTATCCGTCTACACTTAAGCCTGAAAAAAATAGATTGCAATTTTGGATGAGTTTGCGAACTCAATGAGAAACCATCATCGATGGTTCTCCCAATTCATGCATCACATAAGCATGATACAGTACGCATCCAGAATTATACAAAACACAATACTAATACAATCACAAGACAATTACTACGAGATCCGATCCGCGATACATAGAACGTTGTATATATCCAAATCAAATGCGATGCCAAATATTGGTCCAAGATGCAATGCACATGTGACTCTTTTCGATTCATTCTGATGATTGTGACCGGCGATAACAAATGTCAGTATAGACGCGTCTGGGGAGAATTATCTCCGTCGAGCTCGAGGCTCGGTCAAAGATATCGAGCTCTGGCTCGGTTGATCTGATGGCATCTCTTGTTCACAATTTTCCTTTTAACAACAGTGATGCATTTGTGCATGAATGCACATGTCCCATATCGATAAACATGGTAATACGGTCCAAATACACAATATAATCATACAATCCAATTAACAAAGATTGCCTAATGCTTATTTCATACCAATCGGGCCATATATAACCACATAATCCCGTAGGCGATCAATTCACGGTCATAATCCACGAATCCCGTAGGCAATCAATTTACAACAATAATTCATGTATTCCCGTAGGCAATCAAACCACGTTAACACATAGATTGGAATAACCAACTAGGTTACTCACCTAATCACTTCCGCTAACGCAGGAAGTCTACAACGTCCGTGGGATGACGTTCCAACTGTGCCTCTATAACAATTAAAAAGAGTACACGTTACCAACTGTATAATTAGAGATATCAAACAATGCACATGAAACAATTAAAACATACACAACGCATGTTCATGGCATTCCCGGCCCTAATCCAAAATTTTCCCAATTTCCTATAAAATGAAATTCAATGACTCACGAGTCCGATGCCTCAAGAATCGGGTCAATCGGGTGTCGGACGGACAAGTTATAAGCAAAAGAATGAAAAAGGTCAGTACAAGTCGACTTATTTGAGAAGACAAGTCGACTTGCCCTCTTTTTGCATGCATAAGTCGACTTATTTAAGATACAAGTCGACTTATCTTACTCCCATGACAGATCTGGAGAACTTTCTCCAGCATGCCAAACAGTGCAACATTTTATAAAATCCGTAACTTTCAATTCCTTTGTCAAAAAATTACACAATAATTATACTCATAAATATCCCAATGTTATCAACAACTTTCATGAACAACCCAAAATCAAATTCAATTGATAACTAAGTCAAATAATTCAATCAATGATGCTGCCCCAGAAATCACCAAATCTGGACAGTAATGTTCTATCAAGCATAACTCTCTGTACACAAGTCAAAAAAATGACTACCTTATATCATTGGAAAGATAAAACCACATACTTCAAGTTTCATGAAGAGCTTAAGAACCAATTCCATCAGTAACCAATCCAAAACTCTTATACAAGTTTCTGTCATGATCAGCAGCTAACACCTTTATGCAGGTTCAGGATTTGAAAATTCATAACTCCCAAATCTGATCTCCAACAATTACGTTCTATATACCCTTTTCAAGATAAATGTTTCTTCTACAACTCTTCAGAAAATCACTAAAGCTAATTCAATCCACAAAAAATCGATAAAATTGCTAATAATCAGAATGTGCACCAAATCCACACTTAGTCTAGGTTTCCACAAAATGCTCAAAACCAGTCAAGAGTAAACAGCTCATATCTCCCAATATACATCTCGAAAAATAGCAAGATCAGTTGGAATGGAAATCTAACTTAATATGCTTCAACTTTCATGAAGATCATTTTCCCAAATTCCATGTCAATTAATTTATAAAAATCAGCAAAACACTTTGGTCATAACTTCGGTTACTGTTCACAGACACAAAAACAAAAACTTTCCATGCAAATTTTCGACCTTTTTGAGTTACAATTTAACAACACCTACTTCACACAAAATCGTAACCAACAAGCTCAAGTTTAATTGGGCACAAACCGTACCCCATTTACTCACCTACACAATGAGTTATGATCAAAACATTGCAATAGGTTCAATATCCATTTTCCAGCTTTCATCTTCAACTTAACTCCTATCACTTCTAATACCAATTCCACATGCATAAGCATCCTAATGAAAAAGAAATAAGCTACTAGACCATTCATACATTCACTTAGGTTCAACATACACTCTCAACACAATAGCAAGTTAAACACATACTCTATTATCACTCAATCTTCACCTTCTCATCAAACTAACTTCAAATCACCATACATATAACATGAAACATGAAACTTACCTAATTAAGTCACTAAATCTCCAAATTCTTCAAAGGAAAACCCCAAGACTTATCTTGCTTCACTACCCACGTAAATCATCATCTTTAGGGTTGAAAAGAAAACAACTTCTTTGATGGAAAGAAGAACAAAGTAGAAGGGTATAAGATGTTTATCAATAAGGGAACTTGAATGATCAAAGCTCACTAAGGAAGGGAAGAAGAGAGGCACGAAAATGGAAGGAAAAATTCACCAAAAGCTTCTAAGAAGAGAGAGGTCGTGAGTGAGGGGAGTGACTAAGCTTGAAAGAAGAAAAACCTAAGTTACTTTAACAAATACATGGCTAATATCATGCCATGTGTCCTACCATGTGTCAAGCCTTCATTCCATCTTCATTTAATAAATTAAACCCAAATTTTCACACTTTTACACTTGGCTAATACCCATATGGCCACATATCCATGATTCTACAACCCTTGACCCATTGGTCCATCACCCAGATATATTTTTTTCGGTCAGGATTTAACCCTAAAAATTCTAAAAATTTCCTAAAATTCTCCAAAATTGGAAAATCATTATTGACACTCTTCAAATATTTTTTTAAAGATTAATAACCCATAATTCTCAAGATTCTCAACCAATTACAGCTTATAACCAAATAAACCGAACGTCAATGTATGCATGTACAATGTCTTCATGTGCAACAATGTCTTTTTCACACTACAATTATGTCACTAAAGGGATGAAGGATACTAATAAATCCGTATCACTCTCATCCTATGACAATTTACTATTCGCTTCTTCCCGCTGAGGGTGGATGTTACTGATGAGCATTGTGGGAATCCACATCGGGGTGAATGTCATGAGTTGTGAGTGCCTGTTTCAAGTGTGGAGAAGGGACACTGATTAGTGCTTGTCCTCTGTGGGCCCGAGGGGGGATCACGATTCTGAGCTCGAGGAGAGTGGAGACAGTGGGGACCTGACACCAGCCTGTGGGGGCGCAGGTCGATGAAGAAGCCTATTCCGCCAGGAGACCAGAGGGCAAACCAAGCTCGGTGTTTGCTATGACTCGAGAGGAGGCTGCACCGCTTTTGAGGTTATTCTTGGTATGGCTCGATTTTTCATTTCGATGTATATGTTCTTTTGACTCGAGTTCCACCCATTCCTTTGTCTCTCATGAGTTTGTTATTGCACGGTATGCGATCCGCTTTATTGGATGAGTTTTATTTGTTAGTACTCCGCTAGGAGGATTTGTTGTCGTGAGTGGATCTTTAGAGATTGTGAGCTTGTGATTGATGGATCTAGTTTAGTAGTAGATCCGCTACCTCTAGATCTGAAGGGGTTAGATGTGATCGTTGGAATGGATGTGATGGAGAAGTATAAGGCTAAATTGATTGTGGTAAAAGGAAGTGGAGTTTGATCTGGTGAGGGTCGGAAAGTAGTTTTCGGGGAGGCAGAAGTTGACACCATACGGCCGGTTTCAACTTTGTTGGTGATAGGCCCGATGGGAAGAGGCTGTGAAGCCTTCTTGGCGGTGTTCGGATACCCGGTGTGAAGGAGAGTAAGGTGGAGGATATTCCCATTGTGAGGGAATTTCCGATGTGTTTCTGAGGTTGCGGTGCTTGCCACCGGAGAGGAGATTGAGTTTGCTATTGATTTGGCTCCGGGACGACTCAATTTCGATTCCACCTTACAGATGGCTCCAAATTGGTGCCAAGGAGCCAAGGAGCGATTAGAGGATCTGTTAGATAAGGAATTATTAGGCCGAGCACTTCACCCAGGGAGCGCCGGTCTTGTTTGTTCGAAAGAAAGATGGAACCTGGAGGATGTGCATTGATTACAGGAGAATTAATAAGGTGACCGTGAAAAACAAGTATCCATTGCCTCGGATAGATGACTTGTTTGATCAGCTGCAGGGAGCAACGGTCTTCTCCAAGATTGATCTCAGTCCGCTACCATCAACTCGGGATTAAGGAGTGCGATGTGAGCAAATGACCTTCGTGACTTCGGTATGGCCATTATGAGTTTTTGGTTATGCCTTTTGGAGTGACCAATGCTCCCGCTGCTTTCATGGATTTGATGAACAGGGTCTTTAAGGACTTTTTGGATCAGTTTGTTATCGTATTTATCGATGACATTCGGTGTATTCGAGAGTGAGGCGGATCATGAGAAGCACTTGAGGATTGTCTGCAGAGACCGAGGGAGAGAGAATTGTATGCCAAATTCACGAAATGTGAATTTTGGCTACGTGAGGTGGTCTTTCTTGGTCACATTGTTTCTAAGAATGGGGTGCATGTAGACCCAAAGAAAGTAGAAGTCTGTAGTGAATCGCACGCCCACGACGGCGATGAAAGAGGTGAGGAGCTTTCGGGTTTATTTGGTTACTATAGGCGATTTGTGGAGGATTTTCCTTAATTGCTACTCCTTTGACTAAGTTGTTAAGGAAAATCGAAGTTTGTGCTGAGTGATGAATGCCAGAGAAGTTTTGAGGAGAAACGCAGATTGACTAGTGCTCCGATTCTAGCGTTGCCCACTGTGAGATGGGAGTTTTTCGTATATAGTGATGCTTCGGAAAGGGGTTAGGATGTGTGCTTATGCGGGAAGATAAGGTGATAGCATATGCCTCCACGGCACTAAAGCCTTATGAGGTGAATTATCCGACCCATGATTTGGAGTTAGCAGCAGTGATCTTTGCTTTTAAGATCTGGAGACATTACCTATATAGGGTTCAGACGAGGATCTTCACAGATCACAAGAGTCTCAAATACCTGTTGAGTCAGAAGGAGCTAAATTTGAGACAGAGGAGGTGGATTGAGCTGCTTAAAGACTGTGACCTGTTGATCGAGTATCATCCAGGTAAGGCAAATGTTGTTGCAGATGCCTTAAGTAGGAAGTCTTCCATAGCATATGTTCAGACAGTCTATCTGCCGCTATTGGAAGAGATGGCTAAGCTCAGGATCAGTCTAGAGCAGGATGAGACAAGTTGCATGGTTGCCACTTTTCGGGTAAGGCCGATTCTTCGAGATAAAGTAAAAGAGTTGCAGGGTCAGGATGCAGAACTGAGTCGATTATGGGAAGAAATTCAGAAGGGTAAGAAGTCTGACATGGTAATGAGTGATGATGGGCTTCTAATCAATCGAAATAATTTGTGCATTCCGGATGTCAAGGAGGTGAAGGATGAGATTACGGATGAAGCACACAATGCATCAGATGCTATGCATCCGGGTAGTACCAGGATGTCTGAGGATCTTAAGGAACATTTCGGTGGAGAGGTATGAAGAAAGATGTGGCGAATCGTGAGTAAGTGTCGGTGTGTCGTGAGTTATACGAGCATCAAGCACCTTCGTGACGATTAAAGCCTTTATCTATTCCAGTGGAAGTGGCGAAGGTGACTATGGACTTTCGATGGGATTGCCCAGACCAAGAGGGAGGCATGATGCCATATGGGTGATTGTGGATAGATTGACAAAATCAGCCCATTTTCCGCCATCAACAGTCGATCCTCTGCGTGTCTTTGGCTAAGAAGTATATTGACGAGGTGGTAGATTGCATGGGATCCGGATTCGATTGGTTGGGCCCGCCCCAGACGTCTCAATCCGAGGAGGGCCTCGTCGCTTCAGGCGTCGGGCGCTCCATATACCGTCGGACCCGATCCCAACATCCATACAAAGACATATTCGATTCACACATACATAAACATATACTCATACATACCATCGCATGCATTCTCAACATGCATTTCCATATCTCAAATTCATAAAACATATGTCATTCTCATTCGAAGAAATGCAACAAAGATTCTCAAATGCAGCGTAATACAAAGTAAAATGAAATTTCAAAATACAAAAGATGCTCCATGATAAAATGCTCGGAGGGCCAATCCAAATTACTAACTTAAGGCAAAGCTCCTAATTAGCTGGAAGTTTCCGATGCCTCGCCAAGTCAACTATCGTCTCGATCTGCACCTGAGGAGGGGAGAGTAATGGGGTGAGCTGCGAAGCTCAGTGGCATATACGTTTATAGCCATTGGCAACGAGCCACACAATCAAGCAATATATAAATATATATAATATACATATCACTAGCAAATCATAATTCATCAATTCAATTCACATTCAATCAGTTTATGTCAAGCAATTTCTATTTCTTATCACATCAATCATTATGCAACAAATCTATCAAATCCATCATATCTTATGCTCATCAAATCAATCGTGTATGCACAAACAACTGGCTCGAGAGTTCCGTAATCCATCCGAATAACCTAAGTGGTAACCAGAATCCATCCGAGTCCGATTTCTCAAGGATCTCGTAGCCACAAGCGGGCAGCCGGGAGAAGGCTTTACTGTCAACGTGCACGTGACTCCATCCGTAACTCTCTTACCCAAACAAAGCACATAATCCATTCGTTCCATGCTCGAAGCATGTTTCGCATGATCTCAAATCTCATTCTAGTCCATTGCCGAAAAGGCCTATCAATCCATGCATATTTTCAATCATAATGCAAATTCACATTCACATGCAGTTCAATATTCTCATATCATTCAACACAATAATCTCACATAATACAAGCAAGCACACATCATGCAATTGCTCATACACACAATAACCATAAACATATTACCCACCTAGTATTGTTGGAGTATCGGACTCACTGTTGTCCTTCCTCTTGCGATTGGTCAAACCAAATTTGGTTCCTATAATAAACCAAGTTTCCACACAATCAATATCTATAAAAAAAATATTCAAGAAGGCTCGATAAATAAAAAGGAAAGCGTTAAAAGTCTTCATTCGAATCCCATCTAAATTCCCGAATTCTTCGAAACAATTTCCGAACTTCCCTTCTTCATACAACTCGTAGTCCTTAAACTCTAGATCACAATGAATCTAAAATCACCTCGATCGGATATCTACACCAAAAGATATCCTCAAAAATGCAAAAATCTCATTTTCGGAAAAAAAAAAAAACAGGGGTCTCGCCGCGACAAAGGACCCTCGCCGCGGCGGCGAAGGCTCGCCGCAGAGGGAGCGTTCGCGCAGCATCGATCTACCGCTCGCTTGCGGTGAAGACCAGCGGCCATGGCATGCACCTATACTGCAGCGTCATGGCGTGCTCATCACTCGCACGCCACGACGTGCACGTCCATTTGTGCACGCCGCGACGTGCACCATGTGCACGCGGCGTCTGCAAAATAATTCACACGCCGCGGCGTGTTCTTGCACACGTCGCGACGTGCGAATGGAGTTGCGACTCCGAAATCCAGATTTCTGCATTTTTCCGATTCAAACTCTTCCCAATCTCAAATGCAACACAATCAAAGTATAGATCAACTCTTATAACGCATTTCTAACCCATTCTTAGCTCAAAACCAGGCACAAACGAATCAACCCAAAAATTTATCCATATTTTTCACCCAAAACCCTAAACCATCGA